>VXAD01001115.1:1032703-1440328 GCA_013399195.1 Dicrurus megarhynchus
AGGGAGAAGGTCCCACCCCCCCCCCCCCCCCAAAAAAAAAAAGCATTGAGAAGATGAATTTTCTGAACTGAAGAAGAGAGGAGGGGTCTGGAAAAGCTGGATTGATGGACCAAGGCCAGTTGTCTGAGATTCAACAAAGCCATGTGCCAGGTTGTGCCACAAAATATGCATTACAAAATTTGTAACAGTCAGTGAGCTGGTGCATCAAGAAATAGAAGTCTTTGCCTTATTCCTCAGTGAAAGGAGTTTGACTGACAAAGCCATGTCTCTATTAGAATTTTACTCACGTCATGAGGTCACTAAAAAATACCAGTGAAAATATTAAATATTCTTCTTGTTACTTAGAGATTATTTTTCATGTCAGAGAAATGTATTTGCAGATTTACTGAATCAAATTCATCTTTAACACTAAAATTCACTGGAATTATATTGAGATGAGGATGGCATATTTACTTCATAAATGCAAAACTATAACACATTTTTTTTTTTTTCAAAGAAATTAGATTCATTATCTTAAGGAAAGTGTGTTACTAATAAGATTCCATCGCACTACAGATTCTGTTACACACCAACCTTAAAATAAGTTTTTATTAAAAGACCATATTTTGTGTATGAAGACATTCAGGACTGGTGTTTTTCTTCATCCATCTTTCTTTATTTCAGACACTGTATTTTTTCAGAGAAGCTCCAAAACCTTTTCTCGGATGTAAAATTCTCTTAGGATCACAGACATTATCGAAGCAAAATAAAAGAAAAAGTAAAAACAAGTGTTTTCTGGAATTTAAATAAACAGTGTTGTTACCAAGCAATGCTTTTACTATTTCTTTAAAACATCACTTTGAGGAGGAGGTCACAGTTTGCTAGGACACAAAATATTTGAGAAACAAAGCACACAGTTCATGTTGCTGAAAGTACACAAAGGAATAAAGCATGGCAAAGGATGGGCCAAATTCTGTCTTCCCGAGCCTGTCTTACAAAGAGTACAGCTTCAAACGAGCAGCAAAGAGCACGACTTGCTTACTTTTCAAGCATTTTACAACATTCCAAAAATGAACAGAACAAAGTTATCTGTGCGTCACATCTGCCTAGATTAATCTATACTTGTAGAAGAGACTCTTACAAGAAGACCATAACTTATATTAACAAGAGAATATAAACCAACAGCTTACACAGCAAATGTCTCTAGTATTTGACTCCTGCAAATATTAAGATTACAGACAGCACTTGGTTGATGATGCAGGAAGGAAACTGTATTGTGTTTGAGTCTGGGATTCAGAACTATAGCAGGATAAGCCATTGGGTAAGGAGAGCAGTAGTTTATCTGGACGGGTGCAATTTTCAGAAGACAAATGGGAAACAGGAAAGAGAAGGTGTGGTAGCTCAATACTTAAACCACAAGTGACAAAATCACTTATGCAGGCTTTTTAGTAATAATGGTGTAATAAAGGAAGTGATAGTAATGACACATTTTAGGGAAATCTAAGACGGAGCAGAAATGCAAAAAGGAATAGCAGTCAGTATTTGCAAAAGTATACCACATCAGCAGCTCAGACAAGCTGATGAATGAATTGTGAAATGTCAACGTTACAAGTGCAGGAATTAATGCTGATCTTGAGAGGAAATGTGAAGGAAGTTACTTTAGCAATACTTTAGTAAGGATGAACACAAATTGAGAAATTATAAAAATATTCAACTTCGGGATATCAAAGTACTGGTTTGAGAGGTAGCACAAATAGTCATTGGTAAGAACAAGAAGAAAGATGGACAATTCTAAGGCACAGGAATATTCACATACAACTACTAAAAAGGCCACCAGGTTTGCTGAGCAAACTCCTTAAGAAGCACAGTGTAATAAATTCTCTCACTGTAATTTAAAATTGTAGCATTTGTGTTCCATGCATATTTAGGACAGGAGATTACTTCTGTAAAAAAACCTGCAATTTTCTTCCTTACTTTTCTCTCAGGATGAAACATTCAGGTCTGAAGGCAAGCAAGGATTTAGGGAGTCCATTTGCACCAGTGAAGACTCACAAGGAAGCCTCTGCTTATATTTTGCACTTCCTTTGGCAGCACAGCTATTGGCAGCTATGCAATTGACAGAATCACAGAATATGTAAGGATAGAAGGGACCACTGGAAGTCATCTGGTCCAAGCTTCCTGCTCAAGTCAGGTCATCCTACAGCACCTGGCACAGGACTGTGGCCAGATGGTTCTTGAACATCTCTGATGGGGGAGACTCCACAACCTCTCTGGGCAGCCTGTTCCAGTGCACAGCCACCTGCACAGTAAAGTTCTTCCTCACATTCAAGTGGAACTTCCTGTGTATCAGTTTCTTCTCATTGCCTCTTGTCCTACTGCTTGGCACCACTGAGCAGAGACAGGAAACATCATTTTGACACCCCCGTCAGATACTGACAGACATTGATGAGGTTCCCTCTCAGCTGTCTCTTCTCGGGGCTGAACAGGCCCTGCTCCCTCAGCCTTTCCTCATAAGAGAGATGCTCCAGTCCCTTCATCATTTTCATAGCCCTCTGCTGGACCCACTACAGGAGCTCCATGACTCTCTTGTACTGAGAAGCTCTGCATCAAAGTGGCATTTCTGGGATAGCAGTACCAGAACTTGGGCCCTTGTCCTGGATGCATTGTGAGAGCAGCCCTGGAGCTGATAGAAGACTTGCAGGCAGGAGAATCACCTGGCATAATGCAGTTCTATTAGCGAAAGACAAAGGGGAGGAGAGCCCTGCTGCAGAGATGTCTTTGTGGGCTTCCACGATCCTCCATTTAGATTGCAGTGGGATCTGCAACTCCCTGACCAGGCAACTGCTAGCAAAATGACAGGAGAGAAAAGTTCTCTAAATAGGTTCCTATTTCTAATGCCGATGAAATTTCCTTGCCTCTGTAGCAAAAGCATTTCACAATAATGCAGCGTACCACATCTAAGGCAAAAGGAGAAGTGTTAAAGTTTCTTTCTTCATAAAACCCTCAAATGCTGTGAGATAGTTGGCCTGAGTGGCTCTAGCAGTGATTTTAAATGATTAAGATCAAATGGAGGAATGAAACTGAAAGGAACCCTACAGACAGGCTCCAATCTTCCTTCAGTGATCACACATAGTATTTGTAGCGTTTTGAGCTGCTAATGTAGTGCCCACAAATGAGCTTACAGTTCACTTCAGAAAATGCATTTGATACAGGCTTCACTGCAGACAATGAAATGGGTAACTTTAACTGAAAGCAACAGTACATTGTTAATTAAAAATATTTAATACTTTAGAAATACTCCTTTAGCTTCCGAATTTTTATATGAAAGAATAAGCAATTCTAACACTCCAGGTCAACATAGTTTCTTCATATGGTCTAGTGATTTTGTACATCCTATGTCTACAACTGCAATATCTATGTCATCAAATTTTGATTTTAGCATATGATTAATATCCATAAATACAAATACATTTACATTGAAAGAAATGCTGTATTACAGGTCAATAGGTTCAAAAGTCAGACATTCATGCAACTCCTGAATATTGCTGCCACCTTCAGGAAACACATGATAAAAAAAGACCAAAATATTAATTAGAAAAGAAATGGAAAATAAAGCCAAGATTTATGATGCCACTTGGTTATTATGTTGTAGTTCTGTGAGATTAATTTTCATAATGGCATATAAAGATAATTTTATTATTCTCAATTTCCAATAAAGACCTAAATCTGATGCTAAGAGAGCTGCCTAACGCCAGTCAGAGCTAGTGATACATGTCCTTGGCTCCTCGAAGTTTCACCAAAAGAAAGTTGTGGATCGGAAAATTATTTTATTGGCATTTGGATATTTATATTGTCATTGAAGCTTATTTTGTCTTTGATTCTTTGAGGTAGTTACTTAGCACTGCAGTATAGATTTTATCACTTCAGTTCCAGTAGTTACTTTTACAACCTCAAGCAGAGCATCTATTGAAAAGTGTGTCATAAAATACAGATGGAAAAATCAGTACCTACATATTCACTAAGTTACATTTTTAATCAATAACATTCCTGATTGTTATTGGACAGGCTGGTTCCAAGCTGGTGCTTTACAATGTTATGCAAGAGTCCTATTGATTTCCTGCCAGTTTCTCACTTTTCAGAAAAAAGAGATCAGGAATAGCAAAGTAAGATCTTCAGTCTTTTTGAAATGTCAGCATAACTGAAGTTTAATTACCAAATAAGCAAACCAACCCAATTTATTTTTTTGATTCCTGTAATTGCTTACATGCATCTCATACCAGCTTAGCTCTCAAGAGGAATGTACAAAGTCATCTGATGTAACTTTAGACCTGTCAGGACACTTTACATTTTCCCTGTTATGGAACTGGTATAAATTCTGTTTGCATGTGTTTTAACACAAGACTTCCAAGTGCAGCTGACAGCATAAGTGCTCCAGCCTGCAACCCTCGTGACCATTTACCCACCAGTTCCTTAGTGTTTGTTTTAACGGAAACATCTAGCCATGGGTTAGTATTTCCCCAGAGCGCACAGGGAGGAAAGGACAGATGGTCTCCAAAATAGAAAATTTCCTTTGGAAATTATTTAAAAAGACTTTCCCATCAACAGTAATATTTTAAGCAGTTTCCTTTTTGATATTTATGATTAGATTATGATCTAATGATATCTTAAAACACGCTCATTGTTCCTGCAAATTTGGGAAACTGCCATAAATGTGATGTGAGAGGGCAACAAATGCCACAGCATTCATACAAGGATTGATGAAGTGTCTTCATCTTTTATTTGGAGGCTCAAGAACTGCTTAAGGGATGTCAGAGTGTGCAGAAAGGTGGTACAGACTTCTTGTGCTACCACCTGAACCACAATTCACACTTATTTCTGCTTTCCTAACTTATTCCTTCCTTTTCCTATCTTAGTCCCAGTTTGGGAAACTCTAAAGTGAGGACACCTTGGCTCCTTCTTGTCTTGATTTAGCTCTGAAATGGGAGTAAAAAAAGTTGCCTTTGTTTTAGTTGGGTTGGGTTTGTTTTGGTCAAGTGGAGTTTGCCTTCCCTTTTAGTTCTTTGGTATATACTCCTTTGAAAACTGTATCAGTCAAGGAAAGGCTGACAAACTGGAATTTCAATAGATACCGGCTATGCTAAATTATTCAATCAGATAGAAAACTCCAATTCCTTTAGTAGATCCTGTATACAGAGTTATTGAAAGCCTTAGCTAAACAGTCTTGGAGAAACTAACAGATGTACATCACCTACATAAAATCAAAATGTCTCCAGATCTTTGTGAGTCACCCAGAAAAAGAGTTGTCTTGTGGGAAGTTACAATGAAGGAAAAGAGAAAAGTCAGAAAGAGCAGAAAAAGGGGAGAGAAATTATGTCCCTGGTGTAATGACATGAGCACCAAGACAAGCTATTTCCACTACTACCACCAGTTGTAAAGAAGATTCTTTTGTTTTCCAGTTTCCTTCTTTCTGGTCTGCCACACTGAAGACACTGCAGAAACATTATAAATTTACAGAAATTTGGCATAAACTGATAATTCAAATTTTGTGATGTGTTCGAGGTATGGGGAAACAACTGTATCAATTAAATTAAAATTCTCTAAAATACTTAAATTACTCACATTCCTATGTTTCAGAGTTTGAAACTCTGCTTACCTTATATGCTATACACTCTAAGAATTTGTGTATTTTTTTGTTTTCTTTAAGTTTCTAAAATTATAGAAGCCAGCACTGTGACTTTCTAACAATGCTGGGATCCTATGAAGAGTTATTTGTATCTCATGCCTTCCTGAACCGGGGTTAGGAGCCAGGCTTTCCTGTTTGTACAACCGAGAGAGAACATCTGGAATATTTTTACCAAGGAGAAGGAATTCCTAGTGTAAGAGAGAGGGGAATTTCACCAGTGTGAAATCCACATGAACAAATCCACAGTGATTGCAACCTTTCTCATGTGACAGACATCCATCCATGTAAATATACTGTACTTCAGAACAGTGTTGTTCACTCTGGAGTATCACCCTCGGAGGGTGTCTGCCTGGATGCATCCTAATAATCATGGCCAATGGCATCTGAGCTCTGCCAGCTTTGCTCACGAGAAAGGGCTCCAGGTTCCAATGGCTGTAAAATGTGGCTAAAGAAGCTGGATGAAATACAGAAGGCCGGAGAGAGTAGAAAGGAATGGAAGGATTTCAGAAACACCACAGGCATCAGGACATCTTTCTGTGATGCCACTACAAGTGCAACTTTTCTTACAAGGTATTTTAAAAGATAGGGGTGGCTTGCTAAAGTGGAGGCTCTTTCAGTAAGGACTAGGAATGCTGAACACTATGTACATAGATTTTTTTCTCTTCCTTATCAGCTATGGAACTGAGATGCTGTCACTCGAATCAGTGCTTGTGAAGTGCTGCACCACAGCACCTCTCAGTTGGTATGGGGACAGAAAAGAAGCAAACCACTTGGTTGCCTGTGAAGGAAGAGCCTGGCATGGATGAGGAATAAACTGCTGTCACTTGTAGCCCATTTCAAACGGTGCACTTAGAAGATGGGGAGAGCGCATGGCCAAGCTAACAGGACTCTGGTTAAAATACTGGAGACCGCTTGCAAGTAGGAGTCAGCAGACAATTTTCCCAGCTTTATTTTGTGGATACCTGCAAGCACTGGCCCCTTCAAAGGACTGAGGAGCTCAGTGCTAAAGGTATCACAGAAATTCTTTTGCAACCGATCAAAATCTGGTTTCTGAGAACTGGCAGTAAGATAGGTTTATGTTTCAATTCCTGAATCACACCTTTTCGATAGAAATACTTTAGTTTACATTCCTAGTTCTACTGTGCAAGTAGATCCCCACACTTAGTTAGAGCTCTATTAACTGAAGGGGCTACAGGTCCAGTTAAAGGAACAAGTCCTTATGGAAGATTAGTGTTACATGGAAGATTAACATTCAAGGACACGTCATCATGGAAGATTAGCATCCCACACCACCAGGATCATTAGAAAAATGTAGGGGGAAAGAATAGTAATGCACTATGTAACACCCTACATGTAAGCACTGACAAACATTGTTATGAGTATTTATGGTAACTAAATTCTGGTTTATTATAGCTAAACTAATAGAAATTACTTCAAATCAAACTACTTTTGCTGGTTTTGTGTTATGCATTTATTTGTTGGAGAGAAAAAATACTGTTTGATATTTTTGTAATATTTCCTTCATCACAGGCGGGAAGGGAGAGTTAAACAGGGCTGAAAAATTCCTTGCCGTTCATTATTTTATTTATTAACACAATCTGCTCCCCTGCTGATGTAAACTGGATTAACAGCATGACTGCAGTCCTCTGATTTCAGGGGGAAACCTGGGGGCCACCACCCCGGGCTGAACAGAGAGGAGCCCGCAGTGAGATCTGAGCGTTCAGCGAGCTGTGCTGAGGCGGCCCTTATCGGCAAACGCGTCCCGGCTGCCGGCGGAGCGCCCTTCCCCGCGGAACTCACAGGGACCAACGCCGCGGCAGCGCCACCCCGCGCGGGCGGGCCGCGGGGGCTGCTGCGGCCTCTCGCGATGTTTCCAGGGCCCGGCGAGNGGAATGCGGGGCTCTCGGGGCGCGGGGAGCGTGGCGGAGCTGAGCGGGTGCGTGGGGCGAGCGCATCCGAGGTGCCCGGGCAGAGCCCGCCCGCGCTGTCAGCGATAGCGGAGGGAAGCACCTGGGCAGGCTTAGCCTCTCCCGACGCTTGGGAAGAGACCGACTGCTCTCCTCGTGTGTGGGTTGTCCCAGGAATCCCGGTTGCCGCCCTACACTGGTGCGCAGCCGAAGGACGGGCGGTAAAGCGCGAGAAGGGGTAGGAATTCTCGCACTGCTCGCATTCTGGGAGCTGCTCTCCTTGGTTTGTTGCTAAAACTGCCTCCCTGCTCAGGCGAAGGCTTGTATAAGGATAAATGCTGGCAACAACAGGCCGCTTCTGAATCCTCCCCTGGGTTGTGGGGCAGGATTTGCATTCTGGGATAGTGCCGGGACCTTGAAAGGACTGCCCTGATTGGGCTTTGGGTAAAGCTGTGTTTTCGGGAGAAAACGACCCTTTAAATGTTACCTGGAAGCTGAGTGGGGGATATGCCTGCTGGGAAATAACCCCCAAACTGACAACTACCAAAAAACCAAGCACAACAAACCACAAACCTTTACAAATGAAATGTAACATATGTATCTTTGTTAGTGATTACATATGTCAGGTATGTTTTTCCAAGGCAAACTGGAGGTGAAGCTGCAATAGTCCCATGATTTCTCCCTATGAATAATTTGAGCGGGGCTTTGTACTGCCAGCCAGCCAGTATCTGGATACCTTGTCCTTTTAAAAGTCCCTAGTTAGACCAAAATACTAGGTGATTCTTTTTTTTTTTAGGTGATTAGGCTATTATCAGATGTTTATATAGACCTGAAAATGCATTGACTTTGATTAAGTATCTTGAGATTCTGTAAGAAAGAACGCAGCAAATTTAAGATTGTTACAAGGGATTTGGGGTGTTTTGTTTGTTTGGTCTGAATTTACATTAATGAAATTTCTGGTAAGATGACTGAATTAGTATTGAATTACGTTGGATCAAAATAAAATTCCCTCTGTAACTCTGCTACTTACAACAGAGAAGTGCTAACTTGATGAACTGTTACCTTTCATAAAAGATACCTCCTCCAGCTGGTGCTGTACGGCTATTTTTTTTTTTTTTGCTTGTTGGTACTGTTTGATTCTTAAACAGTAATTTACTATATTGTCTCTTCCAAGTGTGTGTGTATTGTTTGTTCACAGGTGCTTAAAGAGTCTTTAATATTTAATTCAAAAAAGTCAAATATCTCTTAAGTAATTTTTCCTTAAATACACTACAAATATATAAGCTAAAACTGCCACTGGGGTTTGAAAGTATTCCATGGCATATAAAGATTTTTAAGCCATTAATTAATCAAGATCAGAATTAAGCTTTTGTCTTGTTTTGCAGCCCTTGAAAATTTATTTGATAGTCTGTCTTCTGGACTTGACAGATGTTTCCAGTTTCTCACTGCTTCTGCTCCTCCCAGTTTTTCCCAGCAGTTTCAGTTTAATTTGACAGGACTCTGTCAGGTCACTGCAGTTGATTAGCACAGGGAAATTAAACAGTTCCGATAATTCCACCTGGCGCTTGCAAAAGCTGACAGCATTTTCAGTCACAGGCACAGCAGTAGCACTGAGCAGAGGGATCCCAAAGTCAGAACTGGGTAGTAACAGTGGATGAGAAGCGGGTGAGAGACTTATAAAATTTTCTTATCAAGATAGAGTCATTACATCTGTAAAACCTTTCCTCCTTTTTATGTTTTTAGCTTACAGTGTCGTCTTGTGCCTATATGATGGGCAAGTTCTCAAGCAAGTACAAATAGGGATATTCAGGCTTTTCTTAATGTAATATCTCCTTTAAGAATATTATGCTACAATATCAGGAGTTTTATTGAAACTGATTTGATTGTTTTGTTTTCAGTTTATCTGAAGATAAGCTCTATCAAATATTTCCTGTCTATGATTGTGTCTTTTAATAGAAAATCCTATTCATAACAATAAAAAAGTGGCAATGTAAAGGATTTGTGCTTTTCTTAGCATCTTAAGGAAAAACAAAACTATTAGAGTTTCTTATTCTTTTATTTGTTTTCTACAGATGTCTCACTTTACAAGTGAAGATGAAGCTCTATTACAGTCTATGCTTAGACAGTTGCTGCAAAGTGTGAAGGAAAAAATCACTGGAGCCCCATCAGTAGAATGTGCAGAAGAAATTCTCTTGCATTTGGAGGAAACAGATGAGAATTTTCACAAGTAAAAATATTTTTGCTATTTTTAGTCTTTTGAAGCAGTTGGTATGTGTTAAACTGTATTAACAGTTGGGAAAAGTCTACTCTTTATATTGCTTTGTAAATGTGTGTGTATTTATACATATATAGATATTCCTGTCACTAATCAACTCTCAGATGATGCTAATTTAAAGAATAAAATTAATGTTGCCGTTTTCTTGGTTTGTTTTTTTTTTCCCCTCCACTCTTCCTAATATATTTTTACTGTAGTAGTAATTCATGAGCTGGTTGTGAGAGAGGACTTTACAAAGCTCTGATGCATGTGCACATGGAATGTACTAAATGCCCATGTGAAAAGGAGCTAGAAGAGGTAGTCACTGAAGGCTTTCAGTATATTTGACACCTGCTAGACAACATAATCTTGTTTTTCAAAATAGGGTACTTTTTCAGAGGGCTATTTGGCCTCCATATTTGATTGTTCTCTCTGACCTATATTACTGAACATGTCTGTCTTATCAGGTAGTCGTTCTTTTAATTTATGTTTCAGTAAAGCAGAAATGTATCCCCAGCACACTTTGTAAAATCAGACTTGACAATGTGATCTCACTTACATGCAATCTAGATTTCCAGATCCCACGCTCCTCTTTCCTTTCCATGATGTTATAACTTGATTATATTTTTACTACATGGGAGCTTTTTAGTACACATTTTATGACAAGCCAAGAGAATATCAAGCTGAAATGACCTGAAGACATTTTAATAAGGAACAGAGCTCTGTGACCTGACTGCTTCTGAGAAAGCTGGTTCCCTGTCAGTTTTTTCAGAAGTGGCGCTACTTAAAATATCATAAATTTACCTAGGTATTGCCGTTGCTTTGTCAGTGGTAGGAGTTAGGTGAAAGTAAATAAGTGAAATAGAACTAGAGTGTATCTAAAATTTCCCTGTAATTTTAAAACTTTGAAACTTCCATATGTTCTGAAGATTCTTTAAAAGGTGTTTAAGCTCAGTTTTAGTTTTTGTTCCAAATTATATTGGATTACACTGTTGCTTGTACTCTTGTGAATTTTGAGTAGTAGGTTGCTGGGTGACAAGCATGAGAGTAAAAGAACTTGGTTGTAAACTTATTGAAGTTGAAAGATACATGTAATTCTGAAAGAAAAAAATATTTAGAGAAGATGTATACAATAAAGCTCAAACAAAAAAAAATTGAAAATATTTCTGTCATTTTTTCTGAGAACTTAATAGAATATCCAGGGTGAGGGAGTAAGGTCTGTAAGGGGTTGAAGCAATGCCTATATAGCTTTTTCTTTTACAACAGTGAAACCTTGTCATCCATTACTCTTTCTTGTATGTTAGAAAATTTGTGATCCTAAAGATACTTTCTTTTAATGAGAACAGTTTTAATTTACGTTTAATGGAAAATCAAGTGATCTTTAAATGCAGAACATGAGGATTACTGTCTGGTGCTGGAATATTTCTGGAGGTATTCTTGTCTTGTTTGTGACCCATGGCAGTACAGACTGGTTTTCATGGAAAGTCATAGAGGTCATATGGTCATTTATAAGTGAGGCCATTAAGAAACTTTTTTCTTAACCCATCCATCCAGATTGCAAGCTCCGTTAATAGTAGTGTGTGCTTTTGGACTGTCCAATGCTCTAGTTCAGCTCAGCATTTTGAACAGTACTGTTTCTGTAATTTTACCAGATTTTGAGGCCTTACTTTATCCTTTGTTCCCACTTTGATGTAGAAAAGACAGAAATGCAGGATCCTCAGAAAGCTAATGAAAAGGAAAATTGAATTAAGTACAAAACTTCTGTGTAGTAGTAGACATCAGGATTTTAAACCACATAAGTAGCATGTTTTCTGTTACATTAGAGGTGTTTTTAACACCACCCCAAGCGTGATTCCTTTGTAAGCCCTGCCAGATCAGTCTGAATTTATTCTGCTTGCGAAGTACTACTGTCATTGCTGAAACACATAATTGTTACAAAAGATTTCTAAGGTGGAAGAATAATGCAGAAGATAAAGAGTAGAACATTAGACGTAAAAGTAGTGATCTGAATAGCGATGTGGCTGCTGTATATTTCAGAGAGATGGAGTCACTGCAAAAATATATATATGCTGGAAATATTGCCCTTATAAAACAAAGGGGGAAAAGTTCCATGAAAGCTTTCATGCAGTGGAGAGTTGTGTGCAATTTCACAAATGAAAACAGAAATAAACATGTTTTGCATCTTTCTTGAGATGTGTTTATGTTACTTTCGCTGAGAACAAGAATGGAAAGGTAGGGGAAAAGAAAAATACTGACATACCTGATGGAATCTGAGGTAGGCAATCCAGGGAGGAAGTGTCTATCATGACACAATTTTGTATGCCTTGTTGTTTGGTTTTTGGGTTTTTTTTATCCAAGTTAACATGAAGTAGTTGCACATCTACATTTGATACAACAAAAATAAAATGATGCATCTGCTGTTAATATATGATTACTTTTTTGTATGTTTCTGTTTGCCTTGCCCTTTATACAAATCAGAAAACTAGCCAAAAAGAAAAGTTGATTTTTTCTGAGCAGTACTCTTTAGCAATTTCTATAGCTAAGACAAAGTTGGAGGACCCAGGGAGAGTCTTTAGTTTGAAATCTCCCTTCTATTCTTTTAGCTAGTATCTGTGGGTATCTGATCATTAGATTGCAAAGTGCTAAATTCTTGAATTTAATGTGTTTGTGTAATCACACAGATGGCTGTTTTGTCAGTTTGACTGACATCTGTGTACTGTCATGACACATAGAATTTTATAAGCCATAGGTATTCTCATATGCTCTAATGTATAAACTGTTTTCTGTGTACCTTCTAATTTTGTATGTATAATGCATCAATAATAATACCAACCAGTTTATACTCTAAGACAGTGCTATGTTCAGAGTGCTACAAGGAATGTTTCTTTTGGAATTTGAAATTTCTTGATACTCTTTGGTTTTTACCTACAAAACCTTAACCTTTTTTCTGAGTGGATTTTTACTTCTAGAAGCAGCACAATGTGAAATTGTGCTATTTGGTAAACTAACCATTGGTTTTATTTCTTCTATTTGGTATTGTTTCTTCCTACAATATGCTGATAATGACCATATTAAAGAAAATCAAACTGTAATGTGTTATTTCATACTCCTGAAGTTTATTTCTATGCAAATCATAAACTCTTACCTCAGAGTAACATCTCTACTGGGAGAGAAGGTACTGGTTGTTGATCTATCATGCTGAAAATGTTTCATGGTGAATTCAAGGAGATGTTACATTTTAATTTTGCATGTTTCTCGCAGCTATGAGTTTGTGAAATACCTTAGACAATATGTGAAAAATACTGTGGGACCTGTGATTGAAGAAGAAACAGAAAAATGTACCTCTACTCAAAATCAGGGTGAAGTATCTGGCTATGACACACTTGTCCAACATCTTACTAAGAAGACCCGGGAATCGAAAGAGTGAGTATATACATGTAATTCACATCTGTTTCTTCTTTGTCTTAATCTTCCTTTCTCTTTTCCATAATGTGTTTTGAAGAAACAAGATCTGAACCAATAACAATTCTGAACCTGTAACCAAAGTCAGTGCTAAGCAGTTCAGGTAATGCCAGCCTACATTGCAATTTGTCATGCTTTCTCTCACCTTGGAATTAAGGTTGTGAACTATTACGTAAAAAGATTGGTAGAAAATACGTGAAATTTTTTGGGTATTTAGGATTTTAGCATCAGTGGTCATTTTTATATGCTGCAAAATAAGAAAACAGGAAAATAGATGTTAGGATGACCATTTTTCAGATTATGCTGTTTGTATAATTTTGTTTCAAGGATCGGGACCTTAGGGTTCTTGTGCTCATTAAAACTGGTAGAAGAAACTCCAATGAACTAAATATGTGTCTTATATTTTTAATTTGACATGTAGGAGGATATTAAAACACAATATGATAATTTGTATCTTTGATGATTGTAAAATAAATAATTGTAGCATTAAGGTAAAAAATAATTTGAAATAAAACATCAACATTATGCAATAGGATGCTTTTCTGAAGTATTTTTTAATCTTGAATTTCTTCCCTGTGGATATAATTTTTCAATTAATGGAAATTAGAAAAACCCTGGTTTTGTTGAAAAAAAATTATTTTGTGTGCATGACCTGTACTCAAGATCTTGAATCTGGGTAATGTGTTCACTTCTAGTGGTTCTGCTTGAGGTTCTGCAGAATTAAAATTGGATGTTGAACTACAAGAAACAAACAGTAATAAGGATGAGAACTGGCTTGTTTTCTCAGGGACAGTTCCTCCTTTTTGGTGGACTCATGTTGTTCTTTCTTAAGAAAATCCCAAAATAGAATTTTGCTAGTGGTATTTCACTGAATGGTTCTGGAAGAAAAAAAAAAAGAGTTTTATTGTAATTTAAAATATTGTTTACATGTAAGGTCCATATATGTTTCGTTGCTCAATTTGGATTTGGATTTCATATTCATTCATTTCTGTAAGTTCGGTGAGTTCAAGTCCAATTAGCATTATGTCATATTCAGTTATTCATGATGTAGCAATTTTTTTTTCTTTTTTCTACATAGTGATTTATGTGTTCTTTAATACTAAAATCATCTTTACTTTGAAGATACAGAGAAATGATGCATGGCTTGAAGAATGTCATGATGATTGTGGTAGAATCTTTGATTAACAAGTTTGAAGAAGATCGGATGCATGATAAGGAGCTGGATAGTAAAGCAAAGAAAGAACGTCAGAGTGGCTATTACACAGACAACTGTTCTGACAGCGACTCCTCCTTCAACCAAGTACGATGGGTTTTCTCTCTATGTTATGAAATAAGCATGATACTGCAAAATTGTTAAGTTTCTGTCAGTGGAGACTGAGAATGGCCCTAGAGAATGATTAATTTTTCCCATCTTTGTTATATCCTAAACCCAAATTATTTACTTTTCTTTCAGTTTTAAGTATTAAGCTTATACTAGCTACTTTAGGCATCATATGCTGGGTGAGATTAATATGATGCCCATATGCTACAAAGTACCTGTCCAAGTATGGTGTAGAAAAAGGTAAGATAATGGTAAAAGCAGAACATCATCTAATATTTGTGATTTTACTTTAGAAGCCAAATAACGTGCAGTTCATTTCTAGACCACTGTAATTTGCTACATTGCTTGCTAAATAAATTATTATAAGGATTTTTTGAAGATAGGGAAAGCTTTGAAATAAAGCAAACAAAATATGTCATGATAATTTCATGATCTTAAGTTTAACGTTGGACAAGCAGCAGAAAACATTTGGAATGTTGTCTTTATTGTTAAATTAGTATAAATGTTGAAATCCTAATTATTGAAAGTAAATTAGGTATCAGAAAGACTGATGCTTTTAATCTTCTGCTGTTCAGTTTAATAAGATATACTAATGATCATTTTATAATGTGTTTTACAGAGTTATGCGTTCATGAGTCAAGAACAATTGCAGCTGCTCGCAGAAAGGCTTGACCCTATTCAGCCCAAGGAAGTAAGTTTAAAAGCAGAAATGAAATGTTAATACAAATTAATGTTTATGGCATATTGGAGAACAGCCTGTATGTACATAAGAGTTCTTATGTACCTAAGTGGAAGCTTGTCTTTGTTGGTTCATATATCTTGGCTTCAGTGCAGAATTTACTCTGCAGTGCAATATTTCAGTTTGTAAACAATCTGGTTTGAAAACTAGTGTTGCAGCAAGTATCTATTTTTTTTAGAAGTCTATGTGCTATAGATCGGCATTTTTAGTTTAAAAAAAAAGTTGATTTATGATAAATACAGTAACTGAACATTATTTGTCCTGTATACATGTTCCTTGTCCTATTTGGTAACTTCTGTGTTGCCCTTTGAGTTATCCCTGTCAGAAGAGATAGATGTCTGCTGATTTGCCAACAACCTCCTGCCAAACGGAAAATATAAAGTCCAAGTTAGGTTTGCTGTCATATCAGTGTCAGTACTAATTTGTGTCTCTAACCAACAATCAGCACCAGCTGCTGATATTTTTGAGGCTTGGGGAAATACCAGTTTTAGTGTGCTGTCTTAATAAGACTTGTTGGGGGTTGTCTGGCAGTTGAAAAAGGCATGGTAGGTAGGAACTGGTACAAACATTGTGATGGACTTTTATTAGAAAACCAGGTAAAAAGTCTGATGCTATTAAATGTTATTGAAATGTCCTACAGTTTCTTTCAGTAAAATGAAATAAATTGCTAGAGATTGCAGTTGTCTATGAATAGAAAAAAAGTTACTTGAAATTATTTAGAATGCTGATGAAAATTACACAGTATAACACAGTATCTAATAACTGTGTCTACTTTCCCTAGCTGAGAGCTTTAGAGAGCTATATTCCCCAATAACAAAATATTTGATTACAGGCAGAAAGCACAACATAAACCTTGCATCCAGTATTGAAAACCTATTTAAAATGGTTTTATTGCTTCTTCAAATGCATGCATTTTCCCCACTCAGTGATATAGTGTTTTGTCTAAATAACCATAAAAAATATAGGAGAAGTATTTTTTTATTTCTTATCTGTTCTGCAACCAGGTTCTGTTCCTTCCCTCCTGCCTCCCTCTTCCCTACTCTCCCGCCCCGCCTCTGACTTGTAAATTACGTATTTCAGATGTTGCTGTGAATGGATTTTTGGTGTTTATCTTTTTGACTGCTTCAGGTTCGCCAAGAAGCTTTGCAGACGCTGTGCTTGGCCCCTGCCTCTGATATCCTCAGCTCTGAGAGCTGGCCAAGTCTGCGTAAGCATCTGACGATCTCTCTGGCAGATCCTGATGCAACGTTCAGTGTAAGGGAATGTTTTGTATATAATTATCAGATGTGTATCCAAAGAAAGGAGTACTGAAGAGATGTAAGAAGTTACATACATATTATAAGTAGTCCAGCAAGGTTCCAAGACATTTTGTTATTTGTGTATGAATCACATAAATGATTTTTTGAAGTAAAAGAAATACAGGATTCCAGTAAATTTTGGTTTAAAGGATTGCAACAGGCTTTCAATAGGATTTTTAGACACCAAAGTACTCATTTCTATTTCTTTTAATGGAAGTGAAGATGTCTGAATTTCTTTTAGCAAAAACACACGTAAAAAAATGGGCAAAAATGTTCTGTAAAATAGGTCATGTTAATATTTCCTACTCAAGTCAGGTTTATGCTCCATGATGATGAGAAAATGATACATAGTAATATTACACAGGCAGTGATGAGGAAAAAAAATGACAGCTACTTAAATGGCTTTTAGATTATTTATTATATCAATTAAACTTCTTTTCTTCTTCAAATTTTAAAGTGATTACCAAATAAATAGGAAAGTTGCTCCAGCTGCTGTCATATATTTCTCTTTCACCTGAGTTCTACAATTTCTTTTAAAACAGTGATAATTACAAGTCACTGATTCGTAATGGAAAAGTTATGTTCCTTAGTCTACTTTGTAGCTCAGTGCGGCTTTGCATTGGTGCTGTAGTTCAAGTATTTGAATAAAATTTCCTTTGAACTGTAGATTTCTGTGATCAGAAACTATATTTTTATAAAACATTCTTAGCATCTGCAGAGATGTCTAGATGAATAATATGTAATATTGGGAATAATGCCTCTACATATTGATTATTTTACAATTATAATACCAGTTAATGACTAATTAATACATTGCTTGCTTTTTCACCCTTAGGAGAAAATCCTTAGATTCTATGCAAAAACCTTTTCTTCTTCTCCATTTAATATGACAAAAGAAGTCTATACAAGTTTAGGTATGTGCATTTCATTACATTTCAGACTTCATGAGTCACGTACCTTTTGAAAAGTTAAGTTTTATAATGAAGACTGTATAAGACAGTCTGTTTTGTCATTGTTTTCATGGAGGTGAATCATATTTTGTTGTTGGGTTTTTTTTTTTTAGCAAGACACTTGGAGTTGTACTTTCTTTCTGGAGGATATTCTCTTCATATTTCAGCTGGTCTGGATGTATCTAATTCAGATGTAAATCATTTACTTAAGAAGGTATAAATGAACTTTCTGTACCTTTTCTATCATTACTGAAACATCATGCATTAATTATTTTTTAATTTTAATAATTATGTTTTCAGATTCGCCTTTTAAATGAGTACCAAAAGGAAGCACCATCTTCCTGGATTCGACATCCAGAAAAGTATGTAATCTTCAAAACCCTGCAACTGTTTCTTAATTTAATAGCTATTGACATAAAATAAGATGCATGTAATTTTAGCTAAGGCTTGATTATAGGATGCACAGTGGCTGGTCAGTGATAACAGGGGAAATAAAAGTAGAGGGTGAGAAAAGTAAAATATGGAAGTTGCATAGGAGTAGTCATATTAAGCTGCTTACTTAGCTGTTGGAGTGTTCTAAGTACTTTTGAACAAAAAATTAGTTTGGATTCAAGTGTAGCAAGTGTAATATTTAGCACTTAACAAAAGTTGTAATAACTTAGGAGAATATAGATGCATATTAGTTTTATTTGTGGTATTACAAAGAATTAATACCCATACAAGATCAAATTAAAGATAATGCTGTTGATATTTATGATCGATGTGAACAAGGTTTTATGAGAAGTTTGTTCCTGAATATTACTGGTGGAAAGACTTCAGTGATTTCTTTGTCTTCTCTCCATTTTTTCCTATTTGTGTCATAAGGTACATGGAAGAAGTAGTGGAGAGTACCTTGTCACTTTTGTCAGTAAAACACAAGCCTAATCATCCTGCCTCTCCAGATTTCTTGAGTCCAGTGCACTTCTTGGCTCTGCTAGATATCAAAGCAGTGTGGTTTAAGAAGTGGACGGTAAGCAAAAAACCCACAACCCAACAACGCATAATTTATTCTTGTCTGACATGTATTTTGGAAAGTTTGGGTTATGACATCACAGACCTATTGTGTCCTGTAACAACCTATACTGAGAACTGTAATTAATGAAGTGCAGGGTCGTTTTAGACTTTTATGTCCACTGCTTTTCAATACTACCCTCCACTTCAATTTCTGTTCAGTTACTAGTTTTCATGAAATTTCTGAGTTTTTCTGTGCTTTGTGACTTCAGTCCCTTTGGTAGAATTGACTGACAGCCATCAAAAGATGCAAGTATTTTTTTGGAAGAAGTGATGAGCATGAAAGAACAGTTATTATTGCACATTATTCTGTTATATTATTATATTACACATTACACACAACTTGCTAACTTTCAGTGGACATTAGAGCTTTTTCCAGCCTACCATTTATAAACTTATAATGTAGAATTTACATAGCAGTGTCAAAACACTACATTTAGTATTTCAGTGTAGTTACTGGTTTTCTGTTTTTACTGCATGTTCTACTACACTTTTTTCTAATGATGTAGGGTTTTTTGTCATAAATGTACTGCAAACAAAAGTCTCAGTTGAGTATAATACTGGTTTACTTGAGCTGGAGTTCAGGACATCGAACATGTATGGTACACAGGATGCCTAATAGAACAGAATCAGAGATAATCTCTGCTTTTTTAGTTAAAAAACAGAACATATATTTGCAGCTGATATTACATCTTCTTTGTCATTTAAGCATGCATATTACAGCAGAAGAGTGGTATTTAGGCTTTTGGAAAGGAAATATAAATCCTTGGTAAGTACTTCTATTAACATACTTTATTGATTATATATTCAATAGTAGTCTGTAAATAAAATTCATTGATAGAACAAGGGCTAATGGCTTCAAACTGAAAGAGGGTAGATTTAGATTAGGTATTAGGAGGAACTTCTTTGCTATGGGGGTGGTGGGACATTGGGAAACGTTGCCCAGAGAAGTTGTGGATGCCCCGTCCATGGAAGCGTTCAAGGCCAGGTTGGATGGGGCCCTGAGGAACCTGGTCTAGTGCAAGGTGTCCCTGCCCATGGCAACTAGATGATCTTTAAGGTCCCTTCCAGCCCAGACCATTCTATGATTCTGTGAATTACCAAGGCAAGTTTACTTGCAACTTTTTTTTTGCACACTGTGGTTTGGACTATTTTTGTCCTCTTTTTTTCTTGTTGGAGATATTCCATGTTGTTTGGCTGGATAAGCCTTTTGGATTTGATTTTTTTTTTTAAGTTTTCTTTGCTTAAATGGATCATTGATAAATGCAAAGAAGTGTATGGCCAGCTATGAGTAAGGGGAGTTTGGATATTTTATTTCAGGTGTTTACTTAGGATTATTATTTATTGATTTGTTATGTTACATCCATATTTAGAATTATTTCCGGAAATGCATAAAAATTGAAAATGATGCATGAAAAAATACCATAAATACTCTGTGCTAAATTTGGATTTTTGACAAAAAGAGGCTAAAAAAACTGCCATTGTATTCTTTGAAGCATTAAGGGTTCAAAGCCAGCAAGATAAATCAAACTGGGAAAATATATTTAGTAATACAGCTGTTAATCCTATCATATATTTTGTATGGGCAGTTCTCTTTATTAGGGTGGAGGTTTCATTGTTTTCGATAAGACCAATGTAGATGTGAGGTCTAACAGGATTTGGCTATGTTTTATAAAATCTTGTAATACAAATTAAAACAAATGTAAAATATATGGGACTGATAAAACCTTAAGATGGAGAAAAGGACACAGACAACTATAAGAGACCTTTTTCTTTTTTTTCTATATGCACATAACAGGGCATAGAATAAAGCATGATCCGTGTAACAAAGAGCTTATAATAGGAAGTCCATGAGCAGGGTAGTCTAATCTAATTTATAAGCACAGGGTAAACATCTGATTAAGGTTGGGTTTTTTTATTGTGTATGTCTGTATATTTACACTTGTGAATAAATCTTGGCAGCTCCAAGCTGTAATAAATCTAACTATTCTTCTCAGATAATAAGAAAATAGAAGAAATTAACTCTATCCCAGCTGAAACCAGGACAATGTGCTTTGTGTTTCCTTGCTACAACCATGCTTTTAATTTTTAAACTTTTATAAACCTTGGTTAGATTATAATGCTATGACAATGATACACCACCAAGAACAGTAATAGCACTGACAGCACCCGGCAACCAAACCTACAGTTTAGTAAGTGTATTGAAGACAAAGTTTTTCACATGTGTAAACTTGAAAATCTTCCACGGTAATGATGATAGGGCATTCACAAGTTGCTGTTGACTTCTCAAAACACTTGCATGTTCTCTGTGCTTTTCTTCATAGATTGTCTTTATGTGTATAGAGCTAGTTGTGTGATAATGTAATAATAATGGTGATATATTTTAGTAGCCCTGTAAAATTTTGCCTCCTGTTGATTAATCCATCCAAAGCACTAAAAAATGAAGTCATGGAAGTGAAGTGGATATTTCAGTTCTTGTGTTAAAGGACAGTACTTGAATACAAGAGAGAATGAGTTTATTGTGAAATATCAGGTACTTTATTATTTTGTGCTTTATTCCACAGATTAATGCAGCTGTCCAGCAATGTCTTGATTATTTTGAATTTTGCAAAGCAGCAGTTAATAAAAATTCCAAAGTCAGTGACTTTTCCGAGCAGCACTGTAGTGAGTATCTTTGCATGTCTCGCATTATATGCACATACATCCACATTCTTTAGGTTTTTGAGCATGCTACCTCAAGAGGAAGACATTCTATCTACTTTGTTTCTTCCCCAAATGTTGTATGACTGTCTTTTAAGAGAAAAAGAATAGCAGTGGTTAATTACTTAAGCTGTCTTTATATACAAAATGATCTGCTTGTGTTGCAGGTAGTAGGTAGGTACAGTAAAATAAACTACAGTTGTAAAGTTCTAATTTCTTGCTTTATTGTTACAGATGATATGCAGAGTTTTTCTTACACTGGACCAGAGTTGCAGTACATCTATTTTGTTCATTCACTGTGCCTCTTAGGAAGATTGTTGATCTATAAGCAA
Source organism: Dicrurus megarhynchus (assembly GCA_013399195.1). Taxonomy (NCBI): domain Eukaryota; kingdom Metazoa; phylum Chordata; class Aves; order Passeriformes; family Dicruridae; genus Dicrurus; species Dicrurus megarhynchus. The sequence continues at coordinate 1,054,379 of VXAD01001115.1, forward strand.
GGCCAGAATCTTTTTCCAGTACAGCTGAAAAATAAAAAAGGTAAGGGGAGAGTTGAGGAAAATGGAACCTGTTGAGAAACACTGTATCCATACTTGGTATATATTCATATATTTTCACTGCAATTTTGTGGATATTGAAGAACAACACTTTGTTCACTAATTCTGGGCCTGGAAACGTCCGTAAAAGTGGTGTGTGTATATACCTATATATATCTATATATGAGCATCTGTGCAGTTTTTTATTCTTTGGTGGATGTGGTTGAATGGATCACTTATGTATTTTACTTTTAGTATAGTTATTTCATGTTGAAGGATAGGTGGATCAGTGTGTAAGTGATTCAGTTTTTCTAGGTGTGAGTAATAGCTTCTGCCAAACCAATTGATGTAATTAGTTGGAAGAGAGACATGTCCAGGGACCCAAACTGGTTTTCAGGTGTGAAAGTAAAATCAGTATTTCAAGCTAATTGCAAATTGAAAACAAGTGCTCTGAGTTTAAGCTATTAATTAAGATAAAATCAAAGTAGAAGAAAAGTTCTGTACCTGTGGAACAGAGGTGTTAATAGGGACACAAGATAAAAGATGGAAAAGCTCTTGGACATCCAAAGAAATCTACATTGTGCAGGGTTGGCAGATGGAAGTGTGTGAGGGCAATTGTAGCATTCCATTGCTTTAGCGTCTCTATTAATTCAATGTAGAATTCAAAGCATTACTGGATACTAGTTCTGCAACTTGTCTTTTGTCCCTATGGTTAGAAGATCAAGATTTGATAGATCCAGTGTAGAGCAGTTGTGAGTAAGAAATATCCACTAACAAAGTGCTTTTGTCATTTATGCATTACCTATGTAACAACCTTCCAGCAGACATCCAGGAGTGGTGGTTGCTTTGTTCTTTTCCTTACAAATGTAACAATCTTGCCATTTCTCTTCTTAATAGTGTCCTTCTCATCTTCAGAGATGGTAACTCTTTCCTCACAAATTGTCTTATTTATTAAGATAATTACATTAAACTTGGAGCAATTGTTGCCATCTTGCATTTAGCTACATTTCTTGGTTTTGTTTCAGACCTGAGAAAGAGTTGTCTGACAGCTTCTCCCTTTTACAGTGGTTTCACTTAATCTAATAGTAAGGCAATACTTTTTTTCTATAGCCATGTGTATTCAGTATTTTCTAATGTTAGCTGCCATTTGTTGCAGTGAAAGACGTAAAATTTCAATTGGCTAAATTGAGAGCAAGATCAAGTCTTATAAGTTGATAATGAAATACCTTAGTAGAGTCCCAAGGACATGCATGTCCTTTGCTTTATCACTTGTACATGATTGATTTCCTCTATACAGCAAAGCATTCTTTACATATATTTACAAAATCCATTTTTTATTTAGAAAATTGAAGTTGTACTTTAATTTGCAAAGTACTTTCTTTTTTTTATTTTTTAATAGATAATGTATCCATAACTGATGTGTTGGTATTATTTACTCAGTTTATTTATTACTCTCCAAGTTACCCAAAGACAGCTTTGGCAGCACATCCAGGTAAATGCTTTTTTTTTTCCTTATATGCTAATATATTTAGTTATAATGAGGCATATGATAACTTCTTTTGCAATTTTTAATTTGTGTCTGTTATTTGTGCACTTTTTCTGTTCCCTTCCGCCCTTACCCCTTCTTCCTCCCTCTGTGTTAAATCAGCACTTAACAAAATTAATAGCAATTCAGAAGCAACTACATAAATTATATAGAGATATTTGTGTAAGTTAAAATATAAATACATATTTCTTGTGTTCACCAGACAATTATTCTCCAGAAATTCTTGTTATGGAGATTCTGCAAGTTTTTTGTGATCAAACAGGTTGTGCTACTGAATGTTTGTATACAGACGTAGTAATAGATGCCCTACTTCATCCTGTTCAAAGTTTGCTGAGTGGCACAGAGGTTTGTAATAATCTTCCAAATGATTTTTACATGTATAGAATATTGTAATTTTTATGTATTTTCTATGTAGAATGTTTATTTACTCACATAATGTGGTAGCTTCTGTGGTATTTTATACATTAGCTATAATGTTGTGCATTGAGTGGTTTAGTTTTTATTTATGATTAGTCTGACATGGAAATCTTGTGAATAGTAGCAAAAATTGTGCTGTAGTGAGACCGTTTCCTTGGGAACAAACACACCACTTAATTTTTTTGACTGGTTTTGCCTTTTTTCTGATGTCATTTGGATATTTCTTGGATGAATCTTTGCTCTACCTTCTATTTGAAAGGCAACCTACTTTTATTTTTAAATTCAATTGGCAACTTGGAAGTTAGGTCTTCTAAATGACAAGTATAATAAATTATATAATTCTCCATGGGAAGCTACTATTTTCTGAATTGATAAATGGGCTAGTGGGTTTTTTAATTTTTTTTTTTTTTTATTTTAAACATTTCTGTAAGGATTATGAAAATATTGGGAATTAGTGCCCTTTGTGATGCAGATTTCTGTGTGATGACATTTGAACATAGGCTGTTAACTTACTGTGTTTAAGCTATTAAGAAATCATCATTCTTATCTCACAGAAGAAAAATAAGTCAGTAATGGATATTTTGAACCAAACCACTACACTCACCTTCAGGTTCTGCATAACTAAGACAGACTTGAAAAAACAGCTTTCACAAAAGCAATGATTTTTTTTTTTCCTCTTCCAAATAGGTGTATATGAACTGTCTTGAAACTACTTTACTTGATGTAGCTGATATATTGGCAAGGATTGCTGCTTCAGAAGATGGTCTTTCTCTTCTTCTGTATGGAGAAAATGAAAAAAATGCCAAAGGCAGGTAAGCGTGCCTCAATGAATGGCATTAGTGAGCACTTCAATGAATTACATTGTTCTTATGAGACTCATTTTCTCTTCTTTCATTCATCTATAATGTGATACATTTTGGTTTTGTTTGGAGTAAAATACCTGATTATAAATTAAAGTAGTAAGTGTTTTAGAGAATGTATTAGGGAGATATTTATGTGTAGAACAAGGTGAAATGACAATGTAAAGAAATACTTATAATGAGGGAGATTTTCATGTTTTATTTCTTTTTCTAATTTGTGTGAGAGCTTTCCTTTCTCTGAATATAGTTCCATTATATTCATAGCGTTACTGTTCAGACGAAAGGCCTCTCTTCTTCATTTTTCTTTGTTTGTTTTTAGAATAACTAATAAAATCAACCAAATTTATTGAAAGAATAGATTTAATGTAGCATTCACATTGCAATACATCTAGTAGAAACAGATCTTGGACAAGAAGCTGCCATGGGTAACACTGTACCTAATTTAGGATCAGTGTGTTCCTATGGGTAGAATGTAGTTAGCTGATGCTAACACGTGAAACAGAAGTAAAACTGAGATGAGCCTTTGAAAACAGTTAAGCTGCAGGTCATGAAAATGTTTGGAATGTATGTCTTCTAAGTGGAGAAATCTCAGAATTGCCTATCTTTCTAAGGGGGGTAGAAGTAAAAGTTACTTTTTTGGAGAAAGAGTTGTCCTTGTCATTACAAATCTAGAATATTTCAGAAGAATATCTTGGATAGGGAAAAGAACAAGGACAAATTTTACCTTATACTGATATCCTTAACAGTGATAAAGCAGAAGCGAAAATGATTGTCTGGTTACTCTTCCCAACTGGACTCCTATAAAACATAGTCTGTGTAGTTCATGGTCATGTGGGCTGTGTGGAAAGCAATGGATATACTTTTGCATTGCATAGAACTATTTGCCAAAGTAAAATCACTTGTACATTTCTTTTTTTCTGACTGGTATTACTAGTTATAATATAGTTTGTCCCTCCATAGTGGGTCATAGTCTCTTTCTGTAGTTTCTTTTCCCCTAAAAAAAATTAAGTAAGTTTAGTCAGAGGATTTGCTTCAAGGTTTATTGTTTACTACAGAACAACATTTAAAAAGTGTTATTTTATTTCTAGTCTTACAGCTGCTCATGTAATCGTTCAGTTCACAAAGAAACTTCTTCATGACGAAATTTCTCTTTTATCTGGATCTGCGCTTATGCCAGTTGTTAAAGGAGCTTTCATTTTTGTATGCCGTCAAATGTACAGAACTTGTGAAGGCCTGCAGATGCTAATTCCTTATGGCTTTCATGAATCTATTGCAGAGGCCTGGAGAAAGGTAAATCTTGCTTTTGAATTGGGAAAAACCTTACTGTGAGATGTTCAGCTTGTGTAATAGTGGTTCTTATGGCTTGATTATGTTTAAGTAGTGAAGTAGTGCTTGAAAATGTTGTAAAACCGAAGTTCTGCTTGCAAATTTTACTTCTGAATGTGAAACTAGCAGAAGTTTAATTGGAGACTTCTATGTCTAAGATTAAAACAGGAACTCTTGAAGCTTTGGTAGACCTATCATTGGTTGTCCTTGATGGTAGAAGCCACTTCATGTCGTGTTAACCACTGTCCACCACAGATCTTGCCTTCTCTCTTGGTTTGGGATATTTTGAAAGAAAAGACTCCTGGGATGTTCTTTAGTAATTTTTAGTTAAACTGTTTTGTCTCAGTAGAAGATAGAGAGAAAAAAAAAAGAAGATTTCAAACATTTGTTAAATAATGAGGTGGCATTGAAATATTCTCAAGAGACTATAATGAGAAGTGCAGGCAGGAGTTTTTATCACAGGCAGACTGTTAAAAGCTTTTAATGAGCATTTCCAGTTACTTCCTCTAAAACACCACAGCATTTACACATGTACAAAAGACTTCTTTCCACATTAAAATTCCTTATTACAGTATAGAACATAATTTAGACAAATTGTCTTGACATGTACATGATATGTAGACTGAATGTGTTGAATAAAAACAAAGTTTAACTAAGAAAATGTTTCTTCACTTTAGTAGTCAAATATAAACTGAAGTAGAATCAACATATTCTTGACTTCAAGAATCAACAAGTTACTACAGGAAAGTCAACTCCATCATCTTATTACTTTTTAAATTTTTTTCTGTCATTGTTCAATTTTAAAACACCTGAAGTTTATAAAATATCCTACCATTTATAGCGTAGCAAAAATGGTGGAATATGGTGGTCTCTTTCCAAGCAGTAGTGTCAGTTTTTTAATGGATGGACTGGTAATTCGTATCCTTTTCTTTTACATGTCTCCTGGAGATTTAAGACTGATGGAGAAAAAAATTCTTTTTTTTCCTTGGCAGATTCTGATAAGATTCTGAGACAGAATTTATAGACATGATAATAAAAGAGGAACACCAGATCCAATACAACTGACTAGTTTAATAGAAGAATCTTTTCTTGATTTAGTACATCACATGTGTAAGACAGTAAATTAATAACTGCTCACTTTTATTTCAATGGTGTAATTTGCTTTTTATCCCATAAACATAAAAAAACTTAAATAGTTAATTTTAAATATGCAGTCTTTCATGCCAGTTATTTTCAAATATAATTTAAATGATAAAATTGATCAAGTATAAAAACATGTATGTATATTTGTCTGTAGCTCTAATCACATCCAATATGGGGAAATTTATATAATTTATAAATAAATAAAATAAAAAGTGGCAGAATTAATAAACTTAGTATTGTGTTGTTGACTCCAGAGGCTGTTATTTCCATTACCTGTGACAGAAATGGAGTTAAGAGCTGTGTTACAACTTTTCCTTTTTTTCCTTTTTTTTCTTTTAAATGCCAATTTTTGATTTGGGAGTCTCTCATTGGAAAAAAAAGAGGTTTATATAAGAATTCTATTAAAGAAATTAAAATGTAGTAGCTTTAAAATTGTTTATACCCAAACAATTAAAAAATAAGCTTTCTGGAATAAAAAAAAATGTAGTGGAATAGTGTATTCTGTGCTAAAGACTAGACTACAACCTCATCACTGTATTTTTTTCTTTTGTACATAACAAGAGAATGAACAAGATCTGAAGTTAAAAAATGGTGTAAATAAACAGTAGGGAGCTATTTATTTATTTTTAATTTTCCAGACAAGTTTGCTTTCAGAAAGAGTACCTACTCCTGTAACTGCTGCAGACTCCATTTCATCGATAAGTCAAGAATCAAAAAACAGGTAACTTGGTACTTAATTTATGCACGTGTATAAGTGTGAACACTGCTGCTTTAACCACAATTGAGACATCTTGTAACCCTATGACTTTGTTGTAGTTTGATTCCAGCTGGCAACTAAATACCGCACAGGCACTTGCATCCCAATGGGGTGGGGAGAAGAATCAGGAAAAAAATTATGGGTTGAGATACGAACAGTCTAATAATTTAAACACAGTAAAATATAGTAATACTAATAATAGTAATACTACTAATGGTAATAATAACATTAACTGTATTGAAAAGGAGAGAGAGAGAAGTAACACACGAGAGAAACTAGTGAGACACAACTCAATTGCTCCTCCCCCTCTGACCGGTGCCCAGCTCGTCTCTCAACAGTGATTGGCCCTTTCTGGCCAACTCCCTGCAGTTTATATACTGAGCATGACTTCCCATGGTATGGAATATCCTTTTGGCCAGTTTGTTTCAGCTGTACCAGCTGTGCTCTCTCATGGCTTCTTGTGCACCTGCTCACTTGCAGAGCATGGGAAACTGGAAGGTTCTTGAGTTGGATAAGCACTGCTTGGCAACAACTAAAGCATCAGTGTGTTACCAACATTATTCTCATCCTAAACCCAAAACGTACTGCACTATACCAGCTACTTAGAGGAAAACACACTCTATCCCAGCCAAACCCAGGACCGTCTTTTTGCCAAAAAGATAGTGGTAGGTAGAGAAACCATCCTAGCAAAGGTCTCCATAGAGCTACAAAATTCTTCCTCACCTTTGAGAACTTTCATGGCTTCAAGAGTAGTGTCTAATTGATGTAAAATTGACTTACAGTTCATCCTCTCTGACTAAAGATTTTGGTTTGAGGAAAATGTGAATTGAAAAGCACAGAACAAAATAGCTGTCTGTTTGTCTTACGCCTTTGATGTGGTGCTAATTTAAAATGTTGTTCTGCTGAATCATATTTACACCTTCAAAATATTATGTAGCCAGATTGGCAGCATTTTGACTGAAAGCCTAATACATACCAAGTGAAAGGTGTCCTTCCTTTTGTACTGAAACTTAATGTCCATTTATAGAAGGTTGTATGCATTAAGATGAGAAATACACAAATATTTGTGTGTCTGAAAATTCAGGGCAATGTTGATTTTCCACTTACCGCTGTTAGTATGTGAAGCTATTGTGTAAATATAGCACATTTCTTCATAATTCTGTACTAATTTCTTGCAGGAACCTTTACCTCCTCAAATATGAGTTCCTCATAGTGTTTTTACATTGTGAAGAAATTTGGTGCCTGTTTTGCCAACATGTAACTGCCATGTTAATATCTTAAGACTGTATAGAGTCAGATTGTAAGTCATAGATATGTTTGAGGATGGCAAAGGTCTTTTGGGTTGCCCATTACATGATCTTTCTCTTCTGTGTTCCTACCTAACCTTAATTTTGCCATGCTGAGTTTGAATGTTCACACAAAATACAGTCTAGTATGTTATCTTTTTCCCAAATCCTTTTTTTAAGCTGACATAAACTTATAAATTCAGCATAGAGTCCAGTGAGTAAAGTCCTGTTGTTTTTGAGAGTTAGAAATTGTACTTTTTCTTTTTTTCCCATGCTTTTTAACATACCATTTTTAATTACTATTTTGTTACTCTTGCAGTTTGTTATGGGAAGAGACTTTGTTAGATGCCTTGCTAAATTTTTCCACTACACCCAAAGGACTATTTCTGCTTCATAGTACAGGTGCCATGAATGACTGTGTGAACTTTATGGTTAACAGTTTATCAAAAAAAATCCAGGTAAGCATTGCAGTCTTTACAGTTTAGTTTTTACTGTAAGGTTTGAAACACTAGGAAAAATATTTCTTTTCTTTTCTTCTAAGTGCAGTTTTTTTAGACAATGGTGGTAGGTCATGTTGAAATCTAAACATGCTTGTAATATAACCAAAAAATCAGATAATATGCATTTTTAGGACAAAAAAAGTAATGCCACAGGCATCCTACTGAATGTGTACCGAAACATTATAATACTAATGGTTTTATTTGCTCATATAGCATGTCTCAACCACAGTATTTTGTGTTTAAATTTTTATAAGATACTTGATAAAGATGTTTGGTTTGGAATCTGACCCTGGTAAGTCTGTAGAGGATAACATCCATGAACTGTTCAAGTCTAAACATAAAGTGGATTAAGTTCTGTAAACAAGTGTAAGAAAGATCAATATTTAAGAGATCATTTGAGAGTTTCATGCCTTCTGAATAACTAACACTGCACTTTTATACTTCTTATCAACAGACAAATGAATATGAAGATTTTGATGATAGAATCATTGTTACACAAATGGCAACAACACCAATGGCTGCAGTAGCTCTGCAGAATTCAGGTAAATTGAAGAATAATGTTTTTATGAATAATTACATGCTGCAGTCTTGCGTTTTAGAAAAAGACAGTGAGAAAGATGTTAAAAAAAGATCAACTGTGTAAAATAATTACACAGTATTAACAAAGACTCTTAAATGTCTGTTCATTTCTTCTTGATGGAAATTAATTCTCTCCAGCTTTCAAATCATTAATTAATCTTGATGCAGAATTGAAGGGTTTGTTTTATTTTTCTTCTGATATTATGCAAAATCTTTATTTCACTGGTTTGTATTTCCAGAAATTTCCTGTATGTGTATGAGGACATTTGTACTGTTTAAAAATAGGTTTTCAGGTGCTTCTTATTGATCTGAAGCTCAGAATTAATAACTGTTGATGTCTGTAATTTGTCTGTACATTTCCATGGTTACTGACTACTCAAAGGGTGAGGAACTGCAAAGGCCTCAATGTCATTGGTGCAGTTATACATTAGTGAGATGTAGATGAGATTGTGCCACAAGAATTGTCAACTCAGACAAAAGTCCCTTCAGAGTCAGTCTCAGATAAACCAACTGTTACTGTATTATCAACAGTCCAGGTGGTCATTATATTAAGACTAGAATCTCATCAATAAAATAAAGGTGATGTCTTAAGATGCCAAGGAAGTCCATGAGATACAAAAGTTGCAAATCATCTCTCTATGTATCTAGAAGTGGCTGGTGCTGACTGAAAGACTGTCAGAAAGGCAGGCAAATTCTGCCAGTCAAGGAAACTGATTGTTAGTTATTATTTATGCCTCTGGGATTTTTCAGAAAGCAGGGAGAAGATCTACTGAGGAGTTACCCATCTGTCCTGTTGTAAGGTTTTCAGCCAAATTGCTTCTTATGGCCCTTTTATGCCCTGTGGCATCAGAGACAAATGATATATCAAAAATAATCAGCATTGATTTTCAACCCTCACAGCTTGTGTAATGTATGTAAAGTTTTTGTTAAGCCTATAACTTACATTTGAAGATTTCAGAGTTAGATGGCTCTTTCCTCTTCTATTTAAATATTTAACGTTTTAAATTTTAACAATTTAAATTCAGCTAGTAGTGCTTCTCTTAGAGGTTTTTTTTTTAGTCCTTTTCATTGTGGTATGTTTTAATTTATTAATGAATTACAGTGAATCTGTATTTTTAGAACCACAGAGACAATACTAGCTAAGCCTTGATCTGTTGCTGTTAACTTTTTAAAGAAGGTCAGAAGCTCGTTTACTTAGAAGAGATATAAATATAATCCTACTCTAGTGTAATAGTCTTTGGAAACCATTGCTGCAGACTGTAGATGGAACTAAGCAGACTGCTCTAGAAGGGTAATTTTTACTAAAGGATTGAGAGTAACAGAGATAGTAGCCCTCAGGCAATCTGTGATGTGAAATTTCAGCCATTAGTATAGAGAATTTTGAGAATCTTCATTAGAATTGTGGTGTAAAATATTTTTAATGTGAAACTCATGATTAGAACAAACATTCGTTTTAGGCTTTATAAAGGCACTTGTAACTGAATTATGGGCTCTTTTGGAGTGTGGAAAAGATGATTTGAGAATAACCCAACCCAAATCTACTCCAGTTGACCCTATTGACCAAAGTTGTCAGAAGGTGAGAAATTATTTAATCTTATGTTTTTGCCTGGAAAGAAATAGTGCCATGGTTCAGATAGGATGATACATACCTATCTGTAAATTTTTATTGCAGCTATACATGCTTCTTGGCACATATGTCAAAATTGGTATAATACACTAGTTAAATGATGACTGATAAAGGATTCTTGTGTTGCATGGCAGTTCACAATCCAAGGATTAACTATGAAATAATGAGTAACAATCATGACAAAGCTAAGTCTTAAATGCTGGCCATCAGTTTATGTCCAGATTACTGCAATAAGATCAGGAAGAGGGATGTGTTTTAGAGTATTCCGTGTCTCTAAATTTTAGAATTATGTAGTAATGAATACTGTAATTTTCAAAATTGCTTGTACAATTTGATAGGTAATAGATATTTCAGACACTGCTGCCCTTTTAGATTATATAGATGCTTACCAGGGTATGCAGTCTTATTTTGGGCAGGTCTATTTATGTCAAGTAAAGGATAAGAACAAGGTTAATGTAAATGGCAAATAATTGTTAACACTTACTTGGTTGCACTTAACTGATTAATGTTCCCTGTTGTCCCTCCTTTTTTTCTTTCTCTAGTCTTTTTTGTTTCTGGTAAACTTGCTCACTTACCCAGCAGTTTTTGAGCTCCTGAGTAAACAAGATATACCAAATAAACCCATGTATTCATTCCGTGAAGTACCCACAGATATAATTGTAAGTATTTTGAAAGAAAAATACTTCTGTGAAGACGTTTCTTCCTGAGAAAATGTTATTGCTATAAAAGACTAAGTTTTTTTCTTATTGAAAGATTTTGAATTTTTCTGCATTTTGTATTATATACAGCATGAGGGCAGTATATGCACATATCACTTCATATTAACCTAAATTTTCATTTTGAAATCTTAAAGGTAATATAAAATTTGATGCCTAATTTAAAGATCATCTATCCTGACTTGGGTTAGAATTGTGTTTTTTCATGGAAAAAAAGTGACGTGCAGAAACACATTTGTATGTGCATTCAGTTACATACTGGAAAATGTTGGCAAATATACTTGTGTTTTATACAGCATTGCTCTATCACACTATCTGTGGATTTAAACAGAATAAAAGAAAAAAAAAAAAAACAACAAACCAACAAAATGAAAACACAAAATCCTCATACCTCAGGCTATTTTTTTAATAGGACACATGATTCACACAAAGGAAAAAATCAGTAATGGGAAAGCTACTGATTAAGACATACTTCGGAAAAATAGCTTCACCCTTTCTGTATTTAGTATTATTTTGTATTCAATCATCCAACTGTAGTCAATTACGGCTTTTTTCTCATTTACAAAGCACAGACAAGTAATTTGTGACCTTGTGTGGTAGTTAAAATTGGAGTTTTTTTATGAGTTAGCACTTTAAATTGCTGTTATGTTGAAGTGTTTGTTTAGCACAGGCACTGGATTGGTGATAGTTTTAGTTATTTAGACAGAGTTTATCGTAATAGCATATGTTGTGTTTGGAAGGGATTTTTGAGTTCTTTTTTGCAATACTGTTTTGATGATTTCAGGAGGAAATTGCATGATAAATTTCATTTTTCCAATCTACTCAGTGTTGGTGTGTTCACTGATGGATAGCTTTGTTTAGTTATCAAGTTTTTTAAGGCACTGGCAGCAAGGAAGATAGATGTATGCTGAAGATGATAAATATTTGAGGGCATTCAAATTGTGGTAGATCTCAAGAATGATTTTTGTAACTTTTGAAAGCCAGTTGTTTTAGCTTTTGAGGCACTTCTGTGTTTTTATGAAATTCTCTAATTTCTAGAAATGCCAATACTGGTACAATTGTGCAAAGTTCCCTGAGGAGATAAAGATGTTTTGGATGAGGCTTGTCTCACTTAACTACTGTGCAGCAGTGGGTTTTGTAAGCCTAGACATCCAAGATTGGATAGAGGTATGTCTAGCTATGTAAGACAGGCATCGAAGATTATGTAGTTAACAGAAAGGAAATAGTCAGATCCTCTAATGTTAATTTAACATATAATGGCTGAGTCTAAGTACTCAGCAGTTAAGCAGAGATATAGGTTTGATATAACCACGTCTTTGGGCAGTGATTGCAGAAAGCAAAAGATAAAAGATTTTGACCAGATATAATTATAGAAGGCAAAGTAAAAGCAATTCCGGTGCCACTGAAAGATTTGATTGGAAGACCTAACTACTTTGTGTACCTTATTTTTTCTCTGTTTCTGAATTATGTCACATTGCCACAGAATCTGACGTGTTTATGCTAAACTAGGTTTGCTAATGCACAGAACTCACTCATTTTTATAAATTTATTTATTGAATACCCAGGATTTAAACAATTTTACCTCCTTTGTATTTTTGTCTGACTACCTGCATCATTGTCAGTTGAGCTTTTACTGCTTCTAACTGTAGACTAATCAGGTTTTTATTTTGTGCCCTTTGGAAAATTTTTCTTAATACATGCAAGATTTCTCTTTCCTGTGTTTGGCATGTAAAATTATTTTAGAAAATGGAACACATAAATGAGGGTTCTTCTCCCTGCCTCCACTCTTTGAGGGTTTTTGCAGTACATATATTCAGGGGAATCTAGTTTGGATAGTACCCTCTAGATCTGTAGCTTTGAAAGACATTAAAACAAGTAATTTTCTTCAGTGATTCCGGAGAATCTTAGATGCTTTGTCCTAGGTATTCAAAGTTGATGACGTCTGACCTGTAATATTTAAGCTGTGCTCTGTAGCTGAGCAGTGTAGATCTATCTGCACATTTTTTGGATGTAATCTTGTGTTAAACCTCATTAATTGTCTTCCTTCCTAAAATCCCAAATCAGAGCTTGGTCTCCTTTCTCAGCAGTCCTCTCACTGTGCCCGCTCTTTGTACGGTTTTGCAGCTCCAAGCTTTGATTTATAAATGAGAGAAGGTTGTTACCAGAGAAATATCCCTTAGCATTTAACTCTTTGAATGTACAAATATCTAAAAAAATTTTAAATCACATACAAATCAATTGCTTGCATTATCAATTTTATGAACAGCCTTGAGGTCCAAGTTGAGTTTTTTAATTGAGAATTTGATTGTGAATTTACTATGTGGAAAAAGCTGTCTCCCCCACAGCCTCAAAAATCTAATAGGAAAAATATGCTTTTACTGTATTTTAAATAAGAATGCATTTTATGAAGACAGTTTACTTTAAAAAGTTCTAGACTTTTTTTCTACTACTGTGAGTTTTACTCATGATTTTTACTTTTCTCTGTTAAACACCAGAGCTTTTGTTGATTTCATGAAAGCATGGGTCTTAACTTTCCCCTCAAATTTTATTGAAATGGCTAATTCATCTAATTAGGTGAACAATAACTCCCTGTGCTGTCTCTAAAACTGTACTTCTTAAATGTGGAGAAAATAAAACTTTGTATTTAATAGAGATTAAATAAAGCTGATAAGGATTTTGTAATCTGTTTCCTCTGACCATAGCACAGCAGTCTGTCTCTGAGACGATAACATCACTGAATGTTTTTGTTCATTCCTATTTTTTTAATGAAATTATTTCTTCAGAAGCAGTTTGCATATGCAGTGAACCAGAGGGGAAGATAATTAGATTAGATTTGTGGAAGAAGTGGGAAGCAGCAATAGGTCATTGTCACATGAGATGCTCTAAGATAAAAGGTGTAAGCCTCAACATCTGAGCCAAGCCTTGCTAAACTGAGAATAAATGGCTGTGACTTGAAGCATGTACTACTAACCAGTGTGAGAAAGGGTTATTATACTAAAGGATTTGCTGTTCTCTTCATTGAAATAGACATGTACACATTTCAAACATACAAAAAACAGTTTAACTTTTTTTTTGTGCTTTAATACTGAAGAACTAGAATAGTTGATATGCAATGATCTTTTTGTATGTTTATATTTTTTAACAGATTTTTTTTCCTAACCTTCTACATGGTTTCTTTTTGCCATTGACTTTTGTGTGGAAAACACCTCTTGTTACAGAAAAAATTTTGGTGTGTGTTTTAATAACAGCTTTCGTTCAATAGTAAATATCCATATGAAACTATGATGTGCATAAATTACAAAAGCATACATGGTTTCCTACATTTCTCTTCCTTTGGCAGGATATCATTGACAGGCTTGTAATTTTGAACTCAGAAGCTAAAATTCATTCCTTATTCAATTACGAACAATCCCATATATTTGGTCTGAGGTAAGATGCATGTTTTTTATTCTCTGGTCACATTAACTAAATAGGATATAACATGCTTGGATGTGTTACTTCTGACAAGATAACATTGTTTGGGTTTTATTATGTATGAAGGTGAAATTTCCCCCCTTTTTAGCATAAGGAGATTAAATGAAAAATGGCCTACAAAATGAGAACAGTGTTGAATCTAATCTTATTATCTGTAAATGGATATCTTGTAATATGAGAAGCAGTGATAGAAATTGTATGTTATTTTACCTATTTGACTGTAAAAAACAAGTTGTACATCCACTGTACACCAAAACACTAAAATAAACTATTTTTACTATGTTTATGTCAGTTTGGCTTATGTAGTCTCCCTGTACTTAAAATTGTTTTCTTAAGCATTTGTTTAATTATCACCAATTTCACAAAAACTTAGTTTGAGAAGAGTAGCATTTGATTCCAAGTATTTCTAGAAACTGAAGGTACACTTAAAAGATGCTCACACTGTTTTGCACATGTTTTGTAATATTCAGTGCTTTATTATTTTAACAAAGAAATTAGTTTCTGCATTTTTATTCTGTTTTCCAAGGATGAATATATAAATCCTTGAATTCACATTTTTGTTACGCACTTATTTTGTGCAGTTGAAATAAAAGATCTATTGTATTATACTTCATAATATGGAAAACTTTGATAATCTTGCTTCAGCAAGATATAGCCCAATTGATTAAGTTTTGAAACATTAGCTTTTTGCAGCCATATTTGTACTTCAATATCACAGTAAAATTGTTTCAAACTATGTATGAATAACCATAAGATATCAATTTGTTGATAAGGATGAGCATGGAGGAGATGAACAATGGCAGAGATTGGAATTGAGAGATACATGATTTTGATATATAATTCAGAAGTTATAAATGCTGCTTTGGAGAAAATCACTAGTTTATATAGGAATGAGAAGTCTTAAGATGAAATTTGAAAAATAAAATATTTTTCTTCATTTACAATTAGAGACTCCATAGAAAACTTGACAGAACTTCCATCCATTTAATAAGGATCAAGAGAAAATGAGATGGTTTACAGTTTAAAAGAAAGGGTGGTTGGGCACTGGAACAGGCTTCCCAGGAGGGTGGTCAAAGCACCAAGCCTGACAGAGTTCAAAAAAGCATTTGGAAAACGGTGTCAGCCTATGGTGTGATTCTTGGGGTGTCCTGCACAGGCACAGGAGTTAGACTCGATCTGATGGGGCCCTTCTAAATCAGGATTTACAGTATTAAGACTTATTTAGTTTATTAAGACTTGCAAGAAACCGTAGCCTATATTATCTGAACATGGGAGGCATACAGTTAAAGTTCTGTGATCTTTCCTGTAAATGTTACTGACTGCAGACATGCACATTCTGTAAAATGAACCTTGCCTTGGGTAGTTGGTTTGTTCCATGACCAAATTCCATCAAGAGTTCTATGTTCAGCAGCAGTTAGATCAAATAATATTAGATGCTTAACAGATCTGAAAATGTGGAAATTAGAGCAAAAGATCTACATTTCTCTTTGCTGTTGTGTAGAAATAAAATATTTAGGTGTTTGTGATAATTGCAGCATTGAAAAACAGTATGATTTTGTGAAGAGTTTGTCTAGAAACATTTGTGCTAGACTTAATACCAGTAGTACAGTCAAACCCACATTGTTTTAATTGTTCACAGATCTACAAAGCCATACACTCTATATTTGTATGTGTGGCTCACCCACAGCTGAGTGCTGAACTTCAGATCTGTTTAACTTACAGGTTATACTGTAAGGTCCTGCTTTTATTGTTCAAAACAGTTACACATTTACTTACTTGAATGTTAAACAACTTCTGCAGTTTAGAACTAAATTTTCCTTCACGTGTATACTGAGCTTCAGTGTCTTAAATTACTTTGCTTATTAGCTGTATAATTGCATATAAAAACTTTTAATACATAGGTATTTCCACAGTCTGTTTAATCCAAAATGCACAGATGTATAAATTTATGTTTTTAGTGTTATTATTGCATTCTCTGGTGGATAGTTTTCTTCATTTTGAATAAGTGTGAATTCTGAATTATAATTTTGAAGGATAGACTGGTAGAGGCTCTTCTGTTGACTTTCCTTTTCACACTTAAGCACTCTGTAAAGTGGTGTGCATGCAGTAGAAATCAAAGGGAGTACACAGAGAAGCTAGATATGGTGTGCATAGCCAATATCTCTTAGTCTTTAAAGAATACTCCCTATGGTGCTTTCATAAAGATTAGGGCCTGTGTGGTCAAGGGTGAAATAGTTCCACAGCAAGCTGTAGCTAAGTTCAAATCTGTGCTTTCCTTGGTTTTCTTGTTTGGGTTTTTTTTTTCCTTTCTTTCTTTTTTTTTTTTTTAATTTGCTTGTTTGTTTTTGGGTTGGTTGGTTTGTTTGTTTGTTTGTTTGTTGTTTTTAAGTTCTTGAGAGTATCTTGGCCTAGGATGGTTCTTCAGTAATTTCACAGACAGTGATCTGGTATTCCATTGATTTCACTAGTGTTTCTGTGATAAGATTTATTCATTTGAAGGTCCTTTTAAGCTAATTGGAAAAAAAAAAAAGGTATTATTATCATTATTATTTATTTATTAATGGAAAACCTTAGGCAAGAAGTGGGAGATAAGAATAGATACGTGCAAGTATATAGACAGTTCCTAATTTGTGTATAGAAAGATTTTCAAACTGTCAGTTCAGCTTTCAGCTTCAAAGCAGATTTACACTTATTTAGAATCGAGAAGTCTCCCAGTTGGCCAATATCAGTTGATAAAAGAATACTGAAGGCTGTCTCAGACACTCTTTTCTACAGGCTGAAAATCTGGATGCACAGGAACTAATTCAAGAATTCTCAGTGGTCTTTCTCTTTTTAGAAGGTTCTGAACTTGCCACCAGAGCACAAATCCTAGAGAAAGGAAATTCAAAGCAGTAATTAAAGCAATATTTTTTTTAATATACTAAACAACAGAGTATTTTCTTAATTTAATTTTCAGCTTTATTTCTCTGATACAAGTGTACCCATCAATCTGGTTTGAAAAGATATTGCATATGAGAAGTAACAGTTTTCTTAAAATGTGACGCTAGAAGTCTTCACCACCTCCCCTTTAAGGCCAAGCTCTTTGAATCTCTGTAACTTACATTAATAAAGGAATCTTTCAGATTGATACTTTTTTACATTATCAAGGCAACTTGTCTAGTATTTCAGTACAGTAAATACATTCATGACTTTTGAGTTTTTACAGCCTGCCAAGAAAATATATGCATAATGTATATATTTTCAAAGTCTTTGCCTAGAGCATTATTCAGGCATTTACATATTGCTGTACCCTGTATTCAGAAAATTAGTTTTCTGTGAATGTTAGTGATACCATTTTGTTAGCTGGATTAAAGTGTGGCAGAGTAAAACTTTGTACATTTTATAATCAGGTTCCTGTCTCCAAACAGTATCAATATCCCAAAATAAATTCAAAGATACTTCATTAGTGTTGACTTGAGTGAAAAACAGGAGAAACAACATTATTGGAATATGCATAGACTGTGGGCAGTGGGAGGGGATAAAAGGTAGTTTATGTGCTGCTTTGCAAAAATTCCCTTTACTTAATAGAGTAATTTCATAACACACTGTTCCTGGAATCATTTTTTTTTTTTTTTGGTGGATATATGGTAATATGACAGTAAGAGGCATTTGAATACTTTAAAGAGGAAAACTAGACCCTTTCTTTCTTTGGCTATCTTATTTTTTCCCCAGTGGCTTATTTCAACCATAAATCAATAAAACTCCTAAATATTGTGAAGTCAAAAGATCTTTTGTATGTACATTTTGAATCAGAAGAACCTTTGTTAGCTCCACACTTGTTCACTGAGATGCCTCCTGCTAGTGGGCATCAAGCGACAAGGAAAGCAACCTGTTCAAGAGTTTGGCTTTCTGTAGGGAAATACCTGGAAAATTCTGAGGGTAAATCCTTTTCCTTCAGATATGCTAATTGTGACTGTTTAATTTTAAAGACACAATGTGCTTTGCCTAGCATTAGAGGTATCTGAGGATAACCTATTTTGTAGAAGTGCTATTTGAACTGCAATGAAAAATAGATTTATTTTAGGCTTCTGCAAGGCAAGGCTGAAAACACAGTATTCATTACAATGCTCAGTGTGAATAAATGCATTTCTGTTTCTGTGGAAATATAGAAAACTGTAAATATTAGTCTAAGTCATATGCTCATCTGTATCAGCCTCAGGATTGTAAAGCTCCTGTCTGCTGCAAATAGGAAAAAAATATTGGCTTGTTATTTTCAGGTTTGTGTAATAAGTATTTTGACATTGTTAGGTCATATTTTCTTTGTCATATAAGATATCATGGTAAATATGTTTTTTTATTTATTATCCTAGTTTTCTTGCTTACCAAATGGGTGCAGAAATTATAAAAATGCATTGTATCTATTTCTGTTGCCCAAAAAAACTAGCAGAGAAAATTTAAATGGCTCATACTATACTGACATCAAAATGAATCAGCATCTTGAAATTTGCCTTAAAGCAGTACGTAGTAGTCAAAATTTGATCCAGAGCACTCCAGTGAAATCCAGGTGAATGAATTAAATGAAAAAAAAAAAAAGTGATAGGCAAAAGATAACTTCGTGAGTTTAGCAAATACAAATAATAAACACTCCTGCATTCTTCCCCATTCCTTTTGTCAACTGCATTGTAAACAGCCCCCTTATATAATTGCATTTTAATACTGAAGTCGCCTCAGCATATGCAGTAGATTGTTCCTTAATTGTACTTGCATTATGTGTATTGTTAATTAAGAGAATGTGTGATTTTAATGATTACAACATAATGCTGTTTATATTTAGTCTCTCTTTTCCTTTCTCTTTTTTAAAAAGCATTATGAGTAGCAGAATCCAAAGGTGAAAGGGAACCAGGGTCTGGATTAGCAGTAACTACTAGTGATGGGGATTTGCAACAGGATTATGTGAGAATGCTTCCACATTTTCTGTGATCATGTAGTTACACAGTTTATTCAATTTTTTGCTAATTTATATATTAAGAGAAGTTTTTTAGGTTTATTCATTTAAAACAAATCATTATTAATAGAACAGGAACATTAGATTCTGTGATCAGATGTCAGTTGTTTGTTGACTTTTATTTCATTAGTTAGCTGAGGGAGATTAAAGCACTTCATTTCTGAGTCCTCTAGGCTGGCAAGTGATGCTCATGAAAAGCATTTTTGTTTAGCTAGGGGAAGTTTTTACCATTAGCAATCAGATTACATGTCATTTGTAGGTACATTGAAGTGATGTAGGTGCTCTTTTGAAAATCTTTTCATGTGGAAAACATTGTAAGGAGTACATTAGTTACTGACTTTTCTGGGAGAAACATGACTGCCCTAAGGTAGTAGCTTGCAGTGCCCCAGGCACCAAAGGTGTGCTTCTGTATCCAGATACTCATATTTTTTTCAAAACCGTGCATTGCCCTCAGTGGAACAACTAGACGCCTCAATCCTTTAGCTGGACCAAGTGCAGAGGCATCCTCTATCTGCTCATTGCTAATGCCTTTTGTTCAGTTTGCAAAGGCAGTGTGCAAAGCTTTGCTTGGCTGAAGCTTCCAAATGCCCTTTGTGTTCCAACACTGACTGAGTGGCTTTTGACTTCTTTGGGGATTTTTGTTAGCCATAGCCTTTGTCTCCTGGTCTGGCACTTGATCGTAATTACCACTCACTGTTTGGATCCATGTTCTCATTGAAGTTTAGGCTCTTACTCAAAGCATAATAAAGAATAAATCAAATTGTTAATGTAGGCTCTGATGTTAAATATTTTGAGGCTGCCCCTGATGATGATGACACTGAAATTGTTTAATGAAAGTTTTGCTTTGGATTTCACTGTTGTTGTACATACTCATTGAGTGAAAAGGAGGTCCTGCTACTGCAAAGAAGTTCCAGTCCTTGTTTTATTGCTCTTCAGGTTTTAATATTATTCCTGAGAGATAAAAAAAAAAAGCGCATTACCTTGTCCCACAACTGAGCTCTCTACAAATATGATGCTGTGTATTCTGCACTGACCTGATTCAGCCATGCCTATATCTGTAGAAGGCAGTACCTACAAGCCAAAAGAAAACCTTTTACTAAAGACCAGTTTAGTCCTCTATTTCATCATCCTGTCGCTGTCTATAGCATAGATATAAGCATTTTGTGTTTAGTTGGCCATTTTATGCTGCATGCACACATCTTTTTCTGAGATTGTAGTATAGTTTACTTTGAGCTGCTTTGTTTTTTCTATATGGTGGAAATTTCGAGCTACTTATAGCATGGAATTTTATCTTGTTTTGCTGGACTATGTATGGACTGGGGTTAAGTTTTTTAATAGAACCCCACATGGATTCTGTGTTTTGAATTTGTGACTAAAAGAGTACTGATAACACAGCATGTTTCCACTGAAACTGTGCAAGCAACTGCTCAGCTACAGGGCTTTCTTCTTTATCCCCAGTCCCCAGAAAGCAGCCTAGGAATGTGCAAGAAGTTGGGAATGAACACAGCTGGGACAACTGACCTGAACCGATCAGAGGAATGCTTTATACCGTGTAACATCCCACTCAGTAATAAAAACTGAGGGGCTTGGAGGTTGGTCTTGCAGGTCTCATTGGTTGTAGACTGGGCAGGCATTGGTGGCGAGGGAGTTAGCAGTGGGGTGGGTGCCTAGTTGCTGACTGGTGTCAAGCCACCACAGACTGTTACAGCTGCTGTGTTCAAGAACAGTATCTTGCATCTTTCACCACCAGCTGAGCATTAGTGGATATCCCTGAAGTGAGGACAGAACATCAGAGTGGCTTTGGAAAGAACATATATTATGAAAGTAAGGAAGAATAGTATAGGGTGGTATAGTGGGAACTGCAGGAAAATAGAATTGGATTTACCATAATAAAGGTCCTGTTTGAGAGAAACGTGGTTTGACGTTGGGAAAAAGAACAAAGCACATATTGCTTTGTCTTCTTAAAAGGAACTCGTAGAAAAAATATTGAGAAGTATGTTAATAAGCTATCCTCATCATACACATTTTTAGCAACTCAGAGTAAATCATGGGCAGTTTAATTATATTATTTTCAGGCAAAAGAATTTAGAGAGGCAACATAAAAATTAGCAAGGTTTATTTACTAGCTGATTTATATCCCACGAAGGACCTTTTTTTCTGTCATAATTAAAGAAGTCATTATGATTCCACATACCAAAACCAGCGACAGAGTCTGTGGAACAAAATACTAGTTAGAATGCCTTCTTTTGGATTAGGGATTTCTACAGTGAAGTATTAGTTGTGAAATTGTAGTTGAAGGGATAGAATCCAGAGACCACCTTCCAAGAAAGACAAATAGGGCAGGAAATGCAGAATTCAGAACAAAATTACTTATTCCTAGCATATTGTCACAACTATGATATGTATTTTGATATTTCTGAATTTCTTTAAAATTACTCTTCTATAAAGGACTGCCTTCAGATAATCTTTTATTTTATATGCATTGCAGTTTGTTCCTAGGTGTATGGTATATCTTATTAGTAGTGATCACCGAATTATATAATCAGAATTGAAAGGGAAATGAAAGATTGTGTAGTACAACTGCTCTGCTCAAAGTGGGTTCAACTACAGAGCATTACTCAGGGCTGTGTCCAGTCTGGTTTAGAATATTGTCAAGGCTGGTGATTGTGCGGCATCTCCGGGCAATTTGTTCCACTGTTTTACCACCGTCACAATATATTAAAATGGAGTCTCCTGTCATTCAATTCATGCCCATTGCATCTAGTCTTTTCACTGGGTATGACTGAGAAGAGTCTGACTCAATTTTCAAACCTTCCTGTTCGATATTTATACACATTGACAGGATCTCCCCTGAGGATCCTCTTCTGTAGGCTGAGCAGTCACAGCTCTCAGCTTTTCCCTATGTCAGATAGCCCAAGCCTTAATCATCCTCTTGGCCTTTTGCTGGACCTGCTCCAGTGCATCCATGTCATGCTGTTACTGGGGAGCCCAGAACCAGACTCAGCACTCCAGGTATGACTTTACCAGTGCCAACAGAGGGGCAGGGTCACCTCCTTCAAAGTGACTTTTGACAGCACTCTTCATTACACAGCCCAGGATGGCATTGGCCATCAAGGACATGTTTCTGGCTCGTGTTCAACCTATTGACCATCAGGACCCCTAGGTCCTTGTCTGCAAAGCTGCTTTCTGACTGATTGGTCCCCAGCCTGTACTGTTGCATTGGGTTCTTCCCAGCTACAAGAACTTCATCAAAATGTATCTTCCAATTTTCAGCAGTATTCAGGCTGGGAATTCTGTCTTCTGGTTTCCAAAGAAAATTTTAAAATAAATCTCAAAAAGATATGCTTTGATCTTATTGTATTGTATCTATAAAGGTTTTATATATTCTCACAAGCATGTGCTTCTTATAGATAAGATATTGAGATGGGGAGTCTGATCCAATTCTTATGTTCCAAATGCAATTAAAAACAAACAAAAAAGAAAAATCTCCATATCTGTATTCAAACATGGTTACAAATATACACACTATAAAATATGATTTTTTTTTTTAATTACAAACCTTAGTCTGTACATTTATGACTTTGGAAGGTAATTAATGGAATATTACATTTGACCAAATACACCTGTACTTCAATAATAGCTTTTTTAAATGTATTTTTATATATAGGTGAAAATTTAATTTGAGTGCCCAAGCAGCAGCTGCTCACATTAGATCTTGTATATTTCATCATTTATTTTTGCCCTGCCTTGCCTACCAGAGGAGATATTATAAAGCATTCTCAGCTACCAGTCTTCTCCCAAGTGGTTTTTAACTGCTGTAAAGAGGTCTTTGCCATTTATTGTACTTAACAGAAGAAATTGTCCATCTTCATAATGGTTTCAGTGCTCTTTTCTGGTGTTTTTTCTTCTAAATAATAATAATAATAATAATAACAATAAAAGTTGTAGTTGAACTGTCATTGCTTCTTCTGTGATTTTGAAAAGTACTGAGAACAAATTGATGTCACAAAATAGTTAATGTGAAAGAAATAAAACCTGAAGAATACTGAAACTGAACAGATCAAGTTGTATTTAAAAACAACAGGAAAAAAACCTAAAGAGACATATTCTCATCTTGACTGTTTAATCCTTGGCCGCAACTGTATGAGTTTGCAGGTGTTAAATTATTGAGAGAATGGCTTATGAATTTTTGCTATTGTCAGTAGAAGCATATTGGGAATTACAGGGAAGAAAATAAACTTTGACTAACAGACTATTAATTTAAAACAGTGTATTTTCTAGTTCATATCAAATCTTATGTGAATACAAAATATAATGCTGATCAGACTTAATTTATGTTTCATTTTATGACTGTGTTAAAACGGGAGATAAAACCAGTAACAAGAATGTTTAGTTACATTGTTTTCCTTGAACTGGAAGCCCTCAATGAAATTATTCTGTTGCGGTCTTAGAATGAATAGATTAGTTAAAAGAAAAAGTAATATGATTTGGATGGCTTTACTTCAGATTTATATGAACACATATTGGAGTACTTACCCTGTTAATTTGCCCCAAATTTATGAAAGAAAATTGTATATAATGCACTGTCTTGTGCACTTATTATTATTAATTTCATTTACCATTTGTGTTTCTCTGAAAAAAAACCCAACCCAGCAGATTTTTTGGTTATTACGTGTTAAATCTTTTACTGCTTTTGAACTGTGTTAAATTTGATTATACAGAAAGGCTTAAAAGCCTATTTTCTAGAGGAAAGATAATTTTTACCTCCCTGCCTTCCTCCCCCTTCAGACAACCTGACTTTGAGTTGCCTTACCAGCCTATTATTGTATAATTTCCTTACATTTCACATGGATTGTCCTACTAAGTCTGCGTTAATTCTGTCATACCGTGATGTAAACTCAAAAGCAGACTGAGCTGACCAGTGGGTATTTCCTCTGGTTGTTCAGTGCACACAAAAAAATCTGCTGGAAGCCATTTCCTGTTTGATTAAGGTTGTGCCACTTGAGTGGCTAAAAAGGATATAAAAGAGTGTTCCTGACCTAGTTATATCTGGGTTTTTGTCAGACACTTCAAGTGGGTTTTTTTGTTGTGCATTTCTCCCCTCCCTTTCCATTGCAAGATCTCATAAACACGTTCACTCTTGTCTTACTGTGCGTTACTGGAGTCCTGACTGATGTGCTATCATTTCAATGTGTCCTTCTGCAGGCTGTTAAATGTGCTGTGCTGTGAGCTCAATACCCTTTTACTCTTGGAGACTCAGTATAAAGTATCACAAGTTTTACTAACTGCTCAAGAGGAAAATGTCACAGAAACTTCAGAAGGACCAGGGTAAGAAGTGACTGATGTAAATGTTATTTTAACTATCAAACTCTTCTTCTGAGAACAAACGCATGAATGCCTTAGTGGCTTTAAACATACAAATGCTTTCACTTAAGCTAGCTTCTAATGTCCATAAGTTTCCTTACATGCAGGTTTGTTAGAAGTTCACCCCAAAAATAAAAGAAATAAAAAACCAATTATTTTACTACTTCTTATTTGTATTACTCTTAAGTTGTTCTTTAAACAAAAAGTGTTCAAAACTTCTGGATGTAAATATGCCTTTTAATTTATATTGTTTTTTAATATTATGTATTTAATATAAAATCAGGTATTGTTTTAATGTTCATGAATTAAAGGCATTGTCAGTACTTTGGGGTTTTTGTGGGAGAGTATTTTTGTTGTTGTTGTTGTCATTGTTTGGTTTGTAGCTTTGTCAACTCTCCAACAGTTTAGTTGTAGCGTAGTCAACTCTCCAGCTTCTATGACTTTCCACTGCTGTCTTCTAAGTAAAATTGCACAACACATACTTTCAAAAGGAAAAAAGTATTTTTGGGACAGAAGCAGAAAGTCATTTAGTTACAGGCATTTTTTCCTTTCCCACAGAATGCAGTGTTTTAACTATTTTCCTCTTACTGTTTGTTATGTGGGACCATTACAGAATGTAAGTCAAACAGTATCGGTGAAGATGATAGTTATTTACTATTTGAAGATGAAACCTGCTATTTCCCTACTGAGGCAAAACTTCTGTTAAGAAACTTGGTGAATAAAAACTGGATTTTACTGCTTTCAAAAAGTTCGTACCTTGGGCTGCACAGTGACTTCTGACAGCAAGTTGGCTATGTTTCAAATAATGAATAATTCTGCTTATTTGTGACAGCAGAAGTATATTGGTAGGCCAAATAAGGAGCAAATTTTGATGGTCCATTAACTGTCACTGCCCTAATTACATAATTTTTATGTGAAATAACAAAACTTGTGAAATTTTCTACTCTTTTGATTCCAGTAATTCCTCAGATGTTTCTAATCAGTAGTAGGTAGGGAAGCACAAAGTTAGAACAATGCTCGGAGACATCTCAAAATACTTCATGTTTCTGTTCATTTATGCGTATGTATATTCCAGGTTGTGCTTTAATTCAAGTATGTTTCTCAAAATATTCTTGCTTATTAAAGTTTTCTGAATGAAACAGTCAGTAAATCAAAGCGGTTCTAATTTTTGGAGGTTTTTTGTGTTTTGTTTGGGTTTTCTTCCACAGAGTTTTTATAATTGATGGTCTGTCAGTGGAGAGAAACCATGTTCTTGTAAGGATAAATCTGATTGGAGGACCACAGGAAAGGATTTTGCCTTTGAGAGAATTAGATAAGGTTAGAACCTAAAGCGTACCAGTTTCTTTTTCTGTAACTTCTGCCTTCATTTACTGAACATTTTTTTGCTGATAATTTGGCATGTGCAAAATTATTTAACCTTAAGAAATACCAGACCACCTTTAGCTTTATAAAGTGTTAACATTGTAAAGAAGTGATACACTGAGAAAATACATAGTTCCCACTGTCTGGGATTGTTGTGTACCTAGGACATACTACTTTCAGTCAACATGTTTATTTTGTTCCATTTTACTGTTACTTTTAAGAGAATACAATTTTTTTTTTTTTTTTTACTTTTATATTTCGGTGTTTTCTTTACTAGCTTTCCATTTATCTTCATTTTATTAGATTTTTTTTTCCATGCTTGGGTTTTCATGTGCAGTGTCTAAAACCTGGAGCTTTCATCGATGTTCGAACAATGGACAGTTTGTTAAGCAACTTCTTTAGATGTTCTCCTTCTCACTGGCTGTCAGTCTCATAAAGACAAAATGCAGCACAACTGTCAGCACAACAAAAACACCTAGATCAATGTATGAAATTGGAAATACAGTTTAGTAGGTTGTTGGGGGGGTTTTTTTATATTTTTTTTTTGACTTGCAATTTCCTTTGTGGTTGAAAAAAGGAACTTTAAAATCAAACTGTCAGTGGTATATACACCATAAAAAATTATATTCTCAAATGTTTTTTGGATTTTCAATCCTTTTTTTAGTTATGTCACATGTCATTGGAAATTGTAGTATCAAGCATAATTTTGGTGCATAGGCAGTAATTCTGGGAACTGTACCTTTGTGTGTTAATTGAGAAAAAGCTATTATTTTTTCTGTGAAATTAATTTATTTCTGGTCCTGTTTCTAGGGCAGCGGTCTATATCCTTGGCCAATGTTTTCATCGTTCCCTGTGCCAAGGTGTTATCTCTCAGAAATTCCTAGGAAAGCTGAATTCAGACAAGGTACATAGAAAGCATGCAAGCAGTGTAGATTTCATGCAAGCATCTCAGTCAATTTAAAAAATTTCTTTTTCCTTCCTGCCTGCACCCTGTTCCCTACCCTCACATCCCACAGATTATAATCTCATCAAGTACTTAAGGTTATTTCAGTGTTAGCTGCAATTGTAGCTAAATAAGTTGGTTTGGTTTTGCTTGTCTGGCTTTGTGCAACTGTCAATCTGCAAAGCTCTGTTTGGTAATCTAATTCTTATGCAAACTTCAAGATTAACCTCCTGTCTCGTCTCGGGTGGGTGACTCATAAGGTACATTTATATCATCTCTCTAGTAACTGGAGCAAGACAGTTTGCTTAAACTGCAGAGTTTTTTGTACACTACTTTCGTGATTCACATCCCTGTGTTTACAGAGCTTGGTGGTGTGTGAAATAGATAGCGTTTAGGATAGTTGGTTTCCACATTGAACATCAATTTGGAATGTGAGCAGACTGAAGAATCCTTTGAAGAACTACCTAGGCACAGCAGCTTAATTCACACAGAGAAACTGTTTTAAGGTTTTAGTTTGCATAGACAATGCAAAAGAATCTAATGAATGGTTTGGTAAATAAATCATTCATTGTATTTGTTCGTGTTTACTATAACCCTAAGATGAACTTATTGGAAATTATTTGTGAATTTCTGTAGCAGAGACAGATTTACAGAAGTGATAAAAATTCTACATTAACTGTGGACTATAAAATAGTCTGTTTGTAAATATCTGGGGAAAAAATTTTAAAGGGTGAGTCCCTGCTCTGACCAGAGGAAATGCCATATAGTTATAAAAGAAGGGAGTTTTCTGTATCTTAGCTTTTGTAATACTGTTCCAGGCTTCCCAAGGCAAGTTTCATAAGACAACAATCAGATAATGGTAAAGTGGGTGTCTTCAAGGAGGAAATAGTATCGCTCTTGGGTTGGAAAAGCATATTGCATTGTTATTATTATTCTCAAAACATGTTCAAAGGATCCCTCTGTTCTCTTGTTCAGAATAATTCTGTTCCTCATCATTACCCAGTGGGATAATGAAAGAGATATTACAGTTGTCACTTTTGTGGATGAGAGCCAACTAGGAAAACTTAGGTAAAACTTTGGCTAACAGTAAGTTTGCTGAAATGAAATTTCAAGGGTTTGTGAATGAATTTGATGAAAAATTGAAATAATGGTATCAAAGAAATATTTTAATTTGGAATAGCATTTTTGGTGTTAAAGGTAACTGAAATAGAAGATTCTATAACTGCAAAATTAACAGAACATTTGTTAGTGGAGTCAAAATATTTTGTTTGTTGTTTGAAAATAAAAGTCACACAAACCATTGAAAGTGTTCTATTTCAGTACTCAGGTTAAAAAAAAACAACCAAAAACCACCAAATTGTGAACATATGATTTGCCAGACTGAAGCCTTCAGGATGTGTCAGTTATTTTGAAAGAAAGTATTAGAATAAATTGATCAAAAATTAAAATAATGAAATTCATAAATTGCTAGTGCTTGCAAAAAAAGAAATCAGGAGCATGAATGGTAAATGGAGAATATCTAAACTGTATTATTAAGCACTATGATATGGCAGTGATAGAAGTTTTCTTTGACAAGAGAGGTTAAAAATACGATTATGAGATCGATCTATGAGTTACATTTTTACAAGATCTTACAACTTCTTTGTTGTGAATATTCAGAATTCATGTTGTGTGTTACTCAGATTGCTTGGAGTTTAGAAAAAATACTTGTTAAATTTTCATTCTGCTTTAATGCAAGGAGATGTACAGGGTTCACATAGACTTTTGACTGGCAAGAGTTCTGCAGCTCTGGTATGAGTGGGAATGCATGACTGGATTGAAGGCCAGCACAATGTCTCTGGCTCCCTGAACCTGTCTTGTGTTCAAATTTCACGCTGTGGTGTTTCATTATGTAACCTGTGAGGTATCATTCCTGTCCTATTATTTTGGGTGTTTCTATGACATGAATAATTAAGACTAGTAGATTCTTAGTACTGTTATTTGACTGAAAAAGCTGTGACTGTAGGTTTTATTCTATCTGTCCTGATCTCTTATTTGTGTCCTCTTTTATTGCTCAAGAGATATGGACACCTCAAGAGAAGCTTATCTTTCCTTTGTACTTTGAAAATGTGTCCTGTATCCATCACATAATTGTGTAAAAACAGGTGTAAAAACATAACATGAATTGATTTTTTAAATATGTTTATAGAACAGATATTGGAGATGGCTGGTGAGAGTTTAAAAAAAAAAAAAAAGTTTACAGATGTGCTCTTGGGCATGATACTGCTGATACTGCTGTTTCTAACCCTCCCTTCAGATGGAGTTGAATGACAGATGCAGTAACAGAACATTTTGGATTTAGTATGGCCAAACTGAGGTCAGGGAATAGGAAACTTCATTTCCACATTCCTGGACTCCATTTAGCCTGTGACTGTATCTGGTATAATGGAAACCATGGATAAAACTGAAAGTAGCTTGTAAGGGGTGATTACTTGAAAGGACCTATTCACACCAAGTTTTCTAGCATGAAAACACAAGAAATGGGTAGGGTTTTTATTCTGTAAATTCTTTTGAAGGACAGTGCTAAACGTGCAACACTGACACCTTGTTGGTTAAGTTTGGGGTGCAAAGGGAGGAGAACTAATGATCTGTAAGAAAAAGTAGAGCAGTGATAACTGACAGTGTATGGAACGTGTTTCCCAGTACCAAGGCCTGAAGGCTGCATCTGAAAGAACTCCTTTTTAGCTTGTAATTTATGCTGGTAGATTTGGTAACTGTATGTGAGTAGTGGAGTGTCTCTTCCATTTCATGAGGACACTTTGAGTAAGCAGACTCGCCCAAAAAATATATTTGTATTTGAGGAAAATTTGTAGTGTGCCAGTGTCTACAAATATCTGTCCTGGTTTTGCACGTTAGGTATTTGTCTGTGTGGTATATGTGTCTGTAGGAAAGGATTTATGGAAAAATAAATTTGGTTGATTGTATATTAATAGGCACTAATCATTTCAGCCAGTAGTTAGAGTTTGAAAACTATTGGATAGCAGTATATTAATGATTCAGTTCTGTCAAAGATAATTTATAGTGAAACTTCAAATTATATATGTGGATCATTATTTACATGTGAAAATTAATTATTCCATTTCCACCTGTTCCCCCTGCAGCAAGATACCCTGTTGCTTTTCTTGTTTTAATTGTTCAATTATTATTTCATTAAGGTAATTTGAGGAAGAACTGTTAAGTGGTTTTCAAATGGTAATATAGTCCTTTTATATTCAGGATACAACTGTGAAAAGATTTTTTTTTCTTTTTTTTTTACTTCTAATATTAACTATAGTGTAGATTATTAAAAGTTAAACTCTTTAAAAAGTCTTTTAGACTGTAATATTCACTCTTCTGTTTGCAGAGAATATGTTTTCCTTTTCTACTCCTAGCTCTGCAGTTATGACAGTTGGTAAGGAGCGTGGCTGAAAAATATTGTCCGTAAATGTCCTGCAATGACGCATCCACTGCTTAGCATTTCCCTAAAGTTGGGTACTCCACCATTCATTAATCTTTTTTTCTTCTGGACTCATACAGTCCAGAATTGGTACCAAAAATCTGTTGTTATTTTTTATCAAAAGTATTTTGATAATTTATCTCAGCCACTGTTCTCTGAGTTCTTTGCTTTATACTTGTAATTTGAATGGAAACTTGCTGCCGTGTTTCTGGTTTGGTTTCATTGAGGGTTTCTTGTTTGTTTGCATGTTTGTTTTGTTTTGTTTTCTAAATCTGTTTTCAGCCTTTTTTTTAATACCTGTTACTAGCAATCTCTAATTTTTTTTCTAAAATTTCCCTGTCCAAGAATCAGCTATATTATCTTTCTTGTTATCCCTTATAATGTCACATAAATGTCTTTATCACCTACACTTCTTTGACTTGTCCTCCTTTTTATGTTTGTCTTGGTATTCAGGTATGAGTCTGTTGCCTTGTGCTTTTAAGTCCACTCAATTAAAAAAGAGATGAAGGAGTAGTAAGGTCTATGAGAAATGCACATGAGGTTTCCTAAATTATATATCTCTATATAGATTTGTTTCTATGTACTACACAAATAAATTGTAGTCAGGTTATTCATCTCTCATCTTAGATTTTGAATAAGATACACATGGATTTACAGATCTTAGTTATTAATCACAGAAAAACACTTCTACCACAAAACACTGTCAGATGAGAAAGGGCTTGTTGCATTTCTTATGTTTTCATTTCTTATGTTTTCTTACCTGCTTTAGAAGAGCTAAACAAGCTAGCTGAAGAATTATTTGAACAATTATAAAGCAGCATCTTTTAGAAAAGGGAGATCACTTTAAAATTGCAGTTATGGTGTAGTGGTTCAGATTTCATACATGCATGTAATGGTAGCTTATTTATAGTGCAATTTCATAGCTTCATAAACTAGTAAATGTGGGGTTTTTGGTTTTTTCATGGGATTGCATGGAACAACCAATGCTAGCACAAAGTAAGTACAAGTAAGAGAAGGAATGGCAAAATATAACCACGTATGAAGAAGAGAGCAGGAGTGCAGCAGATTAATTAAATTGACATTAGCTTCGTTTCAATCATGACCATATTTAAAAGGTTACTAGCATCAGTAGAGGAAAGTCTTACTCGTTTTCTTTCTCATATTTTCTCTTCTTTCTATTTTTTTTTCTCCTTCCCCCGTTCCCTCCCCTTCTATCCTTCAAGTCATTCAGCAGGTCTTGTTTTTTTTTTCCAGAAAAAAAAAAAATTAAGTCATTAATTTAGGGTAACTAGTGAATTCATTTAGTGACATACGACAAAAGAGAAGAAATAAAACTAGAAATTCTGTTTTTTGGTGTTGGTGTGTGTTTAGAACACCTGTAGTGGTAGTGTGACATCCTGCCCTCAGTAACATGTAATATGTATAGCCCAGAACTGTGTGGTTGCTTAAGTTTCAGCTATGTGGTAATACTGTTGGGCAGGTGCCTACTAAACTGTGAAAGTGAGCTGGCAATTTTCAGTATCATAAGTTTTTCTAACCAATTTTCATTCAAAAAAACCCCCAAGGTTATTTTTTTTTTTTATTTGTACTGTGATGACCTGCTGGCAGAAGTGATAGTCCACATTTAATGACAAGTTAAGGGAAGCAAGTGGTTTATCTGGAAGAAAATAAGCTGCAGTAAGTTTCCACAATATGATACCAGTTACAGTTTGTAATGGATATATTAAATACATGACTGCAGTACCGTGTCTTGGTTGCATGGGTGTCTGGTAAGCTTACTGATTAAATCTCAGCTTGTAGTTTCTGATCCTTGTCTGCCAAACTGAATTACTGCAATCCTTGAGGAAGTAAAATAACTGTTTAACTTGTACTGAGGAGTGTTCCTTTGCAGTTTCAGGATTTTCTTCAATACCCACCTGTTATAGAAATAACAAAAAAGGGCAGAGAAAGAACTAGAAATCCTACTGATAATACTGTAAGAGTTAAATCCTTCTTCACAATAAATTTTCATAAGTAAGCTGTTCAAAGCATCACTGCATGTTATTTGGGAAGATAGTGAGGACTTATTTATTTGAGGATAACAAAGAAATTTCAGGTTAATTAATTTGGAGTCAATATTAACGATAATAATTAAGTTACGATAATAAGCTTGTTTTGAAATGTTATATATTGTATAATAAATTCCAATGACAAGGATACAATTGCTAATTATAAATCATTAAGGTCTTTAGATGAGCCTAAAATAAATTACATGCAAAATCATAATTCTGTTGAAAATATTCTAATAAGCTTAAAAGAATAAGATCATTTGAAAACAGTGTTTTGAAATAGAAATGCTATAATGAAGTAAAAGTAACAGCAAATATTCTAAATAGCCACAGACTGGCTCAAACAGTTGTTGACACGTTAAGTCACCTTTCATAGCAGCATTCATTTCTATAGTGTCCAAAATGTAGAAACAGAACAAAGGAGATCTTGCAACATATGAAAAATGTTCATCACCTTAGTGAATACTTAGTAGTAGTGTAGGTTGCAATCCTTTCATATGACGGGAACTGCATGGTCCAACAGCAGAGGGATTGTACACAGCTGGAGCGAATGTGTGTGCATTTGCCTTCTCTCAGGTACCATCTTTATTTTTCCCCTCAAGATGGCCAGAAAGTATTTCATAGCAGCATCAAGTACTCTGGGAACCAAGTTACCTGGTAGTTGCCAAGTGCCATCAGCCAGGAGGGCCAGCTGTGTCCTGGGGGGCATCAGGCACAGCATTGTCAGCTGGGCACAGAGGGGATTGTCCCACTCTGCTCTGCACTGGGGTGGCCTCACCTCGAGTCCTGGGGGCAGTTTTGGGCACCACAAGATGAAAAAGACATTAAGCTATTAGAGACTCTCCAAAGGAGGGCAACAAGGATGGTGAAGGTCTGAAGGAGAAGCTTTATGTGGGGAAGATGAGGTCACTTGGTTTGTTCAGCCTGGAGAAGGGGAGACTGAGGGGAGACCTCACTGTGGTCTTCAACATCCTCACAAGTGGAAGTGGAGGGGCAGGGACCAATCTTTTCACTCTTGTGACCAGTGACAGAGGACTTGAGGAAATGGTATGAAGCTGAGTCAGGGGAGGTTTAGATCAGATATCAGGAAAATACTATTCATCCAAAGAGTGGTTGCATACTGGTACAGGCTTCCCAGGAAGTGGTCATAGCAACAAGCCCTTATGAGTTCAAGAAGCATTTGGACAACACTCTCAGGCACATGGTGTGACTTTTGGGGTGCCCTGCATAGGGCCAGGAGTTGTACTCGATGATCCTGATGGGTCCCTTCCAACTCCACTTATTCTATGATTCTATAATAGAAAAGCAAAAGCCATGCACACAGACAAAGCAAAACAAAGGATTAAATCACTGCATCCTGGTGGCAGGCAGGTGTTCAGCCGTCTGCTGGAGAGCAGGGCCCCATCACCTGTAATGGTTACTTAGGGAGACACATGCAATCAGAGAATCAATTAGGTTTGAAAAGACCTTAGATATCATTGTAGGGGCTACCTAAAAACAGAGGGTAAACAAAATTAAGAGAATAAAAAGTGGTTATATTTATTGAAGGGCCTTCAGGTACATTAGGGCAGACAAAGCTCACCCAGGGGCTACCCCCAAAATGGACAACGGGGTCAGGGGTTTTCGTACTTTTGTAAGTTTGGTCCACTTGCATATCGGGGGTTAATCTTCCAATTACAGCTTCAGGTAATGAAGTCCTTTACCCCAAATTTGCTCCCCCCCAACTCACTATTGTTTACATTTCTTGGGGCCTGAGACAATAAGGTGTCCTTGAGTTTCAGGCCTAGAGAGGAATTGTTTTGTCTGACCAAAATGGGAGAACAGTAGCTAACACTATATATGGATTTTAGAGTTATACGCTAAAGAATTTCAGAATTACAAATATATGAAAAATATAAAAGCTAAAATGCTAAGGCATCGAGTCCAACGTTTGACAGAACACCACCATGTCAACTCATCATGTCAACATCACTCAGAATGTTCCTCCCTTTCCTCTTTCTTCTCCACTTTATATACTGAGCATATCATATGGTGTAAAATATCCCTTTGGTCAGTTTGAGTCACCTGTCCCAGCTGTATCTCCTCCCAATTTTCCACACACCCCCAGCTTCCTTGCCAGAATAGCAGTATGAAAACAGAAAATGCCAGATCTGTGTAAGCACTGTTCAGCAGTAACAAGAAAATCTCTAGGTTATCAACTCTGTATTCAGCACAAATCCAAAACATAGCCCCATACCAGCCACTATGAAGAAAATTAATTCTACCCCAGCCAAAATAAGCACAAAACCCCATTAGTAAGTAGAACGAATATTTCTGTTTTGTATAAAGCAGAATGTCATCAGCTTTAGGACTGCTTCTCCAGTTTAATTGTCTTAGGAAAAGGCATATTTATGTAGTCTTTTCTTATGAGGTCTGCCAAAAATACATGTGGCAATGGGGTTGGATCTACGTGATCTTTAAAGCCCCTTTGAACTCAAACTATTCTGTCATTGTGTGATCATTACAGAATAAGACTAATTTTTCATTTCTTCTAGATAAAGATCTTGACAAGCTCTTAGCACTCTTAAGAAGTCCAGACAAGCCAACCGGGTGGGCAGAAATTTGTAGAAAACAGTTCTGCAAAGTCATGAAGACCAGTCCAGATAGCATCAGTGGACCAAGTGAGTATGACTTAATAAGTTTAACAAAGAAAGCAGGCAAAAGACCGCTAGTAAGCAACTCTTCTTATTTTCATTGAGAAGTATGTTATAGTAGTCAATAATTTTGTGTTGATTATGAAAACTATTTCAATGGGATTTTCCCAAGAAAAAAAGGTTTATGCTTTTATGTCCTATTTTTCTCTTTATGACTGTTATCCCTCTATGTTGTCAGTGCAATTGGACAGAGCAAGAGGGCTCAAATACAAGTCTTTTTTCCAGATCTCTAAAGGGTTCATTAATGAGATACTGAGAAAATGAAAAAGAAAGCCTGAAAGAAAACAGACATTTCTCAGTGATTAGTGAATGAGTTAATATTTTAGGAAATTATATTAATGGGCAATTTCAGTAAAAAATATCAGAATTAAGCCATACTAAACATCAAAGAACCCCCTTATTCAGTTTTTCTTAATTTTCATATGCATTTTCTAATGAACAGTGTGATCATGCAGGAGCATTGTTATGGTATAAAACCAAAGCAGCCAAAGCAAAAATACTTATCATTCATATGACATAAAGCATCAGAAGTCAGACATAATAATTCCCTTGTGATATCATATAAGCTTGTGTAGCCATAAAGAGGTGAGGTGTTCTCAGAAATTGGCTTCCATTCCCATAGGAATTCTGATTATGGTCAGATGGTCGGTATGTAGTCTAACTTGTTGCTTACAGGTGCCCAACGTTTCCCTTTATATTATTTAAATGAGCAGTTAATAGAACTGGCAGTCGCAAAGCTCTACAGATGTTCTGTATCTGCTTGGAGATATTTCAGAGGCAGCAAAATATCTGCACCTCTGTGGTTTGAGACAACATCATGTTCATTGAATCTGTTTTATGAGAAACAGCTGTGCTGCTGTGTATCTTTTGCAGCATGCGAAACTCTCCCAAATTTCAGAGGAATGAGAGACTTCAGTCCAGATGCCCAGAAATCAAAGCTTTCTCTATAGTTACAGATGAAGCAATCTCCAAGGTTTACGGAACAAAGATGCACACTTGTGCTTTCTGCACTGGGCCCATTCTAAGGGGGACTGACATTAAGAGGAGTTGAACCAGAACATAATGAGCAAAGACGTTAGATTCAAGGACTGTATAGTGTAATGTGTATTGATTTGTTAAAAATATTCTGTGATGTGGTGTCAGGATTACCAGATGCTGAATCTATAGAACCTGCTTGAACTCCATCAAAAAATTCTTGAGTAAACTCTACAGTATCAATATCTCTAATTCACCCTTCCCATGTTGATTACTCTCACATCAACTTGGTCAATACTTTTGTGCTAAATGCTCTGGTAGTGCACTGCTCTTGGGAATGTCCTTAGACTGGTGTTTTCTCTGCTAAAGCATCACCTCTGACTGTAGCTTTTAAGTAATTTCTGTGCTCAAACATCAAGATCCAGTTTTGAAAGGCTTTATTGAACTGCTAAAAGGACATAAAACCTTCCTTAGCCTTGCATGTCTTTTAATGCATCAGGACTGAAAGTTTGGGATTTTTCTTTGTTGCCTAAAAGCAAAACATATGGTAGACAACCAGCTCCTACAGTCTATTGTTCTAGGCACAATAAGCTAT
This sequence comes from Dicrurus megarhynchus, assembly GCA_013399195.1. Taxonomy (NCBI): domain Eukaryota; kingdom Metazoa; phylum Chordata; class Aves; order Passeriformes; family Dicruridae; genus Dicrurus; species Dicrurus megarhynchus. The sequence continues at coordinate 1,091,085 of VXAD01001115.1, forward strand.
GACAAAGACATTCTTCCAGTGATTCCTTCCATAAAGGTGCCATGGATTTGTGGATGTTTAGGTGTATAGCTGGTTGTTGTCTTTGGGTCACTTATCAGCTAGAGAACCGTGGGGAGAGCCTTTGGTCAGGTTAAGTCTCGGCTTCTTTTGGATTACTCTTTACAGTACTTGTGGCCTCCCTGAAGTGTCTTTAGTACATCTAGATAAGAGCTTTCTGTGTATTGGCATCTAGGCTTTGTCAGGAAAAGAAGCAGGCAAGTCAGCTCTGCTGAGCAATAGCTTAGATTTATGTAGAAAATTATTAGTCTGTCTAATCTAGGCTTAGTATAGTGCATGTTCAAATAGTTCCCATGACTGGAGGTGGCTTTTGGTTTTGGGTTTTTTTTCTCTTGAACCAGAATCTCATCTTGATTATTTTAGCCACGCCTTTTTCAATTATCTCCTCCTTTTTGTCCTTCAGGTATGGCAGAAGACATTTCTGTTGTTTTCCATTCCATCAGCTTCCTTTTTCATCTGTTCCCAGTTAATTTTGTATCAGCAGCTGACTTCTGGGTAGATTCAACATCCTTATTCCTCTCCCCTTTTAGGAGACTTTAAGCCCAAAGTAAAATAAATTAAGGGTGTTGCAGAGATCATATCAATTACATGCTAACAGTCTTCCCTTCATAATGAGATATTCAGTCCCCAAATCCTATTAGTTCTTCTCAAGCTTTATATCCATATGTGATGTGGATAGGGATAGTAAACTCAGCTAAAATTACTTGTTCCATAGAGTCTTTCAGATTTTCCATCACCTATCTCCCTGAAGATCTGGATTTAGATCGCCAGTATTCTTTAGGGCCTATTAATCTACCTCCAATTTTTTTTTTCTTAATAAGAACCAATCAAGAAAAGAAAACAGCAGCTCTTGAAATTGCATGTGAGACCTCACCATAAAACACAGGAATTTTCTTCAGTTTTTACAAGTGAAATGTTTGATGGAAGCAGAGTGTTTACAGTCAATACATTGTTCTGGAATCCTTTAATGTTTTGTGAGCTCTGCATCATCTGAGATAGCTCTATCAAAACCTGTTGACAAAAAATACAATGAGCCTTTGAGGCAGTGTCATTGTTTGTGATGTATGTGTGCTGCAGCCTTTAGTAATTGTTGCAAAAATTTGAAACTAACTGCAGAACTTTCCCCATAGGATAAAGAACCCATGGCTGTTGTGTGCTGCAGTAGTGTTTTCAGTTCAGGATAACAAAATGCTGATATTGTATTTACAAAAGAAGTTTTTGGAATAATACAAAATAGATGTTTACCTTTTTATGTCCTTGATTTTCCAAGGAAGCTTGTGTCAGAATTCAAGTGGAACAGTGGGTCTTTTTGTTATGCAAAAAGAACAATTGCAGATCAGAAATTCTTTCTTCTGTCCCCCAAACCAGTTTGAAGCCACTGTAAGCAGTGTGAGTGCACGTGAATGTACGTGCAAGTGTGTAAAGATTAGGACATTTGGTTTGGATTTGAAGGGCTGTTTTTTGAAGAAAATGCTTGTATATTGATACAAGATATGCAATGTTCATCTCTGATGGAAGCACTGTCAGAATTTTTATTATCTTGTTTTCATCTTTTCAGAGAAAATGTCGGTTGTTCATTTGTCATTTTAATGTACAATAATTGAAAGTCTTCCTTGTTGCCATCAAGAATCAAATTGCTAACTCTGTTTTTCATATACTTATTAAACTGAAGTATGGTTGATGGAGTTGAAAATTTCTGACACTACTCTTACAAAAAACTAATCTGTCCAAGATTTTCACTCTTGAGTTTCTAACCTCTAACAGAAGTCACACAGTCACAGAATCAGCTGAGTTGGAAGGGACCATCAAGGATCATTGAGTCCAACTCCTGGCCCTGCACAGCACCATCCCCAGGAATCACACCTTGTGCCTGAGGGCAGAACTGCTGTTAAAAGAGTTGTTTGTATTTTATTTTAAACTCCTCTGAAACATCCGGATCATAGAATATGATCCAGTAACACTAGTTATGTTAGAGGATCTAAAAAAAATCTGATGCTTTTTACATTTTTTGACCTTTTTGGCTTAAAACTTTCAGAGTAGCATTTAGGTTAGTGCTCGTGGTTGTTACCTATTAAAACAGTTTTAACCACATGCTTTTTTTCAAGTAATGTTCTTATGCAGTTTTGAAGCTATTTCAGTTACCTTCCTTTTGTAAACTACTTCTTCAAGGAAAAAGAAAATCCTGCAGGAATGTAGGTGTTTTATGAGCAAAGTGCAGTAAGTTAAGAAATTAAAAACCACTTCCATCTATTTTGTATATAATTACACACACCTAAATAAAAATTCTCTTTATTTTGTGTGTATGAATTAAATTTGCATGAGATGATTACCAGACTCTTAAAAACTTCAGTACTAATACAGCTAAGCTACCATAATTTAAGAAAATCAACATTTTCACTGTGTTGGTAGGCCACATAAACTTTACCTGAAAATTTGGGCTTTTACAGCAATACTGACTATACTGCACAATGAGCCTGCCTAAATGTCTTTTGTCTAGTTTTCCAGTTAAATCACTGAACCAGTTTCTACGGTAGTGTCCAAATGGCAGCTAAATGATTTTGTATTAAAAGACAAAAATTAAAATACCTACTTGTCATTTCACATGGACATTCCTTTGGAAAAGACTGTCCTGTCAAAACCCTCTATTTATGTATTAAACACATGTGTTTTGATAAATTCTTATTTGTCTTCCTCTCTGAAACTTCATTAAAATCTTTTCAAAGATCCTGATAGGTACTTACATAAATACTTTCCAATGGTTGAAATCAATTTAGTGTTTGAGTTTCAAAATATTGCTTAGCAGTTGAGCTGTCACTTCTATTAACTCAAGAAGAGTTAAAACAGAACAGAAGTATTCACCTGCTAGGTCAAGCATGTAGACGCCTTGTGACAAAAAGGGAAGAAATGCACAATGTCCCAACTTGGTTTCAAATTTTCTGAATTACGGAATATTTTAGTCTTAACATAGTTCCCATTTACTATTATAGTATGGTGTATTTCAGTAATCACCATACTAATAGTCATACAGTAAATATATAGCTAGTTAAAAATTATAAGTCTAATTTCTGCTTTTTGCTGTCTACAGTTTCAGGAATAGACACATTTGCTCATTTTACACAAATATTTGTTATGTTGTTTGCAGGCAAAATTCCACTAAGCATATTAGTGAAGATTAGTGAGTTTTTTTGTTCTTCAAAAAAGAATAAATTGTTACTCCTCTGTACAGTAAACTGCTTTTTCTAGCCCCATGTGTTTTATTAACCATGATTAAAGGCAGCTATGTTATATTTAATTAGCAATTTCTTTTTAGTATAAGAGTGCATCAGAATATAAATTACACATATAGGTTTTTAGTTTTAATTTACTCATCCTTCGTAATGCAAAATTAATTTTGTTACTGTTGGAGCTGGAGCTCTACCTGTAAATTCATGTTTAGCTGTTGTAGTGAAACTTCTTAATATATTACCAAAACTCAACTTTTTAAAAACTTTTTTTGGACTCATTCAGTGTAAATTAATTTCGGTAAATGTTTTAGACAATTAATCAAGACAAAAACCCCATGATTTAATGTCAGTATGTTAGCTTAAAATAATTGGAAGAAGAGTTAATTGTCTTTATTATATCTTTTTCTTCATTGTTTTTCTGTCATAACAAGCATCAGCCTGTGGGTGGAGGTTCTGTCTTTCTACCCCTCCTCATTCCCGAAAGAGCTTGCTCTGCTTTTCAACTGCTTGTGTTAATTTTCCTGTCAGCATGGCTATCTCAAGAGTTTTCTGGCTTTCTTCATTGCCACCTCCAGCACGCGTTGCTGCTCCACTTCACTTGTGCTGCTGCAGCTGCTCCTGCCGCTGTCCGCTTAAACGGTGTAGTGGGACTGGGTATTCCTCATGGTCCCTTACAACCCAGGCCGTTCTATGATTCTGTGAACTATTCTGTTTAAAACCAGCAAACCCACCTGTGCAGTGGGTGCCTGGAGTTATGTGCAAGAGTGTGGGAACAGGAGCTGAAGCTTCATTACTATTAAATGGAGGTGCTGCCAAGAAAATAGTAACATTTTTTTAAACAGGAAATCCTGTGGTAGCAGCAGTTGTAACTCTCTAAATACCCTCCCTTGCTTTGCCTTCTTGTGAAAAGAAGTATCAGTATGCACATCTGTATGCTTTATATCCTATCTATCGAGGCAACAGCAGCTGGTTTAGGATAGCATTTAATTATAAAAATATGTTCATTGTTGCTATCTTAAATTCTTAATATGGCTTACTTCATACAGGCCTCCTCCATGCAGTTTGTGTAAAGGCTTCCTTGTAAGCTTTGTTTAAACTTGTATGGTGTCGTGTGTTCAGTTGCCGTAGCCTCAGACTTGCAGAATTGCAGAATCAAGGGCAGTTTGTATAATAATTTGTCACTGAGAGTTCTTGCTAACTTGCTGGCTAACATCCTATCAAGGTGAGAGATAGGCTTTCCTTCTTAGTGAACAGATGTCAGCATCGGACTTACCTATGCAATATCTGCAGGCTCAAAGTTCCACAGCAGGAAGAAGAACTGAATAAGAACATTATGGTCATCCTTAAATACAGAATTTTCCAAATAAAATACTCCTATTGCATAAATTTTAATGAATAATTTTTATCTTGTGATGGCAAAGGTGGTTTTATATTGAGTTTTTTTGGAAGCAGTCCTTAAACTTCATGTGCTTTTTTTTTAGCATAATTTTGGGATGGTGTCAGTTTTTTGTTCTGTGTTGGTTGTTGGGCTTATTTGGGGTTGGTAGTTGATTGGTTGGTTGGTTTTGTGGTTTGTTTTTCTCTTTTTTCCTTTCCTGTCTCCATGCACAGACAAATGTGGTAAGATATTATAGTTTAATTATAGTTAATTTTAATTTCATATTGAAACCATGTAACAAATCCTGAAGTAAACCTTGGAGGATATGAAGATAATATGAGATTCTTTTTCTGTTTACACTGAATATATTCTCAATAAAGCTATTAAAATTTAATTTAAGTTAGGAATGGTGTTCGGAATGTAGAAGTGCAGTGCACATTTTGAGCTGTTCCCCCGTAAAAACAGGAATAAATATGCAGGAATTTAAATAGCTTTACTTTCCCACATATTGTGATTTAGTTAGGTGACGTAGTTCCACATTTTGTTCGTTGTCTCTAATGTTTTAATGGATTTTTACTTCTTGCAGTTTTGGCAGAATTAATTGAAAAGTTCGTGTCACATCTTTCTGAAAGCCGAATGGATTGTTATTTCAACACAGGAAGCTATAAAGGTCAGTCTTCTAATAACTCATTGCCATGCAGCCTCTTCATATTTAAATTGTTTTTCTTCTAAATGTATCTGTATAATTTTGGGGGCTGTTTAAAATGTTCTTTAAGAGCTCAGAAATTCATTACTTCAGTGGTGGGAAATACCTGACTTTGGAGCAGAAGATGATGTGCTCGAGTGAACAGAACAGACAATTGTTAGTGATGGGCTTTCATATTTCTGTGTGTATAATGGAAAGATGGAGATGCAGAACAGGTGAGGGTATGATTCAGAGTATTTGTTGATACCTATTATAATATATTTGCAAAGCTGATGGCATAAATATTTAAGATGGTGTAAGCAATCTGGCTGCCCTTTTGAAAGCCCCACAAAGGTATACACTTTATATTGTATTAAGGGATATGAATTAAAGATTTGTTATTGCTGTCAGAGTAATCTGAGTGTTAGTTTTGTACTGATATTGTGCTTACAGCCAAGAATAGAGGATGAATGATAAAGTTGATTTATTCTGAGTGTAAAGTAATGTGTTTTAATACTTGGAAGCACTGGTAAAATTAGAAAATTTAGAAGCAATGTTAATATCTGAAAAATGCACTTCTATTCTTCACTGTTTGTCCAGGACTCTTCTCTCAGGTTGTAGTTCAGCCATTTAGAGTACTTATTCTGTTACTAACTGTGGAGAATCAAGCCTACTTTGGGGAGAGTCTGTTATTTATACTGATATTTTACTCTCCCATTCATAGGATGCAAATATAGTATCCTTGGAGACTTGGGGCTTGCCTTTGAAGTTTCAAAGCATAAAACCCCTTTAGTAATTTTAGAGGCTGTCTTTCTTTTAATGTAGTGGCCTTTAGCTTCCAAAAGCTTGCAAACAGAATACCCGTAATTTCATTTGAGAATCTGTCTCTGTGCTTTATGAAGAGAGTTGTTGATGGGACAGTTATTTCTACCACAATTTTATTTTTTCTTAAAAGTTACTGAAAGTGTTTTGTGTTGTCCTGCATTACTTTTCAACTTCTCATGAGGCATAATGAACAATAAAATAATTCCATGGACTTATAAGGCTTACTAATTACATATTTCTGGGACTTCCTAATTCAAATAATAATTATGATAGTTCCTTTAGAAGCTCAAAAGGCAAAAACTAACTAGAGGAAGAACGAATATCTGACTATGCATCCTCCAAATGGATGCCTTGCCCAGCAAAGACAGCAATCCTGCTCTTCCTTAATCCTGATAGCTAAGTGCTTCCATCCAATGTGAAAGATCTCTAAAGAGAAGCAGTATTCACTGTTCACTTAGTCATCAAGTACATTCATTTTAATCCACTCTTCTCAACCTTTTGGTCAAAGCTGGGATTTAAAACACATTCAGGAAGGTTGAACCTAGATCTTCTATTTAATTGATTTCACCATGAACCACTGATTAGATGGAGGTGGCAACAACACTGCATTACTTTTCTAAAATTTATTGTCAACTTTGAAGACCAAGTTTGAAAATCCTGTGACATTTGCATACATTCAATTAATTATTTAGAATGAAAATCCCGAAGAATAGATACAGAAACAAAGATAACATAGTAAAAACCTCAGTTCTTGGTTTTCTTGAGCATTACAGATTTTCTTTTAATGATAAACCAACTCAGTCTGCCTGACATTTCTTTTTGTATTTTCTGAATGAGGGGGTTTTTTTTTGGTCTTATAAAGGCACTATTGGACATTAATTCTGGATAAGTTTGCCTGTTTAGTTATTGGATAAAGGCTCCTACATTTAAAGGGCTGTCAGATGAACAGTTCTCATGTGCAAATGCTTTTGATATTCCATGTGCTTTAATGAAGACAAGCTTGGAAATGGGAGAGTAAGAAGTTTTCTCAAAGAAAGTCAGTAATCTGGTGGTAAGTGGAAGGCAAAGGACTGGTGGTGTCTTACTGAGTTCTTTCCCTGTCAGCAACACCATTATCAAAGACTTTTTGTGAAGAGCTCTCCAGCCCAGGAAAGTGTTGCTCAGGCAAACAGCACATCATCAAAGGTTTCTTTTAACTTTTATAGGAAAATAGTTATTAAAACTTCATAGCACATTTTTCAGACAGATGTAGCAATAAGGGTTGACCAGGGAAGTTAGTTTAGGCCAATAAATTCATGCTGATTGACATGAAACAAAATTCTGGCTCTAAAATTGAATCTGTGATCATCTTCTACTCTGAAACAGTAAAAGGACATGATTAAGAATTGGTCATATAGCTTGATTTATGCTCATTTCAGGTTCTTTAAATAAACAGTGTGGCCTTCCTATGTTTGTACCAAAGGGACAACAAAACACACTCAGATCTTTGTCAGACCATCTTTGTTTAAAATTAGATTTCTCACTGATTGAATAATGATTGATAAGATTTCTGTACATTTCCCAGGGTTTTCTGTTAGTCTTTATGAAGAGTTGCAATTTCTTCAAGGAGAATTATTGAATGCCATGTTATTTCACAGTATCTTTTTCATATACTCCTGTAAGAGCCATCTAACCTAAATCCTAAAACTAGTTACAGTAGAGACATTTTTCTGTATGAGGTAAAGCTAATGAGTTGTTAGAAGGTAACATCTTTGTAGCTCCACATCTGAGTAAGCCAAACATGAACTTGGCAGTTGCATGTGTCCACCATTCTCTTAAATAAATTTGGGTCTGAGGAACTGAAAACCAGTTTTTAATAGTTGTTTAGTTTCAATGAAGAAAAGTCACATTTTTCATGAAAGTGGATTCAGTACAGCACATAGACATTCAGCATTTATCATGTTTCTTGAAATGAGAATTTGATTATCTTAAAAAAATGATGGCTTTGTAAACCTGTAGCTAGTTGTAATTAGAATAACACACTCATCCATCTGCTGTGGAACCCCTCAGGATTTCAGTCTCTTATAAAACTTGCAAATATGGAAAAATTAAATTAGATTGTGTTGTTACAATTTTCAAGATAAGAGAGAAGGAAAAAATATCTGATAAAACACTATGCAGTTGCAATGTTCAATTATAAACAGTAACACAAATCTTACATGAAGTTTACTTTCTGCCAGCAGCAATGATACTGCTGTGATGTGCATTCAGATGACTGAATCTCTGTATTATATGTTAACGATCTCTGTCTGTCCCCTTTCCTAGAATTAATACTTTCTAGTTTGCTTTTATTTTTTCTTTCTCTTTTATAAACCCCAAAACATTGAAAACCAAATCATTGGTATCTAGCTGTAATAGGTAATAAAATGGCAAGAAACTGGAATTTGCTGTAGTAGTAAAATACCATGCATTATATATTAGGGATATGAAGTTCCTAAGATAGCCTCTTGCTCTTTCTGTTAGCAAATTCCAGTTCAATACAACAGAAACGCTTTGTGGAAATCTCTTCGTTTTCTCAAGGTTTCGACAAACCCATTTATCAGAGAAATTCTACATGTAAAGTTGTCTAATGTATTGCTGTCTGTGCTTCTTAATTGATCTCCACCATGAGTTGCAGACTCCCCAAACTTGGGAATGCTGCAATATTTTGTGATCGGCAGGTTTTTTTGGTAGCTCTGCTTTTGCAGATGACCTTGCAGTCAAATCCTTGGTTTCCACTGGACTTTGTCTCTGAAACAGCTCTCCTGTTTACTGGCAAAGGGACAGAACCTCAGGGATTTCAGGTCTTGGCCATAAAACTCAAATGTCATGGTGCATTCCTTCTCCTAGATGAAGCTTAGTTCTCTGACTGAACAAAATCTCATAGGAGCTTTCTACCATTTAATGAGCTCTTAGTCTTTTGAAGGGTCAGGTGGGTAGGGTAACAAACTGAGAAATTTTAAAAACCCACTGGGAAGGTATCAGTATAGAGCTCTTCAGAAGGAGCAGCAAATGAGAAATACAGGATTACAACCTGAAATTGGGCTGAAAGGGAAGGAGAAGGAAGGGCATTCTTCTATTCTTTCTGCATCATTTGATAAATGCACTTCTTCCAACTGTCCTCAGTTTTAAAGAACATGTTAGCAGGAAGCATTTTACCCAGTGCCAGTTTAGGTAACTGGACTGAAAATGTATTTCATTCTTAATGAAGCTGTTGCCAGAAATAGCTTGAGTATTTGTGATGACCATTACATAACAAAGATCTAGATATTAATAGTTTGGTCCTGTACTGTTTGACAAGGGTACTGATGACATAATAGATACTTTCAATAGTCAAGGTGGAATTGCAAATGAGATTACCTAGCTCTGAGAAGCCAGCAGCATTCTCCAGCAATTACTCTTGGATCTTGTTTACATTGTCTCCATTTCAAGTTCAAATCCAACAAAAGTAATACTTTTCTTTGAAAAAAGATTTTTTCCTAGACAATTCTAATAATGAATATGAGGTTCAGACTGTTACGAAGTGTTCTAGATGAATAGCCTGGTGAAGGAGGTGACATCATCAAGAAATAGAAAATGACAGAACAGAATCTGGAGAGAAACTTGTAATTTTTGCTCTGCCCCAAGTGCAAGTAATGTTTAAAATAGAAAACTTTCGTAAGACCATCAGAATGAGTAAGGATAGACAAAACGTAAAGATTAATACTGACTGCTTGGGTATCTGCCAATGGACAGTGTCAGTGTTTAGGTACTTGTTGAAGAGTAAGTGAAAACCTGCTGTTTTGTTAACAAAAATAATAAATCATAGGCAAAAAATTATGAGTTCCACAATTTCAGTTTATATGAACAAAGCCATGGACAAGAAATCTGATAGCAAACATACCTATATACTTTTAAGTATTTTGAAGCATCTGTGGGAATTATGCAGGTGGCTCTGGCTATCATGGGATTTTCAGCTGTTTGCAGAATTTCTACTTATATTTTCTTTGAATCAAAAGTCTTTTTCATCCACAGAAGGAAACCTAAAATTTCTTATCATCATCACTGAAGTTAAAATTTAGCATCCGTTAGCATATTCCAAAGATTATTTATATAGACATAAAAACATTTGGCCTAGGCACCAGGAAGAGGTAAACAAATAATGTGAGTGACAGCTTCAGTAATCTTCTTCACTTAAGACAAAAGGGAAGCCAGTGATTTCTTTGCCATAGCAGCACTTTAAACAGGGAAATTAATTAATTATTATCCAAAGACCATAGAAGTTGCATGAAATATGCTGTAAAGCTGTTTCAGCTTGTCATCCTGTCATTTCAGTATGAATGTAATGTGGCCCATTTTCTGACTTAAACACATAAAAGCTTTGTCATGGTAAGAGGGAAAATGAATAAGAAAGCAATCTTTCATATAAATTGTAAAGTTGATTGAAGTCAAGGCTGATCAGAAAGAATACCACAGGACTGTGCATGGCAGTTAACTTACTCTGGAGTGTTTATAGCTACAGACTGAGTTTAATAATAATACATAGTTGCCTTTGGAAATCATGCCTTATGGGAGTCTCTTTTTGTGCTCCTGCATGCTACAAAACATTTTGAAAAGCGCTGCCCATTGAGGTGATTTCTAAGAATTTTTTTAAATTGTAAAGCAGTTCCTAGAGAATTCTGATATCCTTCAAGTCACTAGTTTAATTTTGGCTTCTGTTTTACAGTGTTTTCCATTTTAAAAGAAAGAAGTGTGAAATATCTGTTCAACATAGATTTTTTTCGCTTCATTAGATAAATAAAAAGGAAGCTGCCAAAGTATGTTGTTCATTCAATTTAATAATAGCCCGAGTGCTGTATCATTTCACAGTTCAGAGAGGTGGTCTGGCCTTTGAGGATGAATGGCATTCTTTTTTAGAGAACTGATTTTTGTCCATGCCTTTTTGTTATGAAACCCAGTGTGTTTCAAGACAGTTATATCAGGTGCATTGAAAAATATCTGTCAAAAAAGTTTTCTATAAAATTAACTCAGTGTATTAAATTGGATGTATGGGCATCATCACAATAGCACAGTCACAACGTATTCCTGCAAGCTTTTTGTCCATGGATTGCAATATGCAGTATTTAAATATTCCACTTGTTTTCCATAGCATTTTTCTAAGTTTAATGGAGCATTTAAGGTTTCTAGGTCCAGTTTTTAATCAGTGGGAAGTAGTCTTCTGTGTATTCTAAATTACTTTATTGTGTTCTTAGGCCTAGTCGTCCCAGTCTGTTAAGTGGTAAAAAAAAAGGGAAAATAAAAAGTTTTGACCCAGGACAAAGAAGCACAGTTTGCATGTTCCCATTGCAAGTTGTGGATTAGCAGAGTACAGAGCCGTGATTGTGTCAAACACGGTGGTGTCTTAAAGGGAGAGTTTTTGCCTTGATAAGGTACTTGTGATAGAGAATTATTATGCAATCCAAACTTCATGTTAATTTTATCTTCTTTCACAATACAGAGGAAAATATTAGAAGGAAGTGTGGTGGGGAAAAAGCCCTTTCCAGCCACTAAGGAATTGTTACAATAGAGAAGAAAAGTCAATGAAAGTCAGTGAAGTCAGCTGTGGTTTTTTAATGTTAAGGGCAAATGAGTGTTCAGTACTTGCTGTAAACTGTTAAAGAATGGAAACTGGGCTCACACTGTCGGTTGTGATACAGTTTTTCCTCATTACACCCTTGCTGGACTGGGATACCTGCATTGCCACCCACAAGAGGATCCACCTCAAGATGGAAGCAGGACTGCATTGGAGTTTAGAGGTCATTGCTCCCCTTGCCCTCTGCTGCCTTTGAACATGGTGGTGTTAGAAAGTCATTAGTCATAGCCAGCTCATTTAAATTCCCCCTTTTTTCTTGGATGTAAGTATGCCTCTTGTCTTCCCAGTTGCACACACAAACTTGAAAATGAATTGACTTAGTATGGCAATTGCAGCCTGAATAACCAGGTAACTTGGAAGAAAAGCTGTGAAAAGTTATGAATGTTTCAATTTTCTCTGTGGGATTTTAACTGAAACGCCCTGTGAATTTATATGCATTCTTCCAAAGATTGCACTGCTGGTATGCTATGCAAAATATATTTGAACTTCTATGTTTTGGATTGCAAAAAACCTCTCTGATGTGGGTTTACTGTTTCAGTCCCATCAGAGTATTGAATAAGATCATTTTACTCAAAGACCAGTTGATTTTTGTAATGTATAAATATATTGTCAAAAGTACAAGGTTAATTTCTCACAACTGTAACACTTAAATTATTGTCCTCTTAGAAAGTTACGAAACACAGTGGGGTTTTATTCTTGCCATACTTCCTCTGCTGAATTTTATTGCTTCATTGTTGAGTGTAATTTTGCTGTATTATTTTCTTAATAAAAATTATAACTTATCTCATCTCATATGAGCAGACATCATGCTCTTCTTTTTTTTTTTTTTTCCCCTTTGAGGCCTTTCCTCCCTCAACTTGTAACTATTTCACCTTTAATACCTTAGTCCCTATTTGTGCGCCAGGAACATAGAGTGTTTACCTACATGAATAGCCAGGGAATCCTTCGGTTTGATTTCTCTGTCCATCTGAGGATGTAGAAAAAATACATACAAAGTTACTGTGTGATCTGCTTAATTAGATTTTTACATGTATCATTTACATGAATATACTTTAACTTCTGCTGCCATATCTATTACTTAAATTTCTAACAAATATTGTCACTTGCTAGGGGTTCTCATTTGTTTCATTTCTTGCTGTTTCTTAAGTAGCACTTTCAAAGAAGTATATTAAAGGTTTATTCTCTCAGCTTTGTAACTCATAATATTATTAGACTGAATTTTTTTTCTGTGGTATAGTTAGGTGATACATGTACCTGATAGAGAACGTGCCCATTTAAAATTTTATTTAGTATTTAAAATTTTAAGGAAATGCTGCAGCAGTGGTTTCTTTAAATCATTGTTCATTAATTTTTCTAGCTTGGATTTTTCATTTAAACAACTGCAGAAAATGGAGTATATTTTACTGTGTGAAAAAATGCATAGAAATACAGGATTTTTAAAATCCATCAGTTATAAAGTTTTCTGTGATTCATATCAAAATAGAATTTTTGTTAAAAAAGTTGGAATTACAGCTAGGAGACTTAAAGGCTTCTAGAATGGAAAAAGTGCATCAGATACGCTGCCTTGTCTGATTTCTAAGCCAGAAAGGATAAAGTTCTTCTAAGATATGGGGCTGAAAAAGGTGTAGCTTGCTGTAAATCTAATGATAACCGTCATGATAACCATACTAACTGTGAAGATTTCCTTATAAAGAGAGTGATTTTCATTAAAAAAATATATGAAGAATGTAGGTTCTTTATGTGTCCTTTCCAAACACTACCAAACTAATTTTGAATAGGAAACGGTTCTCCAAAATTGGTATGCATACACAGAAGGAGTTTTATATTAGTATTCAGTTCAAATCATATTTCTTGTGATACTTTATTTAATTTATTTTCTTTTGTTTTAGCCACGGATGCAGATGTGAAGAAAGAAAACCTTTCATCTGTGCAGAAGCTTGGTGTTGAAATGACAGTCAGGTACATGGTATTAAAATATTTCCCTAGAGTATTTCTAGGATTTGTTTGATTTTCATGGAATGACTTTAATGATACTTAATCCATCAACTCATTGCTTTATACCATTTAAATCTAAGATAAACTTTAAGAAGATGAATTCTAACTGGAATTGAAAAAGGTATTAGTACATAATTAAATTATCTATACAGTTTATGTATGTTATTATCCTCTATTTTTGTAAAGCCTAATTGTAACATGCTAGTAAGATTTACCATAAAATGGCATTATCCTGAATTATGTGTCTTTTTTTTCCTCGCATTACTTCTCTAAATGGTTCTGTTTAGCTAAGCTTAGTTATATGCCATTTAAACATTTTATTTGGCTGGTAATTTGCAGAGCTGTGATGGAGGAAAAGCTAAGATGTTTGTACTTCCACAGATTGCTATCTTTAGCATTAATGTTTGAATTCTGATTATAATAATTACACATACAATATACTGATGTCGCATTCTAAATATTGTACGTGAAGAAACTGAGTTGTGTGTGTTAGAGTACTTGCTCCTCCCCACCACAATCTCTAAAAGTGAGGTAAAGGGAATTTGGGTGAGGATTTGTAACGATGAGCAGGATATGTTTGCTGTGTATCCTTTCTAGGTAGAGCACAGAAGGTTTTATTTAATCATTTATGGGTATAGCTACAGCATAGCTTTAGTGATGAAGAATGTTATGACAACTTAACTTCTACAGGCTTATTAAATATGACTTCTTCCTTTTTAGGAATTAAAAAAAAATATTTAATCTTTAAACAGTTTTGGTTTTTAACTTTTTGAAATAGATATGGAAAATATTTAAACTTGCTAAAAGAAGATGCTGAAAATGGGCTCTGTTTTGTGTTAATGAATTGTGAGGAGTTTCTGAAACAACAGCAGAGAACTGTGGTATCTTCACTTTGTATCCTTTCCTGATGTTATAAATTATATAGCCTAAAAATTTCAGTGGAATTTGAGCTCATGGTTTTCACTTTTAATAGAGGTGCAGGTGTGTAATACTTATGGAAAGAAAAAATTTTTTAAAACCAGCACTTTTACTTTGAAATTTTATTAAGTGCATACCCAATGCACTCAAGAAAATGTTCACCCTTTTGTTTCTTTACTTTGTTAGAAGTGCAAATCTCATTCACTTTTGTTGTCAACTGTTTTGGAGTGGGATCACATCTTTGAATGTGAGAAAGAGCCTGCAGCAGTTCACCTTTGAACATTAATGAGTATTCGTGGTACTCCCACAATACCAACACTGCTAATGATACTGCCCATGTAGCGATAACAGTGATAAGTGGATGTAGTCTGATCAACAGGAGTGATTAGACTTTTGACTCTTTTAGAACTACTGTGGAACTTCTTGTAAAAAAAAAAATTTAAACAGATAATAGCTTCCCAACAAGATTTGCTATATTCTTTTCTGTTAGATTTGCATACCACTATTAAATTATACTTCAGGTCTATTAGTCAGAATGTGCTTAATCTCATTTTTTAGGCTTTTACTTTTTTTTTTATTAACTTCTTTTACTTTGTTTTTTTCCCATAATTTTAACAACTGTTTTCTTCCTCCAAAATTCTCCTTTCTTGCACTTTATAAGCACACTTGTTTTGGTGCAGGGTTTTTTTGCATTTACTTGCTGTTTATTTTCTTTTATTGGTTTAGCTTGACTACTTATGGACTGAAAATATTAATATATGGGGAAAAGAGCTTAAATTGTTTCTCTTAATTCAGTTTGAGACACAACTGTGCCTTGATGCTGCCTTCTGTGCAGCTCTGTTCCCCTAGGCCATGTCTAATAACCCAGCTCCTGGCTCTGTGTTCATGGGCCTGGGAAGGAGGAAAGTTGTGGCTGCTGCAGGAGAGTGAGGGGGAGATCTCTGCCCAAGTTCCTTAACCTTCCCATTCAGGCTGCTTGCAGGAGCACTATGCTGGCTATGACTGGTTTGCATCTTCCATCTTCCTTATAATGTCAGGGGACAGGGAGAAGACACTGATGTTTCTTCAGCAATTTTCACGTCTTCTCATTTCAGCATTTCTCTGGCTACCAAGACTGCATTTATCTGTAAGGATTTAAAACCCAATTCTTTCTGAAAGGCTACTTTGAAAGTTTACAAATGAGACTTTATTATTTTCCTTAGTTTCATTTTTTCTTGTGGTTTTTTTGGTTTGGTTTTTTTTTTAATAATGTATTAAATTTTCCTTAAGGCCCCCTAGCTAAATACATGGCTCTGAAAAATTCACTTGGAAGAATGTAGATCTGGCATTTGCTCAAATTTTTGTTTAAAAGGAGAGAAGTAGCAGATGGACTGATAGTGAAGATGTTAATGAATTTTAAAGCTGACGTAAAACAAGCTTTGTTAGTGGCATTAAATTCTGTGTGAAGGCTGTGATACAGCTGAATGACCTTTTTTTTTAGTCCAGTAGAGAGCAAGTCCCTCCATTTGATTTTTTTTTTTAGTAAAAGCTTTGAAATTTACTTAATACATTAGAGTATATTCAGTAAATTTTAAAAATATTACTGCACAAATACTTTATGACTGACAATTTTAAATTGTCAGTATTCTGGATCGACGTTGTAATACAGGAAACATCATTTCTATCTTTCATTGTGGGTGTTTAAAATAAAACCCTTTATACACTGTCATATTGTCTTGAATGTTTTGAACATAAACCCTAAACTATAGTCTCTACCAGAGGAAGAGGTATAGGAAGCACAGATTAGGTTCTGTACTTCTTCTGCATGCAGGCTTCTGTAGCAATAGCAAGTGGTCTGTCTTGTCACCAGAAGTGATGATGGTATTGGTCCATCATCACTTCTGATGTAACACCTGAGGTTGTTACAGCATAGTGAAATTTGTGCTGAAATTTGCTCCATTGTCTGAGTGCTGAAAAACTACTGGTGCCAAGGATTCATTAACTGGGCATTGATATTCAGAGCCTTCCATAGTGGTAAAACATCTGCTCTTTTTGCTGCTCAAAATAGAATTTCACTCACACATTCCACACATATTACAAGGATACCTGCACACAGAACACAACTTCAAATATCATGGAAGTTCCACTCCACTTTTTAAATGTGGAAAAAAATCCAACAGAAAACAGTCTTTTTTTCCCCTTCTGTTCTCTTGTTTAATATATAGCAACAGTTTCTCCATCCTTGCTTTGACAATTAAAGCCTCTATGCAATAAGGAGCTAGAGTGCACAGAAACAATCAGGATATATTTATTAAAATTTTTCTTTAGTTACCTACATATTTTTCTTCATGGAAGTACAACCTATTTTGTTTATCCTGTTTCCTGTCTCTAAAATAATCACAGTGACATACCTTACATGCAAAAGTGTGTATTTTTATATATTGTTCTCAGCAAGGCATTACTAAATAACACATTTCTGTAGTCTGTAATCCTGTTCCTCAATTTTGTTGTTGATGATGATGTTGTTGTTAACCAGATGCACCTGCCTGTTACAACACTGGAATATGGCATCCATCCAGTCTATTTTTGCAGTGCTCACCTTGTTGAAATGTTGTTGAAAGCTGAGTTGCCCCTTGTCTGTTCAGCTTTCCACATGTCTGGTTTCACTCCATCCCAGGTAAGTAATCAAGTATTAAAGTATCATCAACCTGTTGACTTAATTCTACAAAATCGAGAACACTGAGGAACTACTGGGTGCTTTTTCTAAACTGCACTTGTGTGGTGGTTTTAAAACCGAGGGTAAGAGTTATGAACACAGAGTGACTTAGAGCACCTGAAAATAGAGAGCAACTGACTCACAGAATAACACCAGTGTACTGGAGCTGATGACCTTTTATTACATGTTCATGCAGAAAATTTGATAAAAATAATATATATTAAATCCTCAAATATAGCATTAAAACTAAACAGAATATCTTATTCCGTGGAATAATTATCTAGGAAATGGAGGGAAATAGGAGGGAAATGAATAATTTGCAGTAGTTATATAATAGGAAGCAGTTCCTGTGATATTAGAGTGAAATTAATTTTATACGAGCTACCATAACTATTGCAATCAGGTAACGCACTATTCTTTCATATTAAAGAGGTGTTACTACAGAAGAATAGTTATCTATAATGCCAGCTTTCATCTTGCCTACTTACAACAATTCTTTGGTAGTATGGAAAGCTATGGATGGAGCATTGTTTGTAAAGATTGCAATCATGAAGAAGGGTGAAGATCTCTGTGCAGTGAGTTAGATTGCCAATGCAAAGGCCATCTTGCCAGAGTGAGAAAGCATATTGCTGTGCCAGGGCAAGAAAAATATTTTTCATCTTTTGCCTTCAAAGTTCCTTTTTGCTGTGAGATGTGCAGCTGAAGTGACTTCTTAATGGGGGCTGATGTCAGCATGGTATTGCTTAAAGTAGTCAGCTTCGGGTTTGGTCTTTGAGGAGAGAAGAGTGGGAGATGAAGGAAATTATCTCAGCATAGGAATAAGGTACTTATAGTAAGATTCCTGTTTGGGAACGGGGAAAACACATGGGGACAGTCACTCCTTCAGCTATTCTTGTACAAGTTACACTATATGCTTTTTTAAATTGTGTGCACTCAGTAATAGACTAGATACTGTTCTAAACTGCTAACAAGGATTTTTTCATTTATTTAACAAATTACTGAAATGCCGCTTGTGGGTGCCACTATCTTCTGTGTGGTTTTGCAGTTCTACTGCAGCATTAAAAACAAACTCTGAGCTGTGGAAACAGTTCTGATGTATTTAAGTGATTGTGTGCATCAATAAATACCTCAAAACAGATTTACTGCCAGACTATGGTTGTCGTCATCTAATTAGAATCTTGGTAACTCTGCTGCATATTTTTAAACACTTCAAGGACTGATTAGCAGAAGATTTGTGGTCTAGAAATGTGCATTATACATCTTAATGCATTGTAATGTAGAACAGAGACAAGGAGTTACTGTGTTCATTCTCACTTCATTAAATGAAAACGTGTCTTAGGGAAGGGCCTAATGTTCATTTATAATGCAGAGAACAACTTTAATTTAAAGGAAAGCCCACATTGAACATGCCTTCATCACTGTCATTACCTTTTAGGCCACATTTAAAACAAAATCTTGAAAAAAATCACCTTTGCTTTCATTGGACTTTGAGTGTCAACCTCAGGAGGTGCTGGAATATACTCATATAAGTAAGATGCATGGATAAAGGGTGTTATGTTTAGTCAAAATCACTAAGAGTCTGTTCAAAGGCTGTGCTTTTAAAAATTGTGTGCTTTATACCTTTTATTTTCACAGCTAGGGTAATGTTACAGGGAAAAGGTTCAGTAGTATAGAAAAGAGTTAAAGCTGATCAATTATGACAGAATGTATAGAATGATTTAATTATATATAATTTCACTCTCATCTAGATCTGTCTGCAATGGATAACCCAGTGTTTCTGGAATTACATGGACTGGAGTGAGATCTGTCACTACATTGCCATATGTATTTTCCTTGGTCCCGATTATCAAATCTATATGTGTATTTCTGTGTTCAGACATCTACAGCAAGACATCCTGAAGCACACAGAAGCCCGAGATCTTCAGGTTTTTCTTAAAGTAATGGTTGCGTTCTTATTTTTTCAACTGCTGGGGAGAAGCAAAGCTCTGTATACTGAGGATATATGCATTACTTAATCTGAAACTCTGACTGAATTTCACTTAGTGATTTTAAGTGAATGAAATAATACTTTAATTTTATTCACTTCCTGGCAGGAAATAGTGTATAGTATTTTCTAGAGAATAGCTTTCCTGCATTTTGTACTGAGCAGTTCCCTTCATGAGCAAAGAAAATAGCCACATTAAGTCATGGGAGCATTAGATTCAGTTCTCTCTATGTGGGCTCAATTTCATGGAATGAGGTGCTTTCCAGAAAGGTGGGTTTGCACTGTGGTCTCTTGCTGAAGCTTGTAGAGATGTGGCATGAAGCTGAGCTAGCTGCTATTTTGAAGAGATGCCAATTACTATACAACCAGCCTCGCAATTCATATTCTTTCCCTATTATAAATTATGTTTGGGTTTGTGGTTTTTTTGCAGGGTAGTGCTTAGCTATAGCTGCATTCATAAATAGATACAATATCTTACTCTTCTTCAAAGAAACATTTTTGTCTTTTTCTCCAATCTTTTTTCACCTGTCAAAATTCTTTTGAGAACTAGATATCTGCATCTTAATCTGTCCTAAGAATAACAGTTTTCTGACTAGTTTGCATCCAACTTACACATTCTTAAATATGAAAAATATCTCAGCCCAATGAGTTTCCTTGAAAATGTTTGGTACACAGTTTAATGAATGTATTGTTTTGTTTTCCCTGGTTTTGGACAATGTGACTTAAAAACTGCATCTTGATGGCATTATTGGATAGTACATGTAAATTACAGAAGAGAGAATTTTGTTGTTGCCACATGCAGTATAAACAGACTAGAGGTTTGGCATAGTACTGTTAAATTAATGAGAAAAAAATGTAAATTAATGCAGTACTGGAATATCTGCAATTTATTGAGTGACCACTGCAGAAGAAGAAGGAGCATATTTAACTTGTGCTGCTGCTTTTGATAAATCTTAATTAATTGAAATTTAAAAAAAATTGAATTGTAGAATGGTTTGGGTTGGAAGGAACCTTAAACATCATCTAGTTCCAATCCATCTTCCGCTGCACCAGGTTGCTCATAGTCCCATCGAACCTGTCCTTGAGCACTTCCAGGGATGGGGCATCCACAACTTCTTTTCAGTGCCTCACCATCCTCAGAGTAAAGTTCTTCCTCATACCTAACCTAAACCTACCCTGTTTGAGTTTGAAGCCATTCCCCCTTGTCCTGTCACTACATGCCATTCAATTCCAGATATATATATATTATATTCCACCATAGCCAGCCTTCTCACAGTGCATGAGGAGCAACTTGGAAGGTAAAATCTTACTTTTGCTTTGCTTCTATGTAGAGGAGAAGAAATATAAGGACTATTTTGAATTCCTGTTCAGATGCAGAAGTGCAGTTTTCCAAGCCTGAGCAGATGTTCTCAGGAGAATTCTTTTTAGCAGAGATTCATAGTTAATACACCAGAGGTACAACTTGTGTCCACAGAGACTGTCTGGCTCCAGAGAGTTTTTTGCAGCACATGCTGCCAACAGTGGTAATACTGATTAGTAGATGATGAGTACACAACGGGCACAAATTAACCCTTTTTACCTAACTGTTCTTCAGGATCCTGTGTTATGTGGTGCATCCTCCTTATCCCTCTAATATAATAGCCATGAGAAGGAACATTATCTGTTTGGGTTTTTTTTCCTGAGGGCATTTTCTTTTACTCTGTGTTTTGGAATTAGTAAGAATTATTTGCTTGTAGTGGTGCAGAACAGTTTATTCTGTTTTTATTTAAGCACTTCATAAAGATTTTTCTTTATCATTGATTTTAAAAATATACATCTACTGTTTTCCTTTAGAATCTAGCTGGATATAAAAGCCACACTGATAAACTTATGCCATGTTCTGGTGTAGAAACCTTCTTTCAAAAGAGTATTTTAGTACCTGGCTTTCCCTTCTCAAAAATTACTTTGTTTTTCTTAAAAATCTTCAATGAAATATTCTCCAAAAATGAGGTAAAAAATGTCCCCATGAAATAAAATTCTCTGATACCAAGTGTGTAATTAGAAAAAAAACTGTCTGGAAGCAGATATTGCCAAATCTGTATTTCTAAATAAAACGTAATAAAACCTCTTTTAAACGGCCAGGCAGTGACAATCAGAACAAAATTGAGCTATCTTTAGAAGCTTGGAATTCATTACATTTGAGTTGTATGGGTTTTTTTCTAGCTAATAAGTGCTTTCTATGTGTATTTGTGCAGGAAGAAGCACTCCATGGATTTCGAGTGAGTGATTACTTAGACTACATGGAAAGCTTAGAGGAGATCTACAGACCGATGCTGCTGAAAGACATGAGGACCATAAGAGCACAGAATACATAGATGGAGCAAACGAGCACTTTATTTTACCATTTTGATTACATCCTTTAAAAGGATGCTGATTGATTGATTGATTGATTGATCAATCTCACCTAAAATCAGCCAGGCTGTTGAAATGTATATAATGTAAAACAAATACGAAGGATTTTCAGAATATAGTTTTTCAAAAGGACATAACCTAATTTTGATAACCAAATTTTCCCAGACAGGTTATGTGCACAGCCTCATTTTCAGTTAGCACAAGGCAGCTTCAGAAGCCACCTGTAGGATGCTGAAATGTCTTCCTTATAAAGCCTTGAACCTGTTCTCAACTCATTATCTCTTTGTTATCTCCTTGTAGCACCATCCTAAAGCCTTCCTATTTCGCTTGGGTCTGACAAAGGGATTTTTTTTTTATATTTAGAAACAACTGTTAGTGTGTATTCATGTGCAAGAAAAGTCAACAAATGAAAACAAAATTCTCTGTTCCAACTTTGTGGATAATGTTGAGAAAACGGGATGTTCAAATACATGCAATGAAAAAAGACTTGATATTCCTGTCTTTTTTAAAAATAATTTAAATAATTTTAGGTAATAAAGCATTATTAGCTTTCATGACTGAATGAAATTAGAATCTTTAAAAATTATTATTTGGTTAAAGAAGAAGGGAAAATATTATGTTTTGTCAACAGCTGTAATAACATTTTCTTTACAGAATGTCTGAAATCTCAAATATTTTGATTAGAAATTCATGATATAATAAGTGTTTTGGAAGTCCAACAGAAACCACAAATGTTGAATTTAGATTTATCCAATATTGTTACCACATTCTTGGGAGACAAACTAAACACTACTGCAAAGTTCCTGAAAAACAACCTTGCTAGATAAAATAAATATATATACATAAATTCAGCACATATTCAAATTCAAATTATAAAATGCATTAGAACCTGCAGTGAAATTTCTGAAATTATATGCAGCCTAAGAGTGAACACTGACAAAGGTTTTGCCACTAATTTTTACTTTCTGACTGTGCATTTCATAAGTTCACAAGTTTAGCTTTTTTTCCTGTCTAGCAAAGATATGTTTTAAATATTTTTGCACTTTTGTGAACTGTGTTAGCTCAGCTATATGAATAAAAGAGGCTGGCAAGTATGAGGAAGGAATTATGACAAGAACTGATAGAACCAAGTGTTTGCCTGACACTGAGGCCAATGAGTATTATGACTCCCATAATATCTGTTCTTTTAACCTTAATAGCAGTCTCTCATTTTTAAATAACCTTATTTTGGCATATATTTGTTGTTTCTTGGTTTGAGATAACAAACATCCAGGTGGTGAATAACACTAGAACGCTAATATATACGTGTTTCTAGACAGACCACAGTTGATTAAATATCCATTATGAAGTAAGTCATCAGTTCCTTTAGCAGCAGCAGAAATTTTTCAGAAAAATAGGCTCTTGTGATAGGCATATGATTTACCCAAGGACTCTTGCCATATAAATAGCTGTCATTTTGTATTCCTTGTCCCCCAACAAAGAAGAGAGGTACTGCAGAGCTGACCCTTAATATTAACAACTTTCATCACTGTTGCATCAAATTAATCCAAAGAGGTACAGTACCCAATAACCAGAAAGAAAACTCAAATACATATAGTAGAAGGCAAACAGCCTGACTACCAAGCATTGCTACTGATAAAAGCAATTTTTGCATTGCTTCGAGCAATTCAATCAACTGCAGTTTCCCCATCTGCAAAACAGCTACATTTTCATACAGTCCATGTATGCTGAGATGATTAATTAGAGAACATCCATAAAACATTTAGTGCATGAAAATTTTATGTGAATGCTAAATCGTAACACCTGGTAATAATTTAAAATTCCGTTATGCCCTATGACAAAAACAGGACATTGACACATATTACAAGTAGGCTGAAATAAAGCTTGAAGTGATGGGGAAACCGATGTTATCTTCTTTAGATCAGTGACAGTCTGAAAACAAATGACCATTTTAGCAACAGATATCTGAAGACATGCTCACATGCTATATTACCTCCAGTCTGAAGACTCCCTTATCCAGCTTTGCTGGTTTATATATAAATTTCTCCATTCAGCTCCCTATTTTCTTTCAGGGAGCTATTCTACTGAGATGTAGACAGTTTCTGTCTCTAAATCTATTTGTATTTTTCTGGTTGCCTTTTCCAGCGGCTTCTTCCTTGCTTTCCATCATGATTGTATTTACCTCTCTCAGACTTTTTCTCTCTGTTATTTTCAGCTGTCTCATTATTCCCAATCCCCAGTGGCAGCCCAAGCAGTAAAGGATAAGAAGTATTTCCTTGCTTGTACCTAACGTGTAACTAAACTTGATTTAAAATAAACATAATAGTGCAAAACCCCCAAACCAAGACACTAAATAAATCCCCAACTTGGAAAAACTGAGAAGCTGGTCGTAGGAAGATGTGACCCTCCCAAATATGCTATCAGCAGTCCTGACCCAGGTTCCTGCTGGAGGCAATTGAGCGCTGCTGCCTCTGCCTGTCTGTCATATCCCCCTGACCATCAGCTGGGATACCATGCTGGATACAAACATCTGTGTTATTTCTAAAAGATACGCAGTTTCCAAATACCTCCTTCATCTAGTCTCTGCAGCATGAGTCAGCCTTTTGGATAAAAATCAGTAATATCTAAAAATATTTTTCACCTCTTCATGTCTTCCCAGTTTCCTTTTGCCAAATTATTTTATTTCTGGAAACTTTGAGTACTTTTAGAAAGAATACAATAATGCTTACTTTTTTTTTGTCCGAAATGATAGTTCTGCAGGTGGAAACACTTACTTCATTACTATATATATAGTGTTCATACAACAAGAGAAATACTGGCAGTGGAAGCAACTAGAAACTTTAAAACAAAATATTTTAGATGTGGTAGGAAAAAAAAAAATAGATCAGTGGTAAATAGTTGCACTCTAAATTCTGGGTTTGGCTGTTTTAATATGTCTAGCTCAATCACTAGGACAACAGATAAAAAGTCTCAGCTTTTTTAAACCATTTTGTGTTGTCTTAAAATACTTTTTAGCTAATCCATAGCAATTGTCCATAGATTCAAGAATAGATGGTAATGACAGCATACATTTTCCCTTTCAAATTATAATATCTACCTGTTAACTTCTGCTCGCCAGGCTGTTCCCAGCCTGGCTCGCAGGCAAACGAGGTCCGATGCCCGCGTGAACCAGTGACTGATGGAGTGATGGTGACTGAGGTGTGCGTGCCTCAGTTTGCCAGGGCAGCCCAACACCATCCCAACAGCAAGTAGGTGTGCCGTTAAAGCCAGTAGCGGAAGGCAAGAAGAAAGAGTTGGAAACTCTGTTAGCTGCAGTCCAAGTTTATTTCTCTCCTGCCCTCGGGGGGCAGGAGGCAGTTGCCTTGAAGGGGGGCTAAACAGAGAGACCCCAGTTGTTCTCTCGCAGACGGTTTTAAGGTATTACATCATGAGGTGGAGATAACAGAATGAACCAATCATGAAAGAAGGTACATGATAATAAACCAATAAAGACTTCTCAGGGGAGGAACAAAATCAAACCAACAAATAACAAAACAGCTGGAGGGTATTTCAAATCACGCTGGCCTGTTACAGGACTTGAAACTTCTGTGATAAGAAGGCAGACGTGGCGTGAGTGACATGCAAGGGGTGGGCTATATTGTAGATTCTGCCTTTTGTCTGCCTTCGGGGGCAGAGTCCTGCGATGGGAAATCAGCCCATGTGTCCCACACAGGCTGCACAATAGCAACATCTACCTATATATCACATTGGACTAGAACTGAAGATACAATTTTAGCTAGTTTGAGCAGATAAAAATTCAAAACTTGTTTGAAATGTAACTTTATTTGTGCCAGGAGAAGTAATTATCATTTCTTTCCCATGAGGAAGTCATTTGGAGAGCTGCATTTGGAGAGCAGTGTTTGTACTGTTTCTGCAGATCATTGGACTATAGTTATGACACTTCTTCTGGCATTTTGTTTATTAACTGGTCATACATAAGTAGGCAAAGATACAACTCTTCCAAGCTAGATTACTCAAGCTAGTTTCCAATAATTTAAATGACATTTCCCTATACACAGATCCTCTCCTGTCAGAGCTCCTTTTTGTCCAATATGTAAGCTAATGGAGAACAATTCTTTACATTTCAGATCGTGAATGAGGTACCAGTTATATTACTTCACCTAGCAAGAACTGATTCAAAAAGTTTTGTATACTCAGCAGCATATCAGGGAAAAAACATCTTTCCTGTTCCTCTAATACCAAAACACCAGTAAATTAAAAATCCCCAGAGCTCCAGAGCATAATGTTGTTTGGTTCTGTTTCATCACAAAAAATAAAAGGTCTTAAAGCATAATATACAGAGCAGTGGTGCATAGGGAGGTATCAACATGGTTTGAAAAATTAGTTTAGATGGTGTTCAATCAGGAGCTGACACTTGACTAATATTTCATAAGGTCAGTTTCCTGTTCAGAAATAGAACAAGACAAAGACAATACATGAAATTCACTTAAAATGATGAATGAGGAAAGCAGGCTTTTTTGGAGTAGGTTTTTAAGGAAACAAACACCACAGGAATAAAAACACCAAGGGAAATAAACCTTTTAAAAGAAATCAGTGTTTACTCTCTCAAAAGATTTCATCCGCTCTTGGTATTTTCTCTGCTCTAACTCAAAACCTGTCATGGCATCAGATTCATCGATGTTGTGGAAATTAACTCATTTAAAATTTGACTCAGCTTTTAAAATGCTGCTTTAGTTTTAATACAGACATTCACAAGCACAACAATCCATTTGAACATCCTTCTCAAAATTTTTGATGGTTTAGATATGGTTAATCTTTTGGAGTTATCCAGGCTACCTACTGCCACACAATTTTCACTTAGAAGGCTAATTACAAGTGTTTTTTTCTGATCAACCTTTTCTTGATTTGTAAAACCCACTGTTGTGAACAAAGTCCATGATGTGTATAGGGTCACAATTTCTGTCATGGATTTTCTAGGTAAAGATTTCTGCTCCAAAAGAACTTATTCCCCATGTTGATTCAGGATGGTGTTTGCTTATAAAGCCCTTTTTCCTATAGTGCTAAATCAACAGAGAAAAGCCTCCTGTTAGAAAATAGGAAACCAAAGTTTGGAACAAATACAATTTTGGCAAGGAATTCCTTCTGAGGGAAATTATAGACCCATGAAGCCAGTTAGACCATCTGTCTAAATCACTTTGGAGTCATTCAGATATTTGTAGGAAATTAATTTTTTCTTTGGAGTCATTCAGATATTTGTAGGAAATTAATTTTTTACAGAACCTGGAAGTGAGAGGAAACCATGGTCTCTAGATATCCTAACCCTTTCAGACTCCCATGAAAATTGAATTTGATGAATTTTCAGCCAAGTCACTTGGAGCTGTGCAGCTTTCTCCCTTAGAGAAACCGATTTTATATCCTGAATAATAGCCTTGACCTTCAACATGCAGTAGACTTGAAGCTTCCAAAACGTCTTGAGCTGAAGGAATGGCAGAATCCCAGTGTAGTGTTTAACAACCATTGTTCTGTTTTTAGCCTGCAACTCTGCTCCAGCTACCACTCTGGCTATTCTTAGTGCCAGCTGTTTCACACAGCTATGGACAACATCATGCAATACTAACATCTTCCACCCTGAATCAGCTAGCTCATCCTCTGTGGTGAATAATAATGGGACTGTTTGCCTCAACAAAATCTTGACAACAGATTTAATCAAATATTTTCCAAAAGCACAGTGATTCTTTTCAGAATGGCAAATCCTTTTAAATCTCTCCCATAAAAAATAGTCCCCCACTCCATCAGCACTGCCCCCCAAATTTACAAGGAATTATTTAAAATATGATACTCATTACAGAAAGAGGGTAATAAAGAACTCCTGGAACATGATCTTATGGGCAGCTAAAACAACGAGCTGCTACCTTCTGTAATCCCTGCCTCTGTGATAAATACTCTCACTGCTTGCACCACTCTGATTCTTACCAGATCCTTTCCCTAGCTCCAGAAGGACATAATCTTATTTTGTGAGGGTTGTTTTCTAGATGCTCAGGTGGAGTGTGGGAGCCCCATCAGGGTTGCTAGGTGAACCTGTAACATGACTAATAGTGTACACATGGAAAAATGTCTCCTCCACTTGTGTCACAAGCACTTAAACTGTCATTTGTTACAGTAGAGAAGATGAAAGTGTCAAAATCCCAAAATAAGAATAGTTTTTTTCCCCCAACATGAACTTATTTCTACAATAAATTTCAGCCACTGAAGAAGTTTGAAAGATTTAAAGAAATGCATTAACATTCTTTATCATATAACATGGTCTGGATTGTTAGCGGCCAGTTTGTTTGACTTCAAAGAGCAGAGCAGGTAAATGTCAGAACTGGTCTTCCAAATGACCCTTTCAGAAGATAGAAATGGTCAATAAACTAGAAAAAACAACCCAAACGTTATCTCTGATTCTAACTAAGAAAACAAGCTCAGCACCTACAACAAAACAAAAGTTTTCCTTCGGGAAAATCTCAGCTGAGACACCCAGCAAATTTTCTTTGGCATATAACTTTTATTTCAGCTTGCTGATTGAACTGTCCTTTCCCTCCACTGTCTGCCACAGCTGCCAGTGTCTATACCTAAAGTCCTTGTATACCCATGTCGCTTACACCTTTTTAAGAAACAACAGCAAAGTTACACAGCAATTGCAATAGTAGAAGATCACAAACTCATCTTAAAGTTTATTATCTTCAAGCAGAAGGGTGTACTCAAACAAGTAACTCTAAAGGGGTACTTGAACCATTACTTGCAAATTCCAGGTTGATGGCAATACAGTCAACTCAGGTTGATTTTGGAGTCTCACCATGTGGTTTTGGATCAGCCAGGTTTAGCTTTTCTCTAGCCTCTCTGACACTAGCCACAGGCTCTTTGCACAAGGGTTTGTTCAGCCTGCTAATCTTTAACTTAAAACTATGAGCAGTATGGAGAACTCCACATATACATCTTCAAATGTCTTTTGCCAGGAAAGAGTTGTGCTTAGTTCCTCATTCCACATCCCTCCTCACTGGCAACGGCATGCAAATCAAGTTCTCCATGCTGCAGATCCACAACAGTACAACACGGAGAAGAATGTTTGGTCCCCCTCCACCTTATGCAAGATGTTCAGGAAACAGCCTTCTCTTTAGTATTTGTACCAGCAGTTTCTGTTGCCTCTTCAAAAAATTTCAGGACATGGGACAGAATGTATGAAGAATTAATTCCTTGAAATACAGTAGCAATCTCATGGTTTGTGTTTATGGAAAAGTCAGTAACAAAAAGAATGTGCTGCTTGCAAAGAAGACCAAGGGACTTCGCTGCACTTTATCACTGTAGCAAAACATTCAACTCTGCCATGTAGTAAAGGCCAATGTTGGCACATTTTTGTTTTATTTAATCTTGATGAAAATTTCACTAAGATTATATTATTTGCAAATTCTACCTCAAAAGTTTCATCTGTGAATAGAGAAAGCAATGCAAAGACTTATTAAACCTTTTTCACAAAAAAAAAGGTAAGTTGAGGAATTTAGGCTAGATGTGATGGATAAGTTAATATGTAGCTTTAGAGTTATTTAATCTGTCTGAAGAAATTAAAGCTTTGTGTGTTCTGCTTGCAGAGAAAATTTTAGCATTATGAGCTCAGTGCACAAGGCAAGGCACTCAATTTCAAACTATAGCTTGGAAAAGTACATGCTTTTCTCTGTTGGCCTCAAACTAACATTATATTAAGATACATCATTACCTATACAAAGAATAGGCTTGGGAGTTTTTTTTAGAAATATCTTGCTTTTATTAACTCCAGAGCAACTGACCTAATAAGATCCCAGTTTTTCTTCTGGTAGAGCTGAATGTTAGGTAAAGTTTTGAGCTGGGTGTCAATATGGAGAGTGAGAGCTCATAAAATTCAGCAGAACTTTGAGCAAACATACTTTGATCATTTGTGAGGTGACTGTGCAGTTTGATAGATTGCAATTATTATCAGATACAAGTTCAATTCTTTCCACAAAGTAATCAGCCAACAAAGATTAGCTCATTATGCAAATACAGACCGTGAACACTGTGTGCACAGTGGTGTAGCAAAGATGCTGCACTGGCAGCGAGCTACTTAAGGTACAGAGAGAAACCAGAACTTAAAACAGTAAATGTAATAATAAAAAACAATTAGAAGGAGTGTAAAAATTAGGTCTGAGACTAGGAAATTAGAAAAGAAATAACTATCAAATTAGTATGCCAGCATGGAGCTGGAAAGCAAGGCCCTTCATAAAATAATCAGAGCACAACAGAGACCATCTGAATTTAAAATTGCGGTTTCAATGGATATGAAAACACCATCTGCCTGCAACAACAATCAGCCCCTAGGGGTACATGAGCTCCTACCTTACTGTAGAATGGTGTTTTCTGTGCAATGCCTTGCTATGTTTGCACAGCCAAAGATTTCTTGACAGAACCCTTTTTTTTTTTTAAAGTACCAGTGTATTTGACCTGAGGCAGCTCTTTTGAAACATCTTAACATTGAAGAGTTCTCTATAAACACATGGCCAGTATTTTGAAAACCCTACTTGCCTTTCCCGAGATCAAGCTCTTTCCTCCCTCCCAGTCTGGCTATTCTGAAAGTGGTGGCCACTATAGCAAGAGCAATCTTTTAGGGAAGAGTGATCAACTTTGAACTAGCACATCTTTTTCCATCTCTATGTCAGCCTAGCCAGTTCAAATCTCACTGAAAAACTGCAAACTCTGAACACCTTCTTATAAAATGGAAGTGCTCAAATACCTCCAGGTTTTTCAATCAGAGAAAAAAAAATCTACTGGAAGTCCCAACTCTACACCTTTGCTTAGATAAATTTATTCCAATAGCACTACAACGGAGAGTAATTCTTGGAAACTAGCTCAAAGAAACATACTTATTTCAAAGTTTGGGTCACCACTCAACCCCTGGCATCCAATTCCTTGTGTAGGCATTCAAATTTCCATATGTACTCAGATCCTTCTGAAGATATTGTTCATATATTTAGAAGGATCAAAGCCTTTAAAAATGTTGTTTGGGTGTTTCACTGCCAACCATGGGTGTGTGACGTAAGAATTTGCTCAGCTTCTTTACAATATTTTGGTCATTCAGTCAGTTCAGATATACATCACTGATACATTCCATTTGATATCTAGCTACAAATTGTTCTGCTTTACAATGTGATCTTCTTCAGGCTTTATCCACAAGCCACCAATAATCCATATCTCAACTGCTTTTTGCAAAGCAGGAAGCAATAATGGATTTTAATTAGCCACATACAGTAGGCGAGCATTCATTCAGGAGACTGCTTTCTTTTTCACTCTCTTCAAACTGTGACTAACCCCATCTCATTCTGCAAGAGCTATTTATTTCTTTGTGAAGAGAGAATGCACTTAAAATCTGTTCAGAAATGCAGCAATGCAGCACTCCACCTGGTCTAGAGATGAAAGGTACAAAAGCTCTTAAGGAGTAAAGGCTGTTCATCAAAGAGAAGGAGTTCAGACTGGAAAAAAAAATTTACATCCTTCACTAACAAAAATGTAGGGATTAAACACATGCACAGTTTGTTAGAAAACATATTCCTTGCTGTATGTTAGACTGAAAGTGAAACACAAGTCTTAGAACCTGGTATAGATAAGAAGTTTGAAAATCAGGAATTATAGAGGAATAAATTACAAAATATTTTGGTTTCTCAAATTTCCAAGTAAGCACCAAAAGTTAATTGGAGAAGGAAGGAGTGAAAGAAGAAAAAAAATCCTCAAACCACCACAAATAAATAAAAATGAGAATAAACAGTGACCTTTTGCTGATTGTCTTCTAATACGACTTAAAATTTCAGTTCCACACATCTATCTAATGCCAATAGGAGAAATCTATTTATAATTTACGATATTGATGAAATTATAATACAGGTCACTTCCCATAACACCAAAAGAATTGAGACCCAACTTCTTAAGAATATTTTGACTAATCTGCCTTTGATATTGTAAGATCCACTGCTGTTCTCTGATCTAACTCTGTAGACATTTCAGCCTGTGAAACTTCAGGCAGGGAGATCTCCAAACCAAATGCAAACTCTAAAATTTACACGTGGCTCTTCTGTAATTCCTGGAGCTATACCGTATAATACCTAAATCTTGGGCGTAATCTCAGCCTGCCTGCCTGTGCACAAAAGAGGTCAGTAAAAGAAATTTGTACCAGCTACTACTGCTACATGTATAACATTTCCAAAGAAACTGTCAGGATCTGTTATTTCACAACCTAAGGCCTCTGTGTTTACTAGGAACACTTTTCCAACTTCACCTCTTTTTCTGTACTGTTTGTGCACATGGCAGTGATCCTTATTAGTTCCCCTCGAGTCCAGTTTGCCCATGACACCAGAGCTGCAGCAGGCTCAAAAATACCTGTGGATTAAAGCAGTAGAGATTAATGAATTACAGGCCAAAATTCTCCGACATAAGCTTTGTAAGTAATGATCCACCCCAAATTATGTTAATACTTAGACAAACACTTATTTGAGTAGCATTTCTCCTCGTTCTCTTTCTGCTTTATCTCCAGAAGTCAGGCAGGAGCACGCAGAGCCACAGGCTGTGTGAGGCCCAGTTTGTCCATGGCTCCATGACGACATTTACTACTTCCAACATGAGTTCCCAGCAGATCATTTGAAACACAGAACTCTTCAGTTTTTTTGATATAATGTCTGTCTGAACCTTCGCCAAAAAGTGAGCTTGGTATTTTGCATTCAAAGCTAATATTTTAAAAATCAAAAGAGCAGCAAAGCAGGTGCTCCAGTAGCCTAGTGTGGGAACCACAGCAAGAACAAAGCACTAAGAATATTTTGGCCATCCTTTCTAGGTGTCTGGATAAATGAACACTACAGTTTCTTTCTTCCTGCCTTTTTACTCCTCTCTTCTACAGCATATGGTAAAAATTCTTATGTCTTATTTCTTTTCCTTTTTTGTGTTCTTCCCAACATCCCTTTTGTGCCAGAGTGAAACAGTGGCAACTTGATAGTCTGGCAGCTGGCCAACGTCAACACAATCTGGTTTCTTCTGATATTGCTAATCACCTGTTTCCTGTTCTTTAAGAGGAAGTCAAATATATTGTCTCTAAGTTTTACAGCTTCTTTGCTTTTTTTACACACAGAAAATGAACAACTATTTCTGGTATTTTCCACATTTTTGTAACACAGGAGTAAATAATGTAACTCTTTGGGTTTTGTTGCTTTTTTTTTTTTTTTTAACGGATAGCATTTACCTCATTCCCATTCTTTCAGGAGTTAATTTCCCAGTATACTGATGAATGGTGTCATGCAACTTTCATCATTTTCACAGCATCATCAATGGCCAAGTTGAGCTTAAGGCAATTTAAGAATTCCGCTGTGGAAAATCTCATTTATTCTAACCTACTTGAAAGGATAAACCAAATTGTAACGCATGATCAGCTGAACAGATAGCAGGATTTGCTACAGTGGTTGTATTAAGAGGGCATTATTTCCACATGTAGAGAGAAAAATACTTTTATGACAGTGAATACAGACTAAAATTTTGAAGGTCTCCCCAAAATCCTGTTGCATTCATGCTGGATCCTCAGTTTTCAAAGGCATATAACCAAAGGAATTGATCAAAACATAATCAGCCAAACCTTAACCGAATACCTGGGTAGAATTTTCTTTAGTGATGATACTTGTGTGTATATCAGTACAGCAGAGAATTACACACTGATCAATTCTGCATGTCCATTTCTGAAGTGTAGAAACAGTGAACTCAGTGATTTGTCCTGCAGACTTGCAAAAACAATCCAAAGACACCTGTGTAATGAGTTATAGTCAATTTTCACAGGCTGATGCACAGTTCTATTTATGATTAAACTACCTGAACCCTGCATACAGTACTTGGCAAAAGAATAAACAGGCATTTGCTGATTTTCCTTACCATTTTTTTACAATATACAGACTCTTCTGGCAGGAGATGTCTGTTTTCAACACTCTTCAGGATACACACCTTGGTTCCACTACTGCCTCTTCAGTCAGCACAGGTAAGCCAAACAACATTTTTTATTATCTTCCTAAAACAAGTTTCTCTCCGGATTGCATCCAAACTGATCAGTAAATATTCATTTGTGCTTATGGTCTTAGGGACCCTCATGGTCCTGTGCCTATACTTTCAAGGCTTTTGTTACCATCCCAGGATTGTCATTTGACTTCCTTAATGGTTCTAAATTATCTTTGCCCTGAGGTGCAAACTCAGCAGACCTTATTTCTGACTGGTATGCACGTTTATTAGAGGGCAGCTGAAAATTTCTTCTTTATAGCCGTGATTCACTAAGGGAAAATATCAGTACAAAGCATGCATTTATTATCATTTATTTTGTCATGAAAAAATATAGATTCCTAAAGATAAAAACTTTCCCAGGCCATGAGCAGTTAATGACTTTCAGCAACATTTGATATCCCTGACCAAAAAAGTACCTGGAAAGGAGATGTGCCATTGCTATTTCTGTTTCACAAAACACCCAGCAAAACATCCTGTCCTTTTATTGACCCAAAAGGTTTTCATCATATTTCGTCTCCCCCGTCCAGCTGAGGGGAGGAGTTTTAAAGGCGTTTTGGTGGTCGCTTGGTATCCATCTGGGGTCAACCCAACCACACTGGTCTGGGAAAAAAAGAGAAGTATCTTACAAATGTTGTCTTCATGGGACACCAATTGTTCTGTTTTAAAGGTATTTTACTGGTGCAAACTCTTCTGTCTTAAGCAAAGCAATACTGGGTACACCACAGCAGACCAGAATGCTGTCTACAAACAGCCCCAGGGGAGCCATTACCACCATCTGTTGCCATAGGGCAGTGATTGCAGTTCAGGAAGATTCTTTCCCAGTTGATGTGTCATGTCAGGTATTGAAATAAGACTGAGTAGAAGGAAATTGAGTTATATGCCAGCACAGTGGGAATTTTAATGAGAACAGAACTCCTTTTGCATCAGCAATATTCCCATATTCGTTTTCCATGGATATCAGAGCAATAGAAAAACTTCCCCAGTTATATTCTCTAATAGAAACAGACAGGCTCTTCTTTTAGACCTCAAAAGGAGTCTACCATCATCCATTAAGCACTACATTTCTTCTTCCCCCTTAGAAAAAGAAAATTCAGAAGGTTTTGATTCCTCCCTTTTTAATTCTGCTTTCCCCACTGTTCCCATACAAATAGCAAATGAGTGGGATATACATCCTCTGGAGAAGCCCCTACCCAAGCTCATTACCCTTCCATCACCATTACCTGAGCTGTGATTGCAAGTTACAGGCAAGTGAATGGGCACTGGTGAGACGCTGAGGTGTATCAGCCAGCCAGCCATGCTTTCAGTACCTACTGCCAGAAATGAACTTTCAGCCACTTAGAGTTCATTCTAAGTTCACACTGGCCTCTGATGAATTCAGAGTAATTTTCTCATCTACTTCAAGAGCATTGATAACACACTTCTTGTTCTTCCACCTTTATATTTATGTAAAAGGGAGGCTTTGGTGGCATATCTTTCACATGCTCAGCAGTACTTGCTATGGGGAAAGCACTGAGAAAATTACAAAAAAGAACAATCATCTTACTGTTATCACCTTGCTGTTTTAGCAGCATGCTAAGAGGTACACATGTAAAAAGATTACAGAGTGCACAGCAAAGCTCTAACATTTAATTTTGCTTCAAAATATCCAAGCAACCTTTACTAATTGCATTGATGGTTACAAAAATGATATCCCTAAATTAACAATAGATTATTACCGACATTTTTTCACCTTTCCAAGAAAAGCAAAGCAGTTGTTCCAAAAGATTTAATTAAAGGTGCATTAAGCTGGAAGCATCAGAAAGAAATACTTATGCTATTAACATTCCAGTTCCACTTTAATGGTACTGGCTTTAGCAGCAGGTCAGTAAAAAACTTGAATTATTCATTACCAGGTAATAATAAAGAAACCCAGCCAGTCATCCATTCCTTCCTTACTTAGCGCAATTCTCTTTTACTCTATTTGTATGTCACTTTTTGTTCTCTCTATACTGCAATGCTGTCTGCAATGATTAGCTCTAATTCAGTCCTAAGCTCTGAAGCAGACATTAACATGCCATACCTGCACCTGGGACAAGGTCAGCTCTGCCAGCAGTTGGATTTCCAAAGGTCCCAGATGATTAACGCATTCCAGGCTTTTTAATGTCATCCTACCTAAGTTTTCTAACACACCATAATATGGCATAAAGTGGCCCATTTTTTCTCTGAGGATGCCTGGTAATCTAATAGCAGCTGTGAGAAAGAAGGGAGACTTTGTGAGCAAGTATCAATTTTGTGTGTGCAGTGTGTCAGGGAAAACTGACATTTGATCCTTGTTGATCAAGAATTGATCGCTCTTCAACTCATAGAGAATGACTTGGTGTCTGAGCCTCTTTGAGGTATCTAGGATCATCCTCTGGGCTCTCAGAAATATCAGAAACATAATCCCTTTTAAGAAAGTAACAGCCACCATCAGAAGTTCACACTTTGAGAAAGGAGGGAAATAGAATATGTCCATTTTGCCTGGCACTGTGGTCTTGAGCAACAGCTTTCTTTGATAGGCAGTGAGACACTTCTTACAGAATGCCATTGCTGATGAACTGATGCAAAAATAACACAGACAACTAAAAAGGCAGATGAGGAAAATGAGGAACTGTTCATATTTCTTTTCCTGTCCCTGTAAGAGCTGATGTCATGCTTCAGGGACCTTTCATTTACAAGTTGTCCCTTATTTGCTGTCAACATAACTGACACTCATTTGCTCAACCCTCCTTATCCTCACTCAGAACCAAATTGGTCTTTACCAAATATGTAGAAAGATTACATTTCTGTGAATAGAAGTAACAATTCATGATCAGTGCATGTAGAAACTATTACAATACATGGATAAAGGTATCAAAAATTTAAAAATTTTCCACCCTCCTCAATTCTAAAAGAAGTTGCAAGGGAAAGATTCTATACATTTTTTGTATTTTAGGTAGAATGAGAAATCATACCTTTTTCCACTATTGTTAAGTGGTGATTTATTTTTTAATAACAATGAAGCTTAATTATGGCTTCATGTTTACCTCATTAAATGACCTGATTCTATGCAAAACTATAAAAGACTCCCAGACACTTAAAAAATTTATGAATCACCATTTAAGGATCCAAATTTCATAGCCGAGACACTTCCCGGCTTTTCAGCAATGCTCATATCAACTTATGCAAAAGTGATATTCCACAGTAACACAGCATTAAGAGGTGACTGTGCGTTTCAAATGTTAGATTGTCATACTCTTAAAAACTAACCAGAAGTATAAATGGACCTAATGAAAAAAGGCCTCAGCCAATGCTTCTTCCAAGAAATGGTGCAGATTCCTACATACCTCATGTGATTCTGTAACTTTTGTGATCCTCTAACTAAAGTATATAAAACTGTTTCTCTTCCACATTTTGTTTTCTATTTATTTCTGCATGCATCCCAGCTGACAGTGTTGATCCCCTCACTCTCCATTCAGCAGAGACTGAAGAGTGAGACATATGTAAGGTCCTCTCAAAGACCTATAGTGGGAAAATATTTCCTTTAATTTTTACTTTCCTTTCTTTAGCTTCAGTAAAATCAAGAGAAACCCTCAAAACAGAGCCTACTGGGAATCCTGGAGTCCATTTAAAAGCCTTCCCTGAGGCTGTTTAAGTTGTTGCTTCCTGCTGTAGGCATTAGAGTATGAGGACACGTTCAAGAGCTCCTTTTAGCAAATATTACTATACTAAAACTTCTACTTCCTCAGATAAGTACAAAAAAATAAAAAAGAAAGAAAAGAAACTTTTGGTTCACCGATCTCCAAGTATCACAACTTTTCATAAAGCACAAAGCACAAAGTTCTATTTCAACAGAGCCTTTTGGGACAATGTAATTTCTATTCTACAGCAGCACACAAGGAATGATGTGTCTATGCTGTCTCCTGGCAGTGCTGATTATACTACATCTTTTAAACCTGTTATCAGCTCAGACTGAATACTGATGCCTTTCTGTACAGGTTGGCACGATTTGATGAGAAAATCACCCTTTCCTGACTTTAATTCAACTCACTGACATTTTCTAATGCATTGAGCTCTCACTGTCCCCTCAGGCACATTTGTGGGCAGAATTTAGGTGGCAAATAGGTCTAAGTGCAGCTCCTTCCCACAGTTTCCTCACCCATGGCATTACCTGCAGGCTGGACATGTACAAACTCTTACAGATGCCACCTTTGTGTGAGAAAAATCTTTCCTGAAAGAAGCAATATATGGGATTACACTGTAAAGAAGTCCCATTTTGTCTGCCTGTTATGGCCAAATATCTTACCTCTTATACCCTTGTACCATTGTCTCCCCATCTCCTTCTCTCTCCAAAATCAATCCTACAATGATTTACAGTTGCAGAGGATATTGTCTCTTTCCTATAACTCCATTTTTCCTTCAAGAAGAGATGAGAAAACTCCCAGCAGGATGAATGGAATATTAAACCTGAGCAGAGACAATGCTCTCTTGACAAAGTGGTCAGTGCTTAATCAAAATATCTGGCAACTAAAAAAATTAACCCATATGAGGCTCTGCTACTAAGACTGCAAAATGAGGATTAAATTAAACAGTGGTTTTAGCAATAAGAAATGTGAAGATACACAAGCAAGTAAATGTCATGGTACTCTAACAAAAATGTGAAGCCTTAGGTAAAAAAAAAACCAAAACAAAGCAAAACAGGTATTTCATCTGCCTTTCCTTGAACCATAGACATATAGAGTCTCTGGCTATCACAATGCAGGAGTAGAGTAAAAGCAGAAGTGCTAGATAAAAGCTGAAATAGGCTGCAACTTGAAAAGCACCCAAAACAGGTATTTTAAAAGCCCATTAAGAAGAATAGACTATTCAAAAAATCCCGAAGTGCTGTTCTGCACCTTTGTCAAAGTTCAGACTTCACATTTCAGTCCCAGAAGCAAGTAGCAAAAAGAGCAAAGGGCTTATATTTTCTGTTCTTAGCCTCACTACAAGCTTTGTTAGTAGAAGCCTAGTCTCCATTCTAGAATCACAGAGTGAAATCAGCTGAAAAGATGCAATGCATTTGGTCTCTAGTTCCCTTGCACTCGATAAACAGACACTTTACATGCTATGAAAGTTGTTTTAGGACACATGTAGAAAGCACAGCCCACACCACAAATGATATTTCATTTTAAAAGCAAGTGATTTTTTCCAGTTTTTAGGGGAAGCAATGTCATGACTTCAGACTTATGTGGCATTTCTGATTTAGATAACAAGGGCACTATAAACCTAAATGTTGCTAGCATTGCAAGGAAGTGAAGCTGATTTACTCATTGCTTCTGGTTTCCCTTGGAACTGATTTTCCACCTCGGGATGTGCAATGTACAGATCCGCAAGAAATTAATCTTACTAGGGTGAGTAAAGATGTCACAGACTGTTTTGTTCTCACCACTTCAAAAAACATTCTCCCCTGCTGGGTTTTCTGTCAGAAACAAAGTGAGTAACTTTCTTCTACTTGAAGTGTAGTTGAAAGATTTTCACCTTGGAATGAAAAGAAAACTAGCCAAGTCTCCTCATTTGGCAGCTAAATTAAATGATGATAGAGACCATGCTAGATGAACTTAAATGATGGTAGAGACTTATGACTGTCACTAAATCTGTGACCTACCAGGCCCACAATGACTCCATCAATGGCCAGACACATACCAACTGTGCAAAAATGTGACAATGTCCTTGCTAATTTGAAACCCTCGATACTGAGTATGAAACAATCCCACAGAAAACTGTCTGAAATCACCTTTTCTATTGTTGTAGTCGAGTAATAAATACATCAATCAAAGAATATGGTTTTGTTCTGTTTAGTCACAGATGAATAGACTGTATTAGCCATAAGGACAAAATGTGGCACAAGGACAAATCTCCTGTGTTAGCATTGGTTGTCAGTCCATATGCTCTCTATAGTGATTACCTATGGATCACCATCCAAAAAGCTGCCATTCTATTCCATATTGCTAGCAAAGAGATGGACTATGATGCATGTGGCCAACAAGCATGCATAGTAAGAAAAGATCTACTTACTGCCACCAGAAATCCAAAGAGCAGATATGACATCAAACACCTTGACAGCAAGCATTAACTCAGGGAAAATGCACTGGTTCTGGACATCCAGGCAACCCTTTACTTGTCTCCTCACCGCTCTGTGAGGGCCGTTCCTTGTTTCTGCCCCAAAACCCAAACCACTCCATAGTCAAAAGCCATGCAACTTGATCCCAAACCCATCCCAACTCCATCTAGGGATACATAGAATACAGTCTTACCTTCAAAACTGTCAATGAGACGGATGGATGATTTTGAGGGAATTAGAATGTAAGTGTTCAGGCATTCCTAAAAGGACAACATAAATTCTCTGAACAAACCTAGTGGTAGGTAAATTGAGGATGAAGGGACATTTGGCAGTACGGATTGAAGCACCAGAAAGAAAACAGCTTTCACAGAAAAGCCAGAAATCTTCAGGTTAAACAAGTGATTTGTGATCAAGTACTTGACCAGACCACAGGCCACACACCTTGCTCAACTATCCAGCCTTGCTCTATTTGATTTATAAATCCTAACATAAGGCTCAAGCATTAAAGGGTTGTCATGCTTCTTGATGGCCATATTTAATTGCCTGCCTTAAGAAAACTGAAAAGCAGCAGTGTATTCCTTTTTATGGAAATACATTTGCTTGGACTCTGCCTTTCTTTAGTAGTTTACATTTTTCTGCTACTTTAAAAAGCTACTTATTTTCAGAAATCCCAATTGCTAAGTACCTCTGTATGGCAATTGATTTACCTTTTAAGTTGCTTCAAATTAAAATAAACACTATATTGACTGGGTTTCTTAGAACTCTCACTAAAGTGGAAAAACTTTAGGGATTTTTTTTCTTATTGCTGAGGTTCTTCGGGTTTCTTTTCCCTCTTTCTCTAAGAGCTAAAATTTTCTGATTTCTTTTTTTAAACCAAGTTTTCAGTGTGATCCATTGTGGACATGTAACTTCTTCACTGATAGATCCCTGCTCTTGCACCCACAGACCATGTCTGTTCTAGCACAGGAGGGAACCAGTCGTTCACAGTGGACTGATAACCTACCATGACTCATTCTCATCTCCGGATGCATTGTGCAGAAGTAACCTGTTTTGCTTTTTTTTTAAATTTTTTTATAAATACACAAGCTTTTAAGATGAGAGTTTCAACATGAAATTGTAAAGCATAATAGCACAGAATGGAAATCATTGTCCAAACTGAAATCCTTTTTTTAACCCAAACACTAACAGAATTCTCCTTAAAAAGAGCACTCATTTTACACATTCCTACTCATGCATCAGAAAGGTTGGACTATGCTCCTAGGTTTGTTCTTTTTCTTTTCATTTTTCAAAATTGTCTTTCTTTCATGAAAAGAAAATTTTTACATGAATGATCACTGGTTTTAATTAGTCTTAGGATTCCTGATATGCCAAACATCTTGTTTGGTTGTTCTAAAGGACAAAAATATAATCTTCTTCCTTTCCACCTCCACAGTGAAGCAAAATGCCCCACTGATACATATTTTTCAAAATTTCATCTACCACTTAGGAGATGACAAACCTTCCCACTGATACACCTATCTCTGTTGATCCCTGGGGACAATGTGGTCTGTATGTGAGAATAGGTACAACAGATGAAAAGAAAAGAATATATTCATCAATCTTGCATCATGATGACACTGCAGTGACTAAATTTATCAATTTATTTATACCTGATAAAAGTTACTTAAACTTAATGGCTACACTGCAGCCCACTTCTGTCCATGACAGAAGGCCTTACAAAAGACTTCTGCCTTATAAAAGAGTTATGATACTAAAGTAATGTAAACACCTTTCAGATAAGTGCAAAGGTATAATTTCCAGGAAAAATAAAAGAGGTATTTGAAAGTTTTGGGGGAAAAAAAACAAACAAGCCTTACTTGTTATGTGACATGGCAGATGACAGTATATATTTGTTTTTGTAAAAAAAATACATATTTCCCAACAACTTACCAGAAAGAGGTATTTTATGTACTGCAGTTAAAGGACTTTTCTTTTGACAAAACCTTCTGCAATAAACATTCCTCCTTAAGCTTTTGGTCTGTTAAAATACATACTGAAATTCTCCCTAGAACATTTCTTGCACCAAAGAAGAGTAATAGCTAATATTTTACTTCTCTGAGTAAAAAAGAGCTGAGACTCTCCCCCAGATCTGCAAGAGGTGGAAAACAGATGAGTGGCTAGTTGGATTGAAGAAATAAAACATGAGCAGATGAGCATTTTCTAGTATTTACTTACTACAGGCTTGGTTTTTCTGTACAGTAGTTCTGAAGTTATATTCCACTCTAAGAGGTAAGTCCAAGGCTTTAGCACAAAACGTACTGCCTACATTCAAATGAAATATAAATTACTGTGTTCTGATTTATTCTGCATTCTTGCACTGTTATTGGGAAAGGCCTGAAAGAGAAGATAAAAGGAAAGTCACAACCTTTCTTTTGTATTCAAATGG
This sequence comes from Dicrurus megarhynchus, assembly GCA_013399195.1. Classification (NCBI taxonomy): domain Eukaryota; kingdom Metazoa; phylum Chordata; class Aves; order Passeriformes; family Dicruridae; genus Dicrurus; species Dicrurus megarhynchus. Next base: position 1,133,454 of record VXAD01001115.1, read on the forward strand.
TATTCCATTTATACCCATAGATTACAGGTACTCTCCTTTTAATGTTCATGACTTTCCAACCTACAATACTGAATTAGATCAGAGTTTCTTTGAAGGCACATCAAGGTTCTGCAGGACCCAATCAGATTATTTCCCATCATTATGATATGAACTCACTCTGTCATGTTTTCTTAGTAGTATTTTAATTAATTCCTATTTCTTTCATCCCTAAGATCCCTAATAAAAACTTCTTGCTAAAACTCAATACTCCTGAACTTCAGGACACAGGAATCGTTTTTACAGCACCTGCCTTATTTTAAAGGCTGTCTCATGTCATTTAGATGAACTCATTATGTACTAAAAGAGTTTTTGCATTTCCAACCCAAGAAGGCCCATGACTTCATGCATGTTCAGCCAGTTTCTGTGAGTGCAAGAAAAGTTTTAAAGTTCTACATAATTTTCACTTGTTTAATTAAAATATGTAGAGGGGGGAAAAGAAACAAAAACCTCTTCAGCAAAAACCCAAACAAAAGAACAACAAAAAACCACAGAAGTGGTAAACAATATTTCACCTATAATACTAATACCTTCTGAAACACACGTACGTCATCCATACCTAAACTTAAAAACCTGAGAGATTTAAGAAGGTAGATTTTTTTTTTTCCCTGTGAGATTTGTTCTCAGTTGTTGCAGTGGGGAGCTCTAGCGTGGTGCACATGGGCGTTTCCTGATCTAGGGGAACCTCGGGGGAGCAGAGACACCTGCCAGGAGCCCACCACTTGTGCCACAGTGGCAAATGAGCCTGGGGGAGGCCAGAAGCCATGTCAGCCGAGCACCCCAACCCTACAAAAGAAGTCCTTGGGGAGTGCCCAGAGCCACGGTGTGGTGTGTCAGCAAGGGCATGGAATAACAGCTTGAGCAGAAAGGGGCACAGGAAGGGCACTGAAGCCTAGACAGTTCGAACAGTGAGCAATATCATCCACTCAGCAGAAAGCCACTGCCTCTCCAAGCTCTGCACCCACCATGACTGACCCAGTTGCCCAGACAGAGCTCCAGTGGGAACACCAAGGTTTAGATTGGATATTAAGAAAAATTTATGCACCAAAAGGGTTATCAAGCTACTCAGGGAAGTGGTGGAGTCACCATCCCTTGATGTATTTTAAAAATGTGTAGATGTGGCACTTAGGGACATGGTTTAGTGGTAGACTTGGGAGTGCTGGGTTAGCGGTTGGACCTGATCTTAAAGGTCTTTTCCAACCTAAATGATTCTATTCTTTGTAACCTATTGAAGTGCATGGTTTCTTAGCAGCTAATAATTTTTTTTTCCATATCATTCTATGCCCTCAGGTTTTGCTGGTTAGGGTGTAAATCTTTAGGGATGAGGATAGAGTAGTTCCATATATCAGTTCAAATCTCCATAGCCAATACTGAAATGACATCTCTTCCGTGGACCTGTAAAAATGCAGTTCATTGTAGCATCCAAGCATTTTTCACAGTCCCTGAATTTATAAACCATTGGCTGCATAAACAGTGTCCAATCTTTCACTCACTTTCCAGAGGAATGGCTACAGAATGGTTTATTTTAGTGGGGCCCAGATTTGGGTTTTCCTTAGTGAGTGATGCATGAACTTTAAGCCCTGCTCATGACCTATTCAGAATATTCCTGCACTGCACTGGGCCAGAGCCAGTGAGCTCTCTCTTCCTCCTCTACTCTCCTGTAGAATCCCCTGTTTTACCTGAGCCAACTTTTGGGACAAGGTTTTCACCTTGAAACTCCAGGTGTCAAGGAATGGCTATGAAAACACAGTCTGGACAGTGCTGAATCCCCAGCTTTGTCTTGACATTCTGTGTGAAGCCAATAAACACATAAAAAAGCTGGTCTGATGTGCACTTTCAGGGCTAACTCCTTCCCAAACATAAAAGCTATTACCTCAGCTGGTATTGCTCTGGATGGGAAGAGGTGGGGGCTGCTTGCAAGAGACTCAAGACAGAAAACATTAAACGCTATTTTACAACATCTGCAAAGCCACAAATGTGTCTGCTATCAGAATCAATTACAGTAATCATCCTGAAACATCCCATACTGGAAAAAACAAAACACACCATCTCTCCTGTTTGAATGAGGCAGGGAGGAGAGATATGCTGCTGTCACTGTGCCTGTTGTCTATCCAGCCTTTTCATAAGTAATTTATCAAGAGCGTTTTATGTGTCCTAGGATAAGGGCCAAGCACTATGAACGTCAGTGTCTACTGACAAAGTAGAGAATGCAATACCTTTTATTGGGCCAACAAATAAAACATTATGCTTTAGCTTTCAGGTCAAAAAAGCTCTGTCTTTTGGATGTCAGTATTTCCAGAGTATGGCATTTAAATGAGGCAGATGATTTAAGGCATTTCAGCTATCCAACATCAATCACATCTTAGGGCTACATCAAAAAAAAAATACCTTCTAGGAGAAAAAGAAAAGCAAGATATCTGGAAGCCCTATTTCCTGTTTTAGAGAACCTGTCCTGATATTTCAAACCTAAAATTATTCTATGCTTTTATTCAAAGGTATTACACAGCCCATGTAAAAATTGTCAAAATAAGAATCAGGTGTTGAGATACACAAGGAGAAATTACACTGCCTAATTAATTTGAAAGTGGCTCAGGAAACCTGAAAAAGAAGCAGAAGATTCTTAGAACATCTTCCCATGAAACTGATGAACATTGAGAGAAACAAAGTAGAGACAGAAAGAAGCATTAGAGCCCCATGTAGTTTAATATAAACTAAGCTAGCAAGAGGAAAACTAAAAAATTTCAGCAGGAAAAATAAAAACAAAAAACACAGACAAAAATTCCTTCAGGCACACTGCCCTGATCTAAACAATTAGTTATCTGAGTAAGTGGATTAATTTCTTATGCATTACTAGCTTTTTAGGTGAAGGTGTGTTAAAGACCAAATCACATTTTCAGTAAAGATTCAAGAATGGGAAATGCAAGAGTAAAATGTTAAAATTTCCAAAATGGTACTAAAAGTATCTTGCTTGCTGCCTTTGACTGAAACTTTGAAAACTATAATCATCAAAAGTATAGGTGAAGTTTTTACCTGTCTTATTCAGAAGAGTAATATAAAACATCGAATTACCTCCTGAAATGGTATATAAGAACTGCAAAACCTGAGAACAGAGACCTTCTCAGCTCTAAGCCTCTGTCAAGGAGCAGAACTGGATAAAGTAGTCTAGACAAAATGCTGATAAGGGCCCCTCTGTAACCTCTCAGCAAAGCTGTAGCTGGCCAGGGAAACTAGTGCAAGGACATATGTTCCTCCTTTGTCTGAAATCCCTCAGCTAGCGAATAAACACCTTTCCATAGGAAAGGATTGCTCTTAGGCTTTCAGCTGGTAAAATGTCTCAGGCTGTTCTTTAAGATAATTTCTTTCACTGATGCATCTCTGGGGAGATAAGACACCATTTCATTATTAATAGTTCCTGATGCTACGTGTGAAAATAACAGATTATCCTCATCCTACTTTATAGTGACCAGTAAGTCTCATATATAACTTCCACTGTTGATTGCTTTATGTTCCATTTAATGCTTTTGCATGTCTTCCAAAATTGTCCCCAAATCCCTTTCTCTTCTCACAAGACTTAATTTAACTGCGAACCCCAAGATGGTGACAAATCACTGTAGTTTTTAATCTTTTTTTTTCCAATGGCAAATTAGTATTCTCTGTGCTAAAAGATAGCAGTAAGCATCCTTTAAATAAGCTTCTTTAGTTCCCAGTATAATGGAAGGATTACAGCTAGCAATAGGCAGTAGCTTTAAAACAACCATGTAATGACACTGGCTCACCAGTACCTTGGTTTCAATGATTTATGGAACCCTCAAAATCAGGAAACTGCTTAACCTACGCTATACAAATGGCAATTTTATACCTTGAATGCACAAGAACATTCTGTTTCTTTACAAAGAAAACAGGAGATGTAGTTGTCTAACATCTTAGACTCAAAAACCTGTCACTAAATCAGAACAAATTAAGAAATGCAATGCACCTGACCAATAGTCAGTACCTCGGTTTTTGCAGTTTGTAGATTAAAACTTTCTATTATTTGAAATAAGTTACAAAGTCCTTTCCAACTAGTGAACTAGCAGACATTTTTTCTTATTTTCTTATAGTAGTCCCTTTGGTATTACCTAAATATTTTCTAATATATTACTTGTGCTGTCAAAGTGTTGATAACAACCAGCAAAGCAGCACTGTAAACAGTATCAAGTTATTTGGTTTGGTGTTTAGTTGTTTTTTTCCCCAGAGGTTCTCAAACATTTAAAAGACATGTTAGGAAAAAATCATAATCTGATAAAAACAGATATATTTAGTAATATTTGTTTTATATATGTACAAATATGCTATGTTATGTCTTATCTATGTTAGGTGCATTTCTGTATTCTCTCTCTCATAAATTTTGTTGAGTTCACATTCTCAATGTTAAGTAGCACTCAATGCAAAAAGTGCATTAAGTAGAACAATGCAAAGGCGATAAGATGAATGAAGAGCCAATACAAAGAGAATGAGCATTCCTGGAAGTTTTCTGCCTGCTTCAGACACAGTTGTTTGCTGTTAAATGTGCTCAGCAGCAGCGTGGGTGTCTTTCAGCTGTGACATGAAAGCAAAATCTTGATTACTTTGTTCTACTGGTAACAAATGCAGAATGCAATAATTACTAAATTTAACTGAAATTTTCTACTGCTTGACTACCCCGTGAGCAGGTCAACAAATTAAATATGTTTGGAAAAATATTGCAATGCTATAAATACCCAGAACTACATATTTTAACTGTTGCCTGCCTATGTAAATGGATGTACTGCTGGACAATTTTTCTGCGTCTGTAATTTAAATGGTTTCTGGTTTGGTTTGTTTTTTGGGTTTTTTAACCTTAGTATTTTTTGAGATTAAAAGCTTTACAAATACTTAGTATTCTGTTAAGAGCTTTTGGAACAGAGAAAAGTTGGCTGCAGGTATCAAATTTCTTCAAAGATGCAACTAGTAATCAATTTGAACACAGGCTGAGAATATACAGAGGCTTGTGAATTATTATGCAGAGGCTCAAAAGAATTTGGAGATGATACTCAATAGTACTGTACAGAAATAAAAATAAAAACTACATATGTGTTTCAACTGTAAAATTGAATTTTTTTTAATATTGTATGAAAATAGAACTTTCTTTGTATCTACTATGTTAGACACCATGAGAAATTTTGGCACTTAATTGAAAGAAATGTGTTCCCTTAATTACAACATCCAGAAATTTAAAATTGATTAGATTTTGTTGTTTTCACACTAAAAATAAAGAGTACACATATTATGCACAAGCACTTTTAAACTGTCTTTAAAGCAAATGAATAATATTAATTTTCACTCATGGAGCCAGCAGTAAACCTTCCACTTAGAGAACCGTGACCCAAGAAACATAAAAGCACAGATCCATTCTAGCCAAAGAAGAGACCACTGCAGTTCCCCATTCTCCCTTTTTCAAAGCGAGAAACACTATTTAAACTTATTGTGGCTAAGAAGTAAATTTTTCAATCAAAAAATAAAATCCGAGGTGTTGATTCTGTATCATGATGAATTATTACCACGTTTATCATACAAACATCCTTTAAATGAAAGTATTTTACACATATAAAGTGGTTACAAAATGCATGACAAAATAATAATTTACGTATTTTAAATTAGGACAATCACTCTGGAATTTGACCTATACAAACACACAGTGTTTATAAACATATAATAGTGTTACATTAGCCAGCCGAGTATTTTGTATTAGTTAATAGTTATGGGAGCTCACAGATATTAGATTACCTCTAGGGAAACAAATTCTTTTTCCCTGACTTCAATAGAAACGGATTAAGAATTGCTAAGGAATATTAATAAAGATGCTGAATATCAATGCTTACACATTTTAGAGCCAGTACTTTCACTAGTTTTTTCCCTTAACCAGATTTTTAGATGTCCCAGAGATTTGTTATGAGACACCTTGTACTTCTCGCAAATAGAGGAAATGAAGGTTCAGAAGTCAGCTTTATAAACACATTCTGCATAAAAGAGATTAACTAGGTTTATGTAAAAAGAAAAGTTAAAAGGTTTCACCTACCTGTTAGTATTGTCAGGATAGTACTGCAGCTTTCCTTACACATAACCTGATAACAATTACCTTGAAGGTAAATATCAAAATTCCTATTGACTTAAGGAAAAGTTGAAAAATAAGAAATCATTTTCCAATTTGGCTCAGAATTATCATCAAGACATTGAATATATGCATGGAAATGAAAGAGGGTTAAAAAATGCTTTGAGTTAGAGTGTTAGGGTAGAAACACACAACCACGGACAGGTTATATGCCAGGTGCTTTTTAATCTTAGGCGCCGGGGGAGAGGGGTACCAACCCAAATCAATCCCTACTCATCGATTTCCAATGCTTACATTATATACCCTCCCCATTACATCAGTGTATATTAATCATTTACCCAAGCATGATTCTCAAAACCTCCAAAGTAATCATCTTATTCATTATTGTCTCCACTCAAGCATAAGTTTCAGCCCCCCTTTCCCAGGTGCAGCTACACAATCAACCCATCTATCCTAGTCTTCTACACAAGTTTGGATTTGCCCCTTATCATCTCAGGCAGATACACAGGTTCGAACTTGCCTGAACAGAATGTTCGCCTTGCCCTCAGGGCCTACTCTAGCTACTACAATTTAGAAACATTTTAACCCTATGCTATCAAGAGGACGATGTAAGGTGGCAGCAGCTAATTCAAATCAAAATCACAATGTCTTAAAAGTCTACTAAAAATGGACAAAACTGAATGAAAGTGAGACTTTGATTCATCTGGAAAGTAAAAGGAAGTAGGCACCTTTTCCAATCTGTGCCCAGGAATTCACAGCATATTCTTAAGTGGAAGTGCTAACAATATTAACAATGCTGAACACTTAAAATACAACAGGGATACTTTTTGTATTTTCTTATATTCCTGTTAGTTTCTGACACTGAAAGACATCTTTAAAAACATCCAAGTAGAATATTAATGAGCATAGGAGACTTTTATTTCAAAATAAACGCTTAGAATTGGTGAGTCAACAACTGGAGTGGTATCATAGTCACCAGCTCTGTTGTAGCTCCTTCCTTCCCTGTTAAGCCTTCTGATAAGGGAAAAAACAAACTATTAAAATTCACTACCACATCAGAACATCATCATCACCAAAAGGAAAAACAGTCATCACCTAACTTAAAATCTTTGTCTTCTAGAAAGTGCTGAAAGAAAATACAGTTCCTATTCTTTAATCACACAGAGTCCTAAATCTTAAAATCACAGTCTGTATTTTTGTCTGAGAGTAGCATCCAAGTCAAAATCTCTTCCTATCTCTCTCCTTCCAGAGTCTGGAATATCTTCTGCTAAAGCATTTCACTCTCATGATCTAAATTTCCAATCTCATTTGTATCTATCTCTGACAGGAGTTTGTCAGAAACACAAAATTTCATATCCCATCCATCTTGATGTTTTAAAATCTCAACTTCCCATCTGAGTCCTGTCATCAGAGATTGCATCAGCAAATGACGTTTAAGAGAATATAAAACTTCATCATTGTTTTAAATTACTTCCTTCTTCAACACTAATGAGCATATTTTAAATCCATGGGTAGGATTGCTTTTCTTCTCTCAGTTTTGAAATACACGTTAAAAAGAGGATTTCTTTCTCATACTCGTACAAGCAATGATGCCTGAATGTAAATGAAGGTCTTTTGTACATAACTGCTTTTATCTTCCAAATCATACTTGCCTTCTGCAAAGCAACAGAATACGCTGATTCTTTTTCAAAGACAACTTTGTGACAAAATGGCTCATACACCTGCTAGAGTAATAAAGGATGTTTTCTGTTAAACAGAAACAGAACTCTCCCCGCCCTGCCCCCCCAAGTATTATCACTGTTAATTGCTGTATTGTTTCAAGAAACAAAAATTCACAGAGAAAATGACAACTTTATGTACCTACAAATTTTTGGAAGCTAATTGCAAGGAGCTTCAGCCGGTTGTTCCAGCACTTGTATTTCACCGTGCAGAGGCTTCAGGAAAACTAATTCTTTCATCTTTCTGGCTGTTAAATCCTTGATTTTCTTATCAGTTTACTTCACATGCAGTCACTGTTGATTTTAAGTAACCACTGCAGCACAAACTGTTATTTGAATTAGAAGAGTCACTGATTCAGGCAGGAATAAATTTCTTGGAGAAACCAGTTTCAACTGCATCCATACCCCTGTTGCTTCACCCCAGGTGTGCTGCCAAGCACCAGGTGCAGTAGTTTCCCTCCTACCCCTTCCTTCAGACCATAATCCCTTCTTCCTTGTGCTTTTTATAAGCAACTGAAATAAGCTTCTGTTCAGTTATAAATCCATCAGGGGAAAGGTGGGACTTGACAAAATAGGGGACAGGAAAAAGTCATGTGACCACGGCAAAAAAGCCAAAAAGAAGCCCTTAAGTTAATATTCTGGGAGACCACACTCATTAGCAAGAAGGCAGAGTTAGCATCTTCTTTATCTGCAAATAATATGATTGCTGCAAATTAGGAACTATCCCTATAAAAATTGGAATATCACTGCAGTTTTATGACCTGTTTAATTTAAAACTCTGTGTTTTCAAATAAAAAAAGTAGAATTAAAAATAACTCCTTAAGGTCAAAGACATCTCTAGTTTCTCAGTGTAACAGAAAACAGGATTTTATGGGGTTTTAGTAAAAATGACTAATCATCAATGCTGGCTCACCAACCTGAACTAGGAATCATTGCCAAGAATCATGCAACCCTAACATGAAGACCTCACAGAAGCACTACCTGTTCCACAAGAAATCCTTCCTACAAAAATAACTGTGTTAAAGTCCCCTCATTCACAGATCCATTCTCAAACAGTACCATAACTATGTCGCCCAAATTCAGAACTTAGCTTTGACCTTAACTGCTACAAATTTGTTACACAAATCTTTCTGGATCGAGCCTACAGAGATGAGGTTGAGTGGAATTTTTTTTTAATGTTATTTTAAAAAGCAAACAACAGCTGTTAAATGGCTGTGGATATATGTGTTTGACTAAAGATCAGTATCTGAATCATTCAACACAGACAACCTTTTGAGTCAGAAGTGAGCAAGTCAGAGTTAATTCCATCTCAAAGCAAATCTTCAGCAACATTAAAATCGGCTGAATTGAAAGTCCTCCTAAGGCATCCAATTCTCTCCATTTGATAAAGAACAGAAAACTTATATCAAACTTCACGAGCTAGAATTTTACCTTAGGAAATTCTTAGCCCATATTTAAAGTAAAACAATGTCCTTAAAGCTGCATTTCAAAACTAGGTTCCATCTCAATTTTTTAAAGAACATATCAAATTTAATGAGCTTTCTTAAAAAGTAAAAATCAAGTGATTATACTTTCACTGTCCCCTCAATGGGTTTATTTCATTCACATTTGAAAGCAGACAAGTTTTAAAGCATATTAAAGTATTCCTCCACCCCATTAGAAATTTACTTCTGGGGAGAAGAAAGACATTATTTATCCCTTTAGTAATAAAAAATCAGAAAGAGCTCAGTCCAAATCTTTTCCAAGAGGCAGGAGGCAACATACAGGAGGAAAAATAGAAATCCTTTGTCCTTTAAGCAGGTGCACAGCTCCAGACAAGCTGCATTCCTGCTGTGGTGGTTTCATGACAAAATATACAAGTGTGGGCTGGTGTGCAAGGACTGGTGACAATAGGAAAGCAAGTTTCATTAGTTCTGCTACTAATGGAACATTTTGTTTTAGCTTATGAATGTTCTAGAAAAATGTAACAGCTATTAGAACCTTTGAAGATTACATTTGCTCATTAAAGTGTGAAATAGAGGAATTTATGTCTGTTTCAATTTAAAAGCTTAATGCAACCTTTATGGCAGTTACCTTCTAATATATCTGCAAATTTCTGCAGAAGTTTCTTCTGCTGTGCATATTTTACATATGCCAGGAGATTCTAACCAGGAGAATTAGATGGTGAGGACAGAGACAAATTAATCTTAATTGAATCTCCATTCAATTAAGATGTTCATACTTAACACTTGAGAGTGATCACTTTGTCCTTTCTACCTTTTCTGGTTGTATAAAACAAGAGAAAAAAAATTGGTGCAATCCTAAAGAGGTCATTTTAGTACTTCTCAGGGCAATACCTCTCCACATAATGTATACTCAAAGTGTAGACTCAATGGTGTGTAGGTCAACTCCTCAAAACTTCATCTAGAGGACTCTAAACAGAATTCTTCTATTGCAACTAGTCAAGTTTGTACTTATGTGAGATAGAACAAAGATAGTGAAGCTGCAAACCCTCAAGCATCAGAAGGACAATCCTGCTCTTTAATGCATCTGAGGTTGCATAAACCTTGTGCACAAACCACCTTGTTCCCTGAAGACTACCAGTTATAGGGTCAACACAGGAGCTTAAAACTCTTGTGCCTTGTCCTGTCACTCCAGGCTTTGGCAAAATCTCTCCCTCTTTCTTATAAGCACCCTCTAAGTGTTGGAAGGCCACAATCAGGTCTCCTCAGAGCCTTCTCTTCTCCAGGCTGAACAGCCCCACCTTTCTCAATCTGTCCCCAGAGAAATGCTCCAGTCCTCTGACCATCTTCATGGACATTCTCTGGACTCGCTCCAGCAGGTCCACATCCTTCTTACGTTGAGGACCCCAGAGCTGGACACAGAACTCCAGGTGGGGTCTCACCAGAGTGAAGTAGAGGGGCAGAATCCCCTCCCTATCCCTGCTGGCCACGCTATTTTGGATGCAGCCCAGGACACCATTGGCCAGTGCACTTTACTGGGTCATGTCCAGCCTCTCACCCACCAGTAACCTTAAGTCCTTCTCCTCAGAGCTGCTCCCAAACCCTTCAATCCCAAGCCTATCTTTGTGCTTAGAATTACTCTGACCCACGTGCAGGACCTAGCAGCATTAGTATATAAATATATATATATATATATATACACACAGCTATATATATGTGTGTGTGTGTATATGTGTGTGTGTAAATGTATATATGTATATATATGTGTGCATATATGTATATATATGTGTATATACTGTCACAACTGTGTCTCTGACCATCATCACACTGAGACCCTGTACAACTCACTGGGAGCATAATGTGAGTCAGACAGTTCCCTCACCATTTGCACAGGAGAATTTGTATTCTTTCCTCCTCAGATTCAAGGTGTAGCGAGGAGCAGCTCATCACGTTTCAGTAAAAGCTCTTGCCTTGAGTTTGATGGCACGAGTTGATCAGAGAGCCATCAATTACTGGCTTTATTTAGATCAAAAATATTTGTAAGAAATAACACAGGAAACCTCTCTTCCCTACAAAATATGTGTTTGCAGCATCTAATGGACAATTGCTAGATACATTACTGAAGTCTGTGAGCTCTTTGCTCCATTTGGAATACTTTGAATACTCTGTCAGAACAGATGTGGTGCATCCAACTTACTGGTTGAGGTCAAAACAAATGCAGCAGCAAAAATCACACTTCAGTATAGCTTTTCCACAGCTTATGTAAAACAAATTGAGGGAGGTGATTGCTGAATGGGACCTTAGACAGATGATTTGATAGATAAAAGAGAAATAGCTGTTGGCTGGCACATAGTCACAACTTCATTTAAACTGGCAATTTGAGACTAGGAAATACAATTTGCATCCTTACTGTATGTTATGGAAAGATGTCATGGCAGCCAGTGTTCAATAAGATACTAGAGGAAAAGCAAATTCTGAAGAAAGTACTTCAACAAGTAATAAAGGCCCTGTGACTCAGGCAGTCTGTGCATGGGAGAGAAAAACTCCATCTTTTAGAAGTTCACAGAAAATAATAACCCTATAATTTTCTACAGAGGATTCAGAACTCTAACACTTCTATAAGAAGCTCAATTTTGCAAATACTAGATACTACTTGTGACCATTGATTAACGTGACTGATTACCTGTCTTCCACAACTTTTCCTTACATCATAATATTTCTTCTCATCTCAGTTATCTGGGGATTTTCTTGCACATATTTCAAAAGTTAACATTTTTATACAGAGTTAATTTATTCATCCACAAGATAAAAGAATGAAATAGTATTATCAAAACTCAAGAATATTATTAGAACTGGGAAATACTTTGAATTTTCTTGATGGAAAATTAAATTTATGAAATTTAAATTGCAGTCAAATTTGCTGTGAAACCATTTACTATTTTATAATTTCCATAATGCACTTAAACTGAAAAGTGGATTGAAAATTAGAAACAGACAGACACTTTGTTTCTTCTGGTATTCTCAGAATAGTTTGGTCTTATAACAAAAACAGTCTCCCTCCTCATGAATTATTATTTTAAAAATAAAATTTATTTCAGAAATGTATTGGGATAAAATGGGATAATTTCCCATAAGAAACATGTTGAATACTTAATGCATTTTAAATTATCATGCATTTTTTAATGCAAGATTTTTGTAGGATTTTTGTGCATTTTTGGATAGCTTTTCCACTCTGTTCATAATTTACAGCAATTCAGTTCTTCTGTTTTGAAGTCAGCTATTAAAGATTCTACATAGCAAAGCAGTGACTCCCAGTATATGAAACCCAGAGAAGCACTTTTCCAGACTTTTGATTCTGAGAATAGAATTACGCATCTTTATTTAGTGCTTTTTTTTTAATGGTTTTAGTGACATTTAAGGTCTTATAAGTGATCTAGAAACCTCTGCAAAGGTCAGACCTTCTGCTAAGTAACATTCAAATAAGTATTGAAAGAAACTCTTTCTCAAAGAGCCTGAAACTTAGCAAAAACTGGTGCTAGTTGGTCAGACTTAACTCCCTTTTGAGTACTGTTGAATTGTGACTTGAACAATTTATGCCTCCAAGGTTTCTGTCAGGGCATTCTGTAGAAAGCCAAATGCAGGGTTAAATGTCTACCACAGAAAGATCTCATAGAAGTTAGAAATTTAAGCAAACGAGAAAATCAGGGTCTTTCCTGTCAGTAAGATACAATCTAGACATCAGTGCAGGTCATACGTGGGTCAAACCACCCTCTTAAGATGCCTTATCTGTTGAGGGCATCCAGTAGACATACGTGAGGAATAACTCTGGGATTCCCTTAGTAGTGATTGCCACAAAAAGCCACAGAAGTATGTCGAAGGGGGAGAGCTACTCTAGAAGCACATGTGTAAATGAAGAGTATCTTAGGCAGGTGCCCTAATGAATAGACTAGAGTCAGGCATCCAGCTGTTGCTGCTTCTCTCACTTCCAGGATGCTCTACATTTTTTGCATGGTGATCAAGTGCTGATAAATATGGTCTATAACTTACCCAAATGCTCTGGCAACCAGGTTGTAATACTGATGCTTCTCAGCCAAGCATTTTCAAGTCCATATAGTCACACGGAAGTTTCTTGTTGAATCTAGGCTAATTATATTATAGGACACCAGGGGATCATATGCAGCACTTTTTCCTTCCAAATCCAGAATATATAGATAAGAGAAAAGCAAGTTAGATTGTTTTAAGTATGAGCGTGTAGATGGTAGTTTACAGGTGTGTGTATCTGCATTCAGGCTCAAGCCATTATTTATAAACCTATCATTAACTAAATCAATACTAATACTTAGGAGACAAAAAAATAATACATTCTTCCACAGGAAATTATGTCTTTGAAGGCCAACTTTCCCTATGTTATTCTTTTCTCTGACCAAAAGCTACCTTTGAGTCATTAAGATGAAGAATTTTCCCTTTTAAATCAATGAAGGATTCAATTCTGATTTCAGCTTGACAATGGTGACAGCTGGTGAATTACCGGATCCTGTACACTTGTTTGACTCAGATTTATCAGCAAGGTCAGACATGGCAGTGCAAGAATAGCATTGTAAATACAAAGGTGATTGTTCTGCCAGCTAGGTGTAAATTGCCCCAGTAGTGCACAGTGAAGCCTTTATTTATGTGTAAATTAATTGCAGTAACCATCAAACTACAGCTGGTAAGGCAGCCAGCCGGGCATAAATGGGAATTCCAGACTGTCAGAGACTTCCTACTGGAAAAACAGCATCTTCACAACATAAGTCTTCAGCTGTTTGAGGTGACAAACCAGAAAGGGAAAACGCCACCTCAAGCACCTGACTCGAAGGTGAGCATCTGATACTGATACTCTAATACTACTACTGAGCTGATACTCTAAATAAACCCAAAAGCAGAACACAAAAAAACCCTTCAAGGCTGGTTATATGATACAGTATAAGAATAAATGTTCGAGGTTTTGTGGTTTTTTGCAAATTAGACTTGAACTACATTGCCTCTAAATAGAACTGCTAGTTTCTATAGCTTTTATACTTGGTTATAACCAAGTTCAACCACTTCCTTCTGCTTTTGTATACAGGGATGAACACCAATTAAAACAATTATACGGCAGGGTGGTAGCCCCATGATACAAGGTCTTCAACAACAGTAACAGGAATTTTGAGCTTGTTCCCCTTCACACATACTCTTGCACCTCAGTGATACAACCATCCTTTGAACTGGCTCACTGAACATGTATGAGTGAAAATAAATCCTGAGAACAAAAGTTATTATAGTCAAAATATGAAGCTGAGGTAAGGACCTTGATCAAACATCCTTCTTTTCCAGAAAGCGCATAAAATGTAATTCTACTATAGTATCAAAAATATTATTAAATTATATGGTCTTATTGAGCTTCAAAATTAAGTGTTTTTACTGCCGTCATTGACTGAACACTTAGTCAGTGTTCAGAAAGAAACCAAAAAGACCAGCTGTAGAAATAATGGATAATGATAAAAAATATCTCTTCAGCTTCAGGAAAAAAAAAATCAGAGTCCTAAGTTTAATTTACTTGTACACAATAACACAAACAATGGACCTACTTCTTTTATTGTGTTTCAGGAAGTTCCTCATTCCAGCAGAGATGACACAGGGAGGTATAAACCTCTAAATCTGTACATAGACCACAGTTGTGGATGGATTCAGAGTTTAAACCAAGGTGAAACATAGAGCAGAAACCAGTGAGTTCATCTAGGTCCTGTGAAGGTGTGCTTGCAAAGAAGGGGGTTGTTCCTGATTGAAAACACACTGATGAGAACATCTGTGCTGGACACATGTCTCCCTTTCCCTTTTCTTTTAAAGCCTGAAAGTTCATTTGTACAGGCTCTGGTTGTAGAGAAAGCTGATTTGGAAAAGCATTTTCTAAGCTATGCTGATCATGGAAGGTATAAATAACAATTTGAGAATAACCTTTCCTGGAATAAAGCTTTAATCAATCAAAACAAGGACGAAACACATCCACTCATTTACAAGCAGAGAGTACATAATCTATTTTTGCTTCTTTGCACCTGCTCGCTTGACAATCTGTCATCAAACAGGGAAGAATGCAGTTGTGATTAGGAATTAAGAGTACAGATCTCATACTGTTGAAAAATCCCCAATGGGCTTGTCCACTTCTAAAAAATTGCATTAATTAAGAAAATTGATGTCAATATGTCTGTCATAAGATTGTGGTTGTCTGTGCCAGCTGTTCACATACCAAGCCAGTGATCAGTTAAGTTTTCAGGACCATGTTTAAACATGCCCACAAGCCTAGCTGTAGTTACACAATGACAACCAAAACAGCCTCTAGAATTTCTACTAGGACCATATTTTCAAAATAAAATCTCTACCCTCAGAAAAAAATTTGGCCTATAAAAATATCAGCACTTGAAAATAACTAAGAAGGTGATCTCTTCAAATAACTTATGA
This sequence comes from Dicrurus megarhynchus, assembly GCA_013399195.1. NCBI lineage: Eukaryota > Metazoa > Chordata > Aves > Passeriformes > Dicruridae > Dicrurus > Dicrurus megarhynchus. The sequence goes on from VXAD01001115.1 coordinate 1,149,233, forward strand.
AAGGAAAAAAAAGGAAGGGAAAAGAAAAGAAAGGAGCCAATGCCAGGAGAGACTGGTGAAGGATTAGAGGCCTTGAAGCCTAAAAAAGAAGGCCTAAGGATTCAAATTGCTGGTGATTCACAACTTTAGTTTCCTAAGGCTTTCTATTTTGTGTTATTTTACATAGATGACCAGAAGTAATTTTTTATGCCCGAGTTAAAAAGTTTTCCAAAATATTTGCTCTTTTTTCGTAACACTGAATATGCATTTTGACCACAGAGAAAGAGCATATTCTTTAGGAAAGCTCAATGACAAACATAACAAAACAAATAAACAATCAAATGAAAGCAAACCCCTAAGTAAAATAAAAATGTTTATCCAGAACGGACTCTGTGATTCATATGTGCCTCTAAGCTCAAGCAGATCTCACAAGATGCATTCCTCATTTACAAGATAAAATGTAGTGGAATATATCCTTGGGAGATTTTAATCACTTAAGTTGTTCCATGTACAGAAGACAACAGGCATGAAATTGTTCATTTTATCAAAATATCACTTTTCCATTACGATCGGTTTTGACAGAAAGTGATTGGTTATCCAAAACTAAAAAGCAGAAGTGCAGTCATACTTATTTGTGCATTGAAACATCACAAAACAACCACTTGGTAATCCTTCCTGTTATATAAATCCTTGAGTTAAAAATATAAACAAGGTTCAAATATGCTCCCAACAAAAGTGTCACTTTATTTACTGTTGTCTATCTCCCCACTCACATTTGCATCCTCCCCTACTTTACCTAGTAGAAAGTACTTCATAAAGCATTCATCTGAAGCAAGTTTTCTTGGATTTTGCCTTTTTTTTTTTTTAACACACTTATCTATTCTTAAACAACTACTCATATTCTGATACCAAAATGAAACCTCTTCAAGACCTCTTAGATGAAAGACTAATGATTGATCAAATTAATCATACTGCCAACCATTTTATCCAACATTGTGGAGGAGTAGGCAGCCATTTTAAAGAGGAAGCAGACCTGAAGTTAACTTGCAGGTGGCCTTGCTCCCTCTAATCAAAGGGCTGTTGAGGATGGTTTGAACAAACTTTTGTCCTACAGAGAGGAGTCCCAAAGAGGGCTACAGGCTCTGTGTTCAACTTTGTAAAAAAGTTGCTTGGAAGAACTGTAAGACAACGAGCTGATGACAGTGACATCTGTAGACTGATACTCTGGCATGTGTTCTTTTTCAATCCAATAACACTTGACAATCTAATTTCTTTTTTTGAGATTGTCTCAGGATTAAGATTGATTAAAACAACTTTGTTCATTCCAAATGAAGTAGGAGTGACATTTATTGTCATGGGAAGGGATAGAGTGGTGTCTTTGAAAATCTATTGGTAGATGACACAATTTCTTGCTAAATTAGTTTAGAGGCACTGGAAGCCTTTGGGCTTAAAAAAAAGGGTTTGGATTCTCAAAGAACAGCACAGACTTGAACTACTTATTTCTCATGACTGATCCGAGAGAAAAAGTAATGAGCTTTCTACATTGTATTTGACCAGATCGCTTAAGCTTGCAAGATTTGTCTTACCCCACAGTGGACAACACTGAGCCAGTACGAGTAAGTACAGTCATTCCAACTATAAGCAGATTTATTACTGCAAACTTCTGGTAGGCATTTGGGTCCAAATGTACTGAACAAGACCTTTCCTCAGGCAACATTTTGTCTTACTACCTGGTTTACAGCAATATAATATCCCTAGGAAACAGCTGTGTTAACATTTACAGGTATAGTAAATCACCTGGGAATGGAAAATGCATGAAACAATTTTCAGAAACAGCTATGCTTTAGTAAACCAAGTTTGCAACTGCAGACTGGTTGTTTTCTCTTTTCTTTGTCTTCTGGATATTTAGATGAAATATGACCTCTTCAGAAAACAAGACAAAAAAAATTAAAGGTGATCTTTAGACCTAAACAGTATACCTTTCCTGATGCAGCAGCAGCAGTTCAGCATTTTCTGTCAGTCATGCAGAGCTTTGCTTACAGAACCTGCGTGGCAACAGTTTCACACAGTGCTTTGAAAAGCCTAAAAGCTAACACTGAATTCTGTACATGCAAACTATTATTCTGTATTTACTTAATCCTTTTTTCCCCCTACAGATACTGTGTTCCTCTCCATCTATCTGATTCAAAAAGTGCTTTGAAATGCCTGCCTCATAAAATCTCAAGAAATAAAGAAATTTTTAAGAAACAAGCCAGCAACAGAATAAAATCTGAATGGAAGACACAGCTTTTCTCTTCTGCCGTTTCAAAGAGTAAGAACCCCAGGGGAGGGGACCACATGATAAAAGTCAATCGTATGAAAGGGAGATGATCCTCTTAAGATGTTATTTATTAATAAGACGACCACCTCTTCTACAGGCTGTCCTGTTTAACACTCAGTAGGTATTTGAAGGCATGTCTTCTAGGAACACATTTAGTTCTGCCATGTCTAGTCAGACAACTGAATGATTAAATACATACTTGTCCCTGAACACCTTAAAAGATCATAAAACAGCTCCATAATGTATTATCATCCAGCATCCCTGAGGCAAGAAAAATGAGAACAAACATTCATTGCTCATTCTATATGTTGAAAAATGGGCTCCCACATTAAGAAAGCCCTCTTTTTGCCAGTAGAGACATGAGTTTTCAAGACAAACCATGAAAGATTTCATTTGCCTGCTTTTCATCACTAAAATCAAATACTTTTTTTTTTTAATGATTACTGAAAGTTAGTTCTAGATTTAGATTAATAAAACCCCAGATCATTAACAAACAAAAATGAAGACCCTTTCCCTCTTCTCAAAAGTTCTGAAGAATATCATTTTAGATTTCAGATTAAGGGATGAATCTTAATGAAGAACTCTAGGGACAGGTCGCCTTCTAACAGCTACCCTGGAGAAAGCGGGACAGACTACTGAAGAGAGACCAATCTCCATGTGTATGAAGCAAGCAGATTTTTAATCTCCCCACTTCCTTCTTGATAAAGCTTAAACATTTTTGCATTAACTACCAAGCAAAAATATTCACTCTCTTCTGCTTATTCTGACCTCATTAGCATCCTGTCAATTGTTTAAGAGGAGATTCTTTTTCATTGTAAATTCTCTTTCAAACCATACTGCCCCCCATCCCTGCTTCCCTTCGAGGGCCTTAATTGTGCAGACTACAGACATTTGACAAGCGTGACAGCTAGTTTGGATTTAATGCCACAAGATTATTTATGTGCTGCCTTAATTTTAAGGAGCAAACCTTATTAAAACCAAAACCTTGAGTTCCAGGATTCGATAAATAAGCTGCAGAAGCAGCAGCACAGAATGGACTTTTTACTTAGACATTTCCAAGAAAAATGACAATAAATCTTTGCCTATATCTATAAAAAATATGCATACACATTTTTCAGTCATGAAGTAAGATCTTCTCTAAGTCTGGAGCCCTGAAATGCACGTGTTCAATATAGTCGAGAGAAAGGAAATCATTTTAGTTAAAAGAAACCTTCTATCTGCTCTACACCTGTGCCTAATTTCTGCTGCAATGATTATGCAGGTAAGGCAATTAAATTTCAAACTGAAATCACAGTATTTTGCTGTTGTTTTGACTGTAATTATATGCCTATCAGAACACAATCTCAAAAAAGATAAATTCTTGAGGTAATTTAAGAAAGGTTGTTATTTTACAGCAGTGAGCATGGAAAAAACACTATTGTGAGGAGTTGAGGAAAGGAGGTCTCCTTCAGTGCTAATGACTGCAGTCTTGTTTTATTTCCATAATGCGTTTTTTGAAGACTAAAAGCGCTTGACTTGAAACCTGTGACCATGAAGTCCCTCATATTCCTTACTGAGTTTAAACACAAAATAGTAGTTGTTAACTCTTTTCTTAAGTAGTCAGTTCTGAACATCTGAAAAAGAGGCAAGTAGAGGTGAGTTTTACAGTACTTTTAGGTCTCAAAAATGTTTTATGAGCACTTGCAAATTATTACAGTACCACAGAGCCACGCAGACATATCTTAGAGGAAGAAAAGCAATTAGTTAATACCACACTGCACCTCAGTACATTTGCTTAGGTCATGAAAAATAGTTGAACTAAAATTAAAAAAAATAAGAAATTATGAAAAGATAGATAATAATTTTAACTGAAAACTGCTCAAGAAACTTGTTAACCTTGCTAATCCTTTAGGTAGCGAATCAGCACCTGACCAGCAGCCCTGTTAGGATGGGTATAAAAAGCTGGTTTCTCCAGGCATGAAGGAGCAGAACAGCCCAGAGCTGTGAGGGAGGTTGTGGGGAGAGATAGGATAGAATTGAGCTGCAGGTTGTGGGACACGCCTGCAGAAGCACAAGGCAGCACAAAGGAGCACATGGGGGCACAGAGAAACTTGTCTCTGCCGGACCCTGGGGGGAGGAGGCATCACACGGCAGACCCCTACAGAGAGGAGCCTGCCAGGAGCTGGCAGATGGGTGAAAAGTGAGTAACCACCCCATAGAAGGACATTTAGAAAGTGTGTTGCTGACATGGCAACATGGGATAGGTCACACAGTGAGAATTACCATGTACGGAAATACTGCGCCTTGAAAAAGTGTATAAAACCAGCTCATTTCTTTTGAATAAATGATTCCATTTCCCTGCCAGTCTGGGTCTGTGTCTCAATTGTTACAGGAGGGAACTCTGATCACCAGTCAGGGACATGAGCCCCTGCCCTGGGTGCCTTAGGACATCCCACGAGGGTTTCAGATGCGAGGACTAAGAGTGACATCCATCTCTGAGTCATCGAGATACCCTGTCCGAGATCACCTACAGACTACAGAGTCACTGCTGGGGGATATGTATTTATTTCCCAATAATGAACCTTTATCCTGGTCAGCCAAGGAAGGGAATAGGATGAGACCTTCAGTGCTGTTTGTGTGAGTGTTGAGTGTCTCTGTCTGCACTGATCTGTGTGGCTGGCTAGATGTATATGTAAATATGTGTGGGTATGTGTGCATCTACTGGAGGCATATGTTCAGCCTCCCTACAGGCTGGACCTGCGACATGGAGCTAGAGAGCAGCATTGCAGCATTGGCTCTATGTACTGCTGGATACAGCGAGCCCTCCAGGGCCAAATCCCCAGCCAGCACTGAGGAGTACTCTTCACATTTACTAAGATTCATTTATAGACATCTCTAAATTATTTGTGGCCAGGTAGAAAGTAAAGCATACTCCCCAGTGTGTGGGTAACACACCACCAGCTTCCTTTTCCTTATTGTTGAAGCAGTTCTTAATCTGTGTTCCTATTCGCATGCACTCCACTTGCCTAGGAGGTGACAAAATTAAAATGTGGTGAAATCTAGAACGCAAATGTCCTAAAAATGGAAATAAACGCTCCTTCCAAATCAGTCTGTAACAGGGCACTATTTTATTTCTGTAAATGCACACACACACAAAATATGTACACGCATACATACACTCTCAAATTTACATATGCATATATGTACACATACACTATAAGTTTCTATACCAAGAAATTAAGAAAAAAAAGACAATGCTGGCTGCATGCCTTCATGACGGACAAGGAGTTTTCAGGTTTTGGATCAAGGACAATTTGCTATAAGAAAGTGAGCCCACCACTGAGAGCAAAACAAAGAAAATTAGCATAAACCATATTCTATTTTCAGTTGCTGAGTACATTTCTATTTTTCAGTCTGAAAAGGGTTTCAGTGTGTCAGGCCAGATCATCTCCCAGCATGATGTGACCTTCCTTCAGGCTGGTCACTCAAGTGAAGTCACAAAGTTTCTAGGGCACTTCACTTTAACTGCAATAGTTTGAGGCTATTTTAGACTCATATTAGCAACTTTCTCTGATATGGGTTGCATAAGCATTTCCCATTGCGTTGTTCTCTTGAGTTTACTGTAAGTCGAAGTTCCATATATATGTAAGGACAATCGAACATGCTTATCTGTGAATCAGAGCAATCAGTAAATAGAGAAAAGCAAATGTAAAGGACTTGTGTGTGAGCCCCCAAGTATTAATTCAATGAAATAAAGTCCTTGTTTCCTTTCTTCCCCAGCTACGTATAGTTTGTTCACCTTCACTTCTCTGTTCAAATTTCAGCTGCATGGAAGTAGTTGAAGCCTCACCTAGAACTCAACAGGATTTGAATCAGTTCATGAAGTTAAGGTGGAATCTTGATTGGATTCCCACTGAACTAGGAAGGTAAGAGAGAGCCTGATCTTTCAGTCAGAATCAATGGTCATCACTGGAAGTCCTGGCCCACTACATCTAGTGAAACACATAGCAGAGTCAATGTGCACCTGGCCAGGTAAATCTGGCATGCCTACTCATCTATGCTCTGCACCAGCCCAGTTCTAGATCTTCATCTGGGGAAAGGTTCTTCTTGGAAACTTCATTGTCAGAGGAGCATTAACACAAGCAAATCATGTAAATCCTTTCCACAAATGCATTTGCTCAGCTACCAGTGGAGTTTATGTTAGATGTTTAATGTCAGTAATTTGTGAGAGGGACAGGGACTTCTCAAAAACTGAGCACATCCATGCATAATTTTCTGCCTCTGAGAATGAAAGTTTTTCATCCTCCAAGTCTAACCATGATGACAAATGCTGAGATTTGAAACAAGCAGTAAGTAAAACTAGCTAATACCAATTAAATGAATGACCTCCATCATTTTTTAAGGCAGCCTTGTTTTCGTCAATCAGAAGGAATTCAAATAAACTGAGTACTATTTAAAAGGCAAACAAAGGAGTTATGTCTAAACTAGAGCACAGGGAAGAAATGAGGCATGTCATTCCCATTAAGTTATGTTCAGCATACACAAACAAGGAGAGTACTTGCTACATTTTTTTAGCAAATGCTCTCAATTGCCTTTACTTGTATATGCTGTACAGACTTACCTATATTTACATTTACTTTCTCTCTTCTCCTTGCATGAAATATTCCAATTTACCTTAACCTTGTCTTTTACATAAGAACGGGTCTGAACAGTAGGAATCCTGAATGCCCTATAAATTTATAATCATATAAAAGATAATAATCACCTAATAGGTAAAAATCCTACCTGCGATACAACTCCTTTTTTTTCAACACAACTTGCACTTGTCTAAAAGGACTATTGTGGTGGTTTTTTAAAAAATATCTTCATCTCCCTACTATCCTACATTCCCACAATACCTATAGATACACTACAACACAGTCTGTATGGGTAGCTACTGAAATTATCAAGAACATAGTGAGAAATTGTTTATCTTTACAAAACAAGCACCTTTGCTTTCAGGTGGAGTCTTTAATTAAAATTAGTACTTAATTAGGACAATTTGGTATGTCTGATCACTCCACTTTTCAATACTGAAGTGTATCCTGAAAATGCCCATGAAAAGTTTCTGAACTTCAATGTGAAATTCTTTGAGTAATTTCTTTAATAATGACTGAAAAAATGAATCTGATTTATTTAGAAAAGATAAATCTATCCTGCACAAAGTTTCAACAAGTTTATAAACTACCACTACTCTTAGATAGAATCTGGTTAAGGTATCAGAAGAAAAGTGTTTTATGAGAGGCCCTCATAGACATCAGGAACTCAGCTCTCAATTCACAACTACTGAACTTGCCAATAAAAATGGGCAATTCTATCTCTACAATTAAATTTCTTTATCAATAAGCAAATGATAATTCATTTCATATAGCACCCAGAGAACAATGGTAAACGGTGCTAAATTATACAATTATTGAAGTAATATTAAACAGCAGATTTGCCACCAAGGTTCATTTTCATTCACAGAACAACTTAAATCCTCTATTTCAGAGAAAGCCTTCTGCACAAAGCCCTCAGAACTTCAAAGCAAAGGCACGAGAATCACAGAGTATTCAGAGGTGGCAGTGACCCACAAGGATCATCGAGTCCAGCCCTTGAGTAAATGGCTTGTACAGGGACCAAAGCCATGACCTTGGTGTTTTTAGCACCATGCTCTGACCAATTGCACTAATTAAAGTCCAACAGCCTTGGGCATCACCATAGTTCAGCCTTCATCCTGAAAACAAGCCAGCAAACACTGATAATGATTCTCCATGATAGCAAAAATAGTTATTCTCCCCTACTCTTCTCACTCACAAGAGCGAGGCAACCATTTCTAGAGGAAAACATTAGGCAAATTTCACCCTTTTCTCCACCTGGCCATTGCTCAGGCACAAAGCTCTCAATTCTAAGTGTTCTCTGCCAGCCATACTTTCACAGCTCCACCTCAGATGGAGAACTTGGCTTTCTCTTTCTCTCAACCCTAGTATTTCTGTCCTAATTTTTCCCAATATAATTAAACCAAATAGTATTTTATGAGGCTATCTCTAAATTTTGGAGACTAGAGGTAAGTAGTAACCAGTAGGCAAATTAAGAGGAAGATACTTCCTAAACCACAATGCATTTGAACAGAAGGCAAAGCCAAAAGTCTTTTACAAATCTATCTTATGTGCCATGGTGAGGGCTTAAGAGAGCGCTTTTGGACTTCCAAATGGAATAGCTAATTTTCCAAATCTTCCCGTGTTCCACAATATACAGAAAGTCTTGTCCAGTTTAGCTCACTATCAAAAAGCAATTAAAATGGCATCTCTGGCAATAATAGGTTTTTAACTAGCTCCGAATCCTAGCCCATTAAGCGCCAAATTATTCTGAGGTGTTTTAGTGCTCCAGCTCGTGAAATTTTTAATTTGTGCGAAACAAGGAGAAATGGGTGCATATGTTTTATACATATGGATACACACGGGAAAGTGAAACATTTACTGCTGTTTTCTCCTCTAAGCCCAATTTCATCTTATTTTTATTAGTGTTAGTAAGTATTAATTATCAAACATATTAATTAATAATTAAATAACATCAATGAATATTCAAAACCCCACATATTAAAAATATATTAAATATAAACACAAGTATATAATTTAAAAAAGATTTTTAAGCTCTTGATGAATACCCAATCTTGTTGATATTTTAAGTTTCCACTTAAAATTGTAAGATTGAGAAAGTATTTTGCAAGAATGAAGACCCCAAACTACTATATACTACTGAAAAAAAAGAATAGGTGGCACAAACAGGTCTAGACAAACTCAGACAGCGATAGGCTTAAAAAAAAAAAATTATAAAAAAGTGAATCTCCTCAAGTTGACATGTGGCCTGGCAATGAGGCATGTGATACAAGATGTTTTCTAAGCAGCCTTGTAGTGGATTTCCAACAAGACTGACAAGTGAAGACTTTTGGCCTTTAAAATAAATTGTTACAGAAAATCACTTGCAGTTAATTGGTAAAACTGTGTCAGGAAGAAGACAATCAAGAAAAGGACAAGTTCAAGAAGTAGTTCTTCTTGTCCTAGGGAGAAAGAATCTTCACCTGTTTGTACACATCTGCCAGAGGAACAGTAGCTGTGTCCTAATGACGGCAGTCTTTGGCCTTGTAGAGGAAGGGCCATGTAATTTCCATAAGCAAAATATTTCTGTTGACAACACATATTAAAAAAAACTTGGACAGCTTCTCAGGATCCAGGTTGAATAGATAAGACTGGTAGCTAGAAGGCATATTTAAAGACAAAAATGCAAACCCGCTGTATTTCATTACAGTTCTGAATCTGATTTGACAATTCTTCAGGAGGAATAAATATGGGAGTTCATAGGAGCATTTGTACAGCAACATTTTCAAAGCTAGAATTACACACAAAAAATTTGGCAGGCAACAAGCGCTGAATCCACCTTCTGAATGACTGAACACTGCTCAGAAGAGATTCTTCCCTTCATTTCAGACTAACTGCCTGGCACATCTGAGCATCTTCTTTTCAGACCCCCACTGTAAAAGAGGCCAAAGAGTCAGGAAAGGACAGGAAGAGCTTTTGTTGTACACTCACAGCAGAAGCAGATTTCCCTTGTATCTTTCACTGGGAGAGGGGTCCTGTGACACAACCTTATTGAATGGCCCCAGGTGGAATGTGGTTCCGTTGTTCTCAGCAACATCACCACAGCATTCATCTTCATTGACTTTGCTTTACATACTGTCCTGTCTCATTACAGGGAATCACAGTTCAGCAATGCAAGGAACTGCTTGTTATCTTTGGGAGGAATTGGCAAAATCTGGATAATGGAGTTGGTTGTATCATTTATACATTTGTGCAATTACACAATGCCGATCAGACAGAGTTAGATGAAACACAAAGTAGGCTTCAGCTGACCTGACATCCCTCAGTGCTTTGTGAATAGCAGAAAAATATCTGTTAGGGATTTCCTGAAGCTGGACCAAATGGAAAGGAAGGAAAATCTCTATGGTTCCTAGTAGACCCCAACCTAATTCAAATATGGTTTTCTGTCTCCTAACAGACTTCCCGTATGTTATTTGTTAAATTTTGGAATAATAGATACCAGACGCCTACAAGAATAATCAAAGTCCCCAGATGAATGAAAGAATTGAAGTCTACAAACAGATATAAAGGTATTCACTTCCAAAGATTTTACTGAGATTACCATTTGGAGTACTTCTTTACCAAAAAGGCATCAAGATACTCACCTACTTATTATTGCCGTTTTAAAACTTTTTCTCCTCTCTTTTTACAGGCCTTCCTTTTCTCCATTTCCTATATTCACATTACTTGAGTTCCTTCCTTTTCACAGGAAAACCACTTAAAAAAAGAAGGTAAGCCATCTAAAACTGCAAACCAACCCTGCCTTTACATGCTGTCATTAACTATTCATAACTTGGCTCCCAATGTGGCAGGAACTGCCTGTTCTTTTTCCATAATTTAGGATTATGCATGCTTTCTCACGGTGAGGAAGAAGGATCGTTTCAACTTAAAACCATATGTTTCTGGCTATATGTGTCTCTCTCTCTAAGGATAGGTTACTGTTTGCACTTTCAGTCATAATTCTTCAAACGGCTTGGTGAATATATCAGAATCATTTTGCTATTTACAGGTATTTACAAGCAGCTACCAGCAGATGATATTAAAACAAAGTTATAAAGTAAGGTTAGTGTGTTCCTCTGGATTTGGAGGAAAAAAATCTAGTATCCAGTTATAAGATAAACAGGAAGGCTTACTGAACATAACTATTTGGTGCTTGTTTAAAGTGTGGTGATGAACAGAGAGACATAGAATACAATACCATTATTTAGTTGGAAGGAAGCTGTGAAAATCACCTAGTCCAATACAACTCTAAAATCTGTATAATCAAAACATCATCTACCCCAAAAGGAACAGTACAAATGTATTTCCTTTACTATTAAAAAAAAAAAGAAATTAAAGCTGGAAAAAAAGCCCTGTTACTTAAAAAATGTCACTTGTTCCCACCATTAACTGACTCCGACTAAACTGACCTCTGAGTTATTCACTCTTTTCCTGTTGTTGTCCTTTATTTTGCTTATTGTTCTCATTTTGCCTTTCATAGAAACTGATACAGGGCTGTGTTCTGGATTTGTGATCAAAACACTTGATAATTTGGTGCTTTAGTTATTACTAAGCAGTGCATATACAAAGTGAAGGGCTTCTCTGCCTCTCATCCCACCCCATCACCTACACAACATGTATGTAGATCCTAATGTATAGACTCTCTCTGCATCCAGCACTATCTATTCCATTTCAGATCACAAAATGTTTTGGGTTGGTAGGGACTTTAAAGATCATCTAATTCCCATCCCTTCACCACAAGCAGGGATACCTTCCACTACATCAGGTTGGTCAAGGCCCCATCCAACCTAGCCTTGAACACTGTCAGGGTGGGATATCCACAACTTCTCTGAAAACCAAAAGTATAGTATTAAATATCATCACAAGCCTAAAACCTGGCACACCTTCATCTTTTACAGTGTCATCTCATAATGATGTTGATGACATCCTGTGGACTTTTCTCTCCTGAGAAAAGCTCATATCTATGGGCCTGCTATTCTCAGTGCTGTGGTCAATATCACTTGTACATACTATTTTTAGAAGTGATTTGTGGCTGTATGCTTGAAAACACAAATGGTATCTTGGACAAATTGTTTAACCATTCTGTACCCCAGCATCTATACACAGGAGAAAGTGGTACAATCTCAAAATTAATGGGGGCTCTGCCTCAGTCCTCATTTGCCAAGCCCACCCTTAAAACACAGGTCTATTTCCCCAAGCATAGCCCAAAGACTCTATGAATGTGTTAGACATATTACTTATAAATTACAAAACCAGATAAAACTTACATGACCCCACAGCAGGGAAAAAAAAAAAATCTAGCAAATCACTGAAGCATAGAAAATGCAGGGTTTGCTGCTCCTCTCATTTGTACCAGCAGTCAGAACACTGCTGTGTACAGGGCATCGTGTTTCCTCTCTGCTCCTGGGGCAAAACTCAGATTTTTTTCTCAGCGAGATGTCAGGTTAGGGAAACTGTGTTACTCAAGCTGCCAGCCTCAAGGACAAGAAGTTAAACAACAGCATAAATGTCACTCTACAGGGATCCTGTATATTTTCCAGGCTGGAATTAAAACTGAAAGGCTTTAGGAAGCAGACCCCCATCAAGACCAAAGATTAAAATATAATCACTCCCATACGTGCTCTGAGTATAATATTGCAGTAATGGTCTGGCATGAGCTTACCTCTAAAATGAGATTTCTCAATTAGTGAAATAGCTTTTCCTGGCAAGCTAAGCATTACTGTATGCTTTCAGACGCTTCTCTCTTAGTATGAACAAAATGATACATTATCAAAGTAAATTCTTTCTTCATTAACTCCAAACTGAAAATTCACTCACAGTGCAGCATTTCAGAGGACTATATGACAGATTATGAAACAGAAATCCACTGCTTCAGAACTGTGTCAGACAAGCAGCCTGTGAACAAGGTTAAGTTATTGCCAGGCAAGGGACAACAGGCACAATCTGAAACACAGGAAGTTCCATCTGCATATGAGGATAAACTTCTTTACTGTGTGGGTGACAGAACACTGGAACAGGCTGCACAGAGAGGCTGTGGAGCCTCCATCTCCGGAGATATTCAAGACCTGCCAGGACATGAATACGTGCAGCCTACTCGAAGTGAGCCTGCTTTGCAGGGCGTTGGACTAGATGGTCTCCAGAGGTCCCTTTTGACCCCAAACATTCTGTGAGCACTGAAATCCCTCACAGACTCCAACACTTATCTCCAGCCAAAAATCAAGAAATCACATCTCTGTGGGATGTGTAATTTCACCAATTATGAGCTTTTCCCTTATTGAAAGTAGGTCTTCCTGACCTCCTTCACCTTTAGACCTAGTCTCCAAAAACTGGCATGCTCGAGTTTCCTCAGCTACTCTAAAATTCTCCCATAAAGATCAACTCCCATTATCTGGAAATTATTTGAATCACCTTTTTGTGAAAAAGCTTTCTTTGCCCACCCTTCATTTCCATTTTCTTACTTGCCTCCTTCTAATGAAGCCTTCTCTATGCTCAGTGTCAGCCCATTCACATCCTCTGAATTCCCCTCACACATCCCTTTCTGCTCCCTTAATTCCTCACAGCATATTTTTTGAGACTTCTCTTCATCATGAATATTTCAGCAGACTTTTTTGTCTGTTACTGTGCAATGCATTAGTTGAACTATTCCATTTTCATTAGTTTATTGTTTACCATACCATTCTTCTCCTATGTTTTCTAGAGAAATCTTTGTCTTTTCCACCCCTCCCTGTACATTGCACTCATAACAAGAAAAGAGCAGAGGCCAGAGAGACTGTCACATTAATTTCTTTTGATACCATTTGCCATTTTATGAGCAAAATCCTCACACAAAACAATCTGATTTTACTCATGTATTATTTAAAACTTGAAGCAATTTATCGCAAAATAATGCAGGATGGAAATGTGTAAGTGGGTCCTCACAGACTCCTAGGGCAAAGCTGACTAAGCTTCAGCAAATGAAATAGGAAACACTAAAGCTGTTTTGCTGCTGGCCCCTGTGGATAGCAGCAGTTCCTCTGTGCAAATCCACTGGCTTGGTACAGGAGTTACTCTGTACAGCACAAGCTTCAATCCTACTGCTGTGCAGGTGTTATAGTTCAGAGATGGGGAACTCTCCTTCCTCATTTCCTCAGACATTTGCTCATCTGGTTCCATGTCTGACACTGTGCTTTATTGCTTGATACAATTGAAAATTCCCCACTTAATTCAGAAAATCTAACAGCTGCAATTCAGAAAGCAGGCTCACCTTAAGGAAGCACCTGAACTGAGCAGAACTGTAAGCAGGTGTTCATTTCAATCTTGCCATCACCCTCAGTGCACTCATCTTCTCATTTTCTTTCTCAGAAGGAAGGAAAAAGATCCCCATTTTCACAATATTTTTGTTTCTGTTACCATAATGAATCTTCCAGAAGGGTAAATATTGTACTGATGGATATGAAAGTAGCTGATTATGATGATCTGCTTATGCAAAAAAAGGTGACATCTTCCAAATATGAATAAAAATGCACTGGTGAAGGGAAGGTAGGAAAAGTATGGTTCTGTACTTCCAACTTTCACAAGCTAATAGGAAAAAGGATTATATAACCTCAAAGCTATGCTTGACCCAATTGCCTCAGTCAAAATGCCTATTGTCCCCCCTCGACTGCAAGGCAAAAGGTCAGGGATATTTCTGTAGAAACTCAACTGTTGAGCTCAATTACTCTGATCCCAGGAGGTTCCTGAGGAACAGGACATGTCAATAACCTAATGGAACATGAATACCAGCATCCTGCTGTGTGTGTGCTGGACAGAGGTGCAGAGTGTAACAGTGGTCAGGGCAAGAGAAAAGTGATAACTCTGTGGGTAAAGGGCTGATTTCTTAGTATTTCAGTACCAGAATGAGCTCATCATCTTTCTCAGCTTAGCAGCATTTCCTGCTGTGAAAGTGGCAAGGAGGCCAAACAAGTGTGTGTTCTTTATTTCAGAGCCAGTTTTCATTAGTGAAATAAGAACAAAATCAAAATATTTCTAAAATTGACAGCTGCCTATGACATAAAATGGAGGTATTGCTGTCTTAATAAAAAGGTTTAACAGAACTTTCCTTGGCCTTTTTTTTTTTTTTTTTTTTTAAGGGAAACAGGGAAATGGATGTAATTCAAAGACCAAGTGAAGAGGCTTTCCTGCTATCTGTTTTGTAGGTGGGGCACTGGAACAAAACACAAGTTTCTTGTCCCTGGTGGCATACTACTGATATCAGTAATGGAATCTGGACTCCTCAGCACTTTGTTGCCATCCTTCCACCCTCTGAGTCAACATCCAGCCTGAAGAGGAATAAATGTGCTGCCAACAGCAACCAATCCATAGAAATCCCACAATGATTTGCCACTGAAAAAGGGAGAGGATCTTCTTCATCATGCATTGTTACATTATGTAGGTTGTCCAGATGGCTTGTCAGCAGCACTTTGCTTCATCTCCTTTGCAATTAGAAATCCTGAGAGCTGATGAGGCTGACAGACCACAAATATTTCACAGGAATCAATTTATCTTAGGAAGCTCGCAATTTGCTTTTGTATTCAGAGACCTCTCAGGTGAAATCGCTATTTTTGAAAGCTTGGTAATAAACCATGAATACCATATTTCTGTTACAAGTCAGAAAGCAAAAGTCAAGAGAGCTGCTCTCTTCTAAACTCCTGACAAGTGTAACTTTTTCTATTTTTATGTGTTATCTATTCCCTTGTTTTCCTCCCCTCACATAATCCCTGCTAACAAATTCCAGGTTAATTAACTGCACATGCTTCCTTATTGATGTTTAAGGATTACCTAGCTGGGGTCCCATCAGTAGAGAACAGAAGAGAAAACCTTTTTCACCTCTCAGAAGACAAAGATGAGCTGAAAAACAAAAGGTTTTTACACTGCCTGTAGAGTAAGATTGGTGTAATAGTGAAGCTAAACCTCTTGATAGTCTATCTTAAAACATTCAAGACTCTTGTTGCAACAAGGGAGCTCATATTGCTGCAGAAACACTAAATTAATAAGAGTAAGAAAAAACCCTAATTTTGTCTTCAAAAGGCTTACGGATACATAGCCAGAGCCAACATATTTGTCACCTGAATTACAGAAATTTTAAGATTGAACGAGACCTCTGAATATCATCTAGTTCTAACCCTTGCTCAGAAAAACATCATCCAGAAAGTCACTGTACAATATTCAGTCAGGATTTGAATACCTTTGGGGATGGAGGCTCCTTAACGTATCTTGGCAACTTGTCCTAGAGTCACATCACTGTGATCACTGTAAAAGAAATGAATTTTTTTGTATTTCAATTTGAACCTACTGCCTCTTGTCCTTTGGCTGGGTACTGCTGAGAAGAATCTGGCTTTGTCTGGTCAACACCAGAACCCCACCTGTTCTATTCCACAAAGTTGCTTTGTAGTCTAGCTGAAAAACCCTGGATCATCACAGAACTATTCATTTTCCTTATGTGTCCTTTTCCTCTCCTTTGTATAGCACCTGGGTTTTTGAAATATCCACTCTGAAATAAGAAGCTGATTATCTTCCTCTCACCAGCCTTTGCAGTCATGTGTCATTCCTAGCCAACCACTAATCAGGGCCATAATGTGTAGCAGAGTTAATTCTTTAGGTATCCATTATCTCCAGATATTAATCATGACCCTTGTTTTTATATATTTTTGAGAAGACTGAGAACTCATTGCCAAGTCCCCATCTTAAGAAGACTGCTCATGCACCCCTGCACACAGCAGGGTTACATTATGTGATATACAGTGTGCTTTTAGAAGCACACACATCTTGCCTTCTTTCCTTTCCCAGCCATGAAAACTCCAGTACAGATTTTTGTACAGAAGTTTTCCCACAAGCAATTATATCAAGAACTTTCACATCTAATAACATGGTACAGAATAGAAAGAAAATCCCTGGAAGCATAAAAAATAATTACATTCTTAGCTGAAAACAAGATTCTCCATCTTGTGTATTTTTTTTAGCTGGTCTGGAGGCACTCATGATGCTGGGGTATGGTTCAACTATTACGTCTTTGCTACAAGAACCTTTGGGATAATTCTATTACCATCCATTCTTCACTGACCCAGTATCTCATGGCTTCAGTTTTGGTTCCATGATATCACCTGTTCCTTCCAGGGAAAAAAACCCATACACTTTCATTGGCCTTTGCAATTTTGGAAAAAAAAAAAATTATACTTATAAAAGGGTCTCAAGTCCACAGAAATGTGATATGTAGCCTGGAATTTGATTAATAACACAAAAATGGTGGCTTTCTTGACAACACAACAGTGTACCCCAGAAACAAAGCAAGGCTATATTCTCATATGCATTATAGTCTGAAAAGAACAGCATATTGGACGCTAGTAGTAGAGATGAAAAACAAGACATCAGAAATTTCATTCTAATGCAGGTGGCAGAATTATTTACTGCCACTGGGTCATGTTAATCCTACATTCCTTAAATTCATACTGAGGGAATATACCTTTCTGGCTTTAACACCTAGGAAAGAAAATTACTCCAAAGGAAATATGTTATAAATGGCTACAGGGTGTGGGGTTAAGTAAATATTTTGCCCACTGCTCAAATACAGTCCAAATAGGAGATGGCAAGACAATAATTTCACAAGACAAACTTATCTTTTACATGTTTATTTAAATAATTTCATATGTTATTTCTTTTAAAAAATGTTGAATAATTTGACCTCCCTTCCAACAAAACCTCATTTCCATTCGAGTCCTACAAATACTCATTTATTTTTCCTCAACACTTGTCTCTGCACTCAATGCAGGATGAATTTCCTTTCTTTAAGCTTATTACTAAGTTGCCCACGTTTTATGAGATACTTGATACCAAGAATTCTGTGGCAAGTTTATGCTGCAAGAAGAAGAGATTAGGGAATTTATGTAACCTTGAATTATTTTAAATGGATTCCCCACATTTGTGTGGAAAAAAAAACCTAAGCAGAAGTGCTTTGTAAACAACGCCTAAGCCAGGGAAATGCACTTCATTGCTAAGCACAAAATACGCAACACAAACATGAGTCTATAGGATACCAACAACTTGAAATCAGCCCTTCAGAATTTAGCTCACAAAGTAACTTTCCACACAGTAAATCAGCCTAAAAGTTTACCTTAAAAAATATAGAGAAGGATGGTTTTCTGGAAGAGTCAGGTGCTTCTCTGTTTGTGCTATGGTTGTTCTGCTAATTTATGTTGTCTGCAGTACAGATAGAAGTTGAAGTTCAGACAGATAGAAGAACTTTTCAGGGTATTTTTGACATGAAAATTACTTCTGTAAGAAGTATCTGTATACAAATACAAGGTGCACAAAAGTAAAATAGTCAAATATTTTTGATGACTATAAAAGTCTGCAGAATGAACATTGAACAACTTAACTGCAGTGAAAAAGGCAAGGGAGACACCAGGGAATTGATGTCAGCCCTAGCTTTCCCTTCCATCCTAGCTCAGAATTGTATATTGTTGTATAAAGATCTTTTGTTGACAGCTGAAGTAAAAATGAAGAGTCAAAGGAATAGCAAACGAAATCTATCTAGTTAGTTTAAAGTACTGGACTTTTTCAGGTACAAAGGAGTAATTTATGATGCAGGTCAGTATCCAAATTGCAGTGTTGGCAGGGAGAGGATAGAATTTGATGAAGTCTTGGCTGCTTCATGCTCAAAGCAGAATTACAGGAGGGACTAAAATAAACCTTCCCTCAAAGGTTACAGGATTTCAGTGCTGCTAATGTAATCATCCCAAAACAGTACTTTGTTTTAATTTCTTAATTTAAATATCTTCACCTTTGAAATTGAGGATGTTTTTTATTTGGTTGTTGGTTTTTGTTTTTTTTTTAAAGTGCAAAACCTTTTAAAGTTTGTGGTACTTAACAGTCTTTAGCAAAACAGTTAATATGTTATTCATATAATATGAATTTCTGTGGAAAATTCTTCTGGTCAACAGCTCTTCCTGAGATGTCTTCAAACTGTAAAGCTTTTGGGTCCTCATCTACTATTAATAAAAAGACAATTATATAGCTATACATCTAAGATATTACAAAAAACATTTGTATCTCAGATTTGGGTCCTCCCTCCAAAAAGCAACTCTCCACAGGGAATCACCAATTAGAGGCTGGCACCCAGAGGAGATGCTAGTAAGTCCATTAAAATTTCATATTTTAATGAGGTATCTGTAGAGAATCATAAAACCTCTAAAAATTTGTGAAGCATAAAGAGTGGTGAAACAGTAAATAGTTATGATGAAAGGCCAGTCACAATATGAAATATGGTGTCACGGTACTTTGCAGGTCAGGTGGGAGCCCAGACCTACACACTCTGTCCCTCATTAGGCTTCTGTAATTAGTGCTTGGGACATGCTGATGCAGCTAAATTACAGAGTGCAACCTCAGCTAGTACAAGCAATAGCTTGTCAATGTTGTACACATACACAACCTTTGTTTTAAACAGTTCCAATCTCTTAAAAAGGGATTTTATTGCTGACAAACTTGAAACAACCCTTAGAAAAATTATACCCCAGCTATACAATCAAAGGGCTGCTGTGGAGCAGAGTGTCACACAAAGGTTTAAACCATTCATCATGGCAGGACTCCCAGCCCAGGGCTATGGTCAGGGGGCCCTCAATTGGTCAGGATGTGTAAAGAGAAACAAAGACAGCAAACACAGGGAGGCAACTGTACTGCTGTCCGCAATGTTCGAGGTACGGGGTTTACCTGCCAAGGTTTGGGTGGCACAGGGCTTCAAGGGAGAATATTCCAGGAGAGCAGTGAATTCTGTGTCCTTCTGGATGTGCACATAGGCTGGGGCATTTTCTGATAAATATGCCTTAGTCATATCTACCATATGCTTCAGTCAAACCAAAGCTATCAGGCTCAATGTGAAGTAGTGTAAGGTTTTGTAATACAGAGATCAGTTTAAACAATACAATAGTCACTCCTGATTTTAAAATAAATTTTAAGAAATGCCAAAGCACAGAAGATTAATACCAGGCAGAGCAGAAGAGCTTAGAATCTTTTCACATCCCTGTGAAAGACCTTCTGCAAAATGCTTCTCATTGGCAAGATGAAGAAAATTCACAGCATTTCTATGATGTCCTGAAATATATAAAAGAAATTAAAGCTAAATTTAGTGTGAGCCTCTGCAGAATATGTATTAAAATATAAAAATTCTGGGATTGACAATTTTTTTTGAGAAAAACATTAAAAATGGCATTAATATTTCTCTCTCTCAAAGCTTATAAGTGAGGGAGAATACAGGAAAGAAATTACTCTCAGTGGGAGAAAATTATTTGAATTTTACTGGGTTGAAAGGAATCAGGAACACTGTATGAATTAAGTATAATACAATTCTACAGCCTGAAAGAAACACCCTAATAATAAATTTACAAGTAAAAAGGCAGTTAAGGGTTAAGATCAAGACCTAAGCTAGCAGCAGTAGTAAGATTTGTTTGTTTCAACCTGATCAACAAGCAAACCCAAAATCATCAGCAAAGTTTCAAGGCCGCTTTTGAAGAAATCAAAGGGAATTCTGCCATGCTACTCAGCAAGATCTTTTTTCTTTCTGAACACTCTCCCCTCTATTTTTCCATGTGCAATTCAATGATTCAACTCACCATGTTCCTGAACAACGTTAATATTCCTGTAACTGAGGTTGTTCATTACGTAATGGAATAACCTTCACCACAAGCCTTTTGCATACTGCTCACCAAATTTCTAACCTGTAACCTTGCAATTGGTTTAGTGGCAAACAATGACTTTAACCTGCAAGCTAACCCAGGTGTATGAAAGGAAGAGCCGGCATTGACTGGCATAATCCTGGGTTGAAGTTCTGCAATGATATGCTTCAAACAAGGATTTAAACAAACAGGGCTGTACAGCTGCATAAAACTTAACGCCATCCCTAAAGATGAACAGAGTTATTTTCCTACTAGTAGTTACATATAGAGAAGGAATTCATTACAGAAAAAAAAGAGTCAAGAAGAGATTTTGTCTTCTGGTGTTCAATACCAACTATAACTACAGACATCCTAGGAGAAGAAGTGAAATGTGGCATTAATTCTGAAAGGGCAGTAAGAACACACGAAAAAGCAGAGCAGCTTGGAAATTTAAGGGAAAGTGCAACCAGGTCTCTGTTGAAACCAGCTGCTTCTCTCTCAGTATCTCCTTCAAATTTCTTTTTTTTTTTTTCAATTGGTCACAAGAGAAAACAAGCCTTGTTATCTGAAGTTCACCCCTATCCTCAAGTATTAGAAGGAGTACAATAACTTTGTGGCTGCACATATTCTTGTTAATTTTTTAAGTGCCAGTCAGCTGATACTTTTTTCCCTATTGGGAATCCAAACCTATTTAGAAACTGTGTTTACTGTTAATCAACCCTCTTTCTCACTGGCCACACCCTGTCCTTTACATTTGGTTCTGGTAAAAACCTGCATCTCCTCAAGATATTTGATCTTTAAGAGATGTCTGGAAAGAGTACTACTTTCACATAGCCAAAATTCCCAAAAGCCTTTACATAAGAAAATATAGAAGATGATGTTCTGGATGTATGAAAAATGAGCCTTGGGAGACACCATGATTGTCTGATGTATAAACATTAGTTTGAAGACTTTTGCTGAAGTGCAATGCAGAAATAATTCTGTAGGAAGCAGTGCCAAAAAAGAAAAAATTTTGCTGAAACTACCAAGAACAGGCAGAAATTGGAGGTAGGAGAGGGCAGGAGAATTGCCAGTCAGTAGATGTTTATCTATTTAGTCTTTGCTACCACAGCTGTAAAAGAATAAGAATCTGACAGCCATGTGGTATAGTAGAAAAGTTAGAATAGCACTGGTGAACAACTGTCTTAAGAAAAAAAAGAAAATAATTGACAGCAATTGTGGTTCAAACACATGACTTTCCCACTGACTGACAGTAACTCATGGGGAGAATATACTAGATGAGAATAGAGGAATTATGTGGCACTACTCATCTCTTTGCCCATTCATATGCACTTAAGGGAACAGAAGCACGAAACCTCCGAATTCCAGTCTTTTAAAAAATTGTACTTCTGTAAAGTATCCCCCACATCAATATTACTGCTCTCTTCTCCCAAGCTCATGTCCTATTCCCTTTTTTGCAACTGGGTTTTCAGTTCAGGCTCACCAGGCATGGATGTGCAAGTATTGCCTACTAAAGGCATCTGGAAGCAGGAGCACTGTCCCAGAATTTAGGAATTTGATCAATAGCTTTTGCTACTGGAGGATCCACTCTGAACCCTCTCTGAGTCACATCTGTTTGGTTGCTGACAATGCCCATGTTGTGTGAAGAAACACGTGATAATCTAAAAGATATCAACAGCTAAAAAATTTGACGGAGGGGAAAAGACAGTACTTACCAGGAAAATAAACTACCAGCAAAAGTAATGGTTATTATTAGAACAAAAATTATCTTGCATGAATCACATTAGAGAAGATTGCTGCTAAACTAACAAATGTACCTATGCTCTCAAACATTGCCATCCATCTGCAGGCAAATGCCATTTCTTCCCTTAAAATCTAATTTCGTATTTATTGCAAGTTTTATTTTGTAAAAGAAAATTCACAGATGTACTTTGCTGCTAACTCCATTAAAGCACACCCAGACAGAATAATTAACAGCCTCTCTGGTCTCCCTCGACTGTATTAGCAATCATTGTTGATAAAAGATCTGTTCCCATCAAAGAGATAACAGACTTTTCCCCCGAGAGAATTCCATTAATGCCGAGCAACTGTTGATTGTATTGTGAGGAATGATGTCCTTGAAAAGTGTAAATGCACATCTGCTGGGGAAAACTTTTGATATTGTTAAAAAAAAAGCTGTTCATAATAGTAAATATTCAGTAAAACACTAAAAAGATGATGTTGTGCTTTCTCCATTTGCTTCAATTAAGAAAGGAAGTTTTCAAGCAAGCAGGAAACCACATCCACTACAAACTATTCTTATCCTTCTTGCCTCCTCTATCTACATAGAAAAATAGGTAAAATTAGTTATAATTCACATCTGCAGTGAGTAGAATAGAAAACACTTTCATATACCAAAGCAAGTTAACTGTCTGCAGCCCACAACCTGGTTCCCACCAATTTTTAATAAAAAATAAAATTAAATACTACTGCAATTAGTAAGAATTAAAACATCTGGTATTAAATCATATTTTATTGTTAGCTGAAATATTTTCCTCTGAAGAAGTTTTTCAAATCTACCTGATCACAGGAAATACAATGATATTTTAGCCATTTAACCTTCCTGCTACTAGCCATCCCCTTGAAGGGGAAAGCGGGAGGGTTGCTTATTAGACAACTCTGTCCACAGGTGATCTTTGAGCAAAAAAAATGAGTTTGTTTTCTCAAAACAAACAAACAAAAAATATAAACCTTGTGAAGATAATCTTTGAATATAAAGAAATTCAAGCCTCTTCTCAAAAACAGAGAGCAGTTTTAGTTCATCAGTTTTCAAAGTCATGTCTGTATTTATGTCAGATGAATCAGGTCAATAACACCCTTGCACACATCAACTTATTTTTCAAACCTGGCCATATAATTTAGGTGTTTTTGTCACCATCATTTTCTCAAGAGGGCAGAAGTGCTAACAAGCAGTGACAGCTGCACAACACATACTCCTCTAGTTACTGGAGCCATGGCACAGGCTGTGCAGGAAATCCATTCTGCATCCTCACCCAGGGCCACAGGGGAGTAACTTCCTCAGCCTCTGTGCTGCCCCTACACCTGCTTCCTCAACCCCCAGGGAAAGGAGGCAGCCAAGCTACTGCTGTGGCAGGCACACAGGAGACTGGCTAAACCTCCTTGCCAACAGGGTTTGGAAACTGAGGCAATGTCAAGAGAGGGCTAACAACAGTTTAATCTGTCAAACCAACCCCTTCATCACAAACACCTGGAGAACCTCTGTCAGGCTACTTGGCTGCCCCAGTCTTGTAGAAATCTTGTCATCCACTCACTCTTGGCCTGTGCTGTGGGACATGCTCTGACCACAGAGCCCAAAGCCAGCCCTCTCCTGCCAACCAAAGCTTCTGCAAGGCCTGTGCAGCACAGGCACCTTGGCAAACAAAGACTCAGCTTCCAGAAATTAGTGTAGAATCACAGAGCCAAGAGATTTATGTTGAGGACTGGAAATTACATTTAAATTGGTGTATAAAAATAAAAGAAATGAGCAATTTGAGGAGAAGAAAGATAATTTTTTTTGTCTACTTTACTCAGGGAATACCAGTGTGAGTCAGTGATGGTGCTAAACAACTGCAAAACCCAGTATTTTATCTTGCTATTGCTATAGCAATATGAAGGACATGCCAGTGTCACAAGAGATAATAGCATTTAAATAGCACGGTAAGTGCTGTTTTAAAATACTCTGAGTAAGTGCAAGGTCATGTCAGTCCCTCAGAGAATACTTTCTTCATATAGGTTTCCATGCTTCAGGAGAGTTTTAAATGCTTCAGACAAATCTACTTCCAACTCATTCTCTATAACTATTCCTGACGTACTCTGATAATAGCTGTGATGGGTTTTGCATCTGAAGACTTAACAGCCCACCTTCTGTACTTACTGAAACTTGTGCTGAATTTGTAATGATCCTAAATATCTTCTACCACAGTTTCCTCTGCAACAGACAAGTGTCTCAAACATGTGATGACCTAACAGAAGGTCTGGGCAGAAGGAGAGGGTGGGTAAAAAAATAGAAATTGCCTTTTGTTGCACAGCAGTTGTTTAAAAGCAGAGGAATGCAAAGTGACAGTCAGTATTGTGGTGCTTTCCCCTTCCTTTGCTAGACTACCATCAATTGATATCACAGTCATTCTAGCAGCAGTAAACATGAGCTAAGAAATCATAACTGTATGATTAAGGCTGGATAGGCCACTCCAAGGCTCCATATTCCAAGCCAGAAGGAACAGATTTCTTCCATAGAGAGCATGGCCTCAGCTTCATCCTGTAGAATCAATTCATCTCACTTTAAACCTAAACATTAAGAAACACTTCCTGCTATTGCAGACAAACTAAATACATGTCAGTGATCTGCTGGAAGTATATCTAGCCTTCAACCAAAGAATTCTGTCTTCTCTTTAAGTGCAGAAGTCTAACAACAAGATGTATGCACTCAGATGTTTAAAAGGCAGAGATAAGAACAAATGCTCTGTTATAATTAAGCTTTTTTTTGTCTCACTCTGAAGCATCCAAGAACATCAAAAAAGCCATTTTTAATTATCACACAATTCAACTAATCTTTTGAATTTAGCATTTAATTATCCTGCTGAAGGATTCAGCACTACTATTGACCATACCTCTCAGCTGGCTTTGCCAAAACAGCTCTTTGCTCTCTCCATCTGTGCCTGCTGAAGGAGATTAACGCCATCACTGAAACTGCAGTGAGCCTTAACTCGGAACACAATAAATGGTTCAATAAATGTATAGTCAGTTGAAAGCAAACATGCATTAAAGGGGTGATTTTTAGGATATTCTGCTTTAAAATTAAGACACAGACTGTTAAATATTGTGCCTCTGCCCTTTTTTTGGTAAAACAATACTGAGAACCAAGTCACTACACATACACGTGAACTTTTTCCTCTGTTTTAATTTCACCTACTCTCTGCTGATTCCCACTATAGCATGCTACAGAAATAAAATTTATTATTTTTGCATAGCAAGTAATAAGGAAAAACATTTTTTTTGGAGGATGCATTTACAGCAGTGGCAAGAGAGAAGCGAGTTCTCATTGGGCACTATTATCATGATACAGACGCCCATTAACTTAGAATTAATCAGCCCAAAAAAATGCCCTAATTCATTCTCCCATTTGAAAATATTTTACAACTTAAAGAAAATGTGAAAACAAATGTAGGGTGTTTAAGGCAAGAATCTGGACATTTAAGTGTTCAGATCATAAAAACATTTAGAAAATTGTAGCTTTAATCACAAAAATATTTACAATGGTAAACCTGCAACTTGACAATGTCATCCAAAAAAATGCAGAATTATGTGCATAGTAAATTATGCAGAAAAAATCTTAATTACTAATAAGGTTCATGGTTGGAGAATTTTAAGCTTTAACACAAAATATTTGTGCACAGCAGAAGTTCTTTAACACCATACATCAAATCAGACAACAATGTGACTGGATACAAAAATTAGCAATATACTAAAAATGGAGCAATTCAGGGGGGAATCCAGCAACAAACATTTTAGCTTCAAAATTAAATTATTCCTTCTCTTATGATTATTGCTATTTCCATTTCATTGCTTTATAATCACCGAACAAATTTTGAGGTTTTAATTTTTACTGGTTTTCCTGTCTCTCTGTGCTTTCCAGTTTAATTCTTTTCTAAGGTGTGAACACATGATTGCAAAAATTATTATTTTTTTTCTTACTAAAAGTTCATAAAGCATCCGAAGTTTTTACTTTACTTTGAAATAAGCAATTCAAGCAGTGATGTATGTCTAAAATTAAGACCTTGTAGAGATGATGCAATAATTTGACAATTATGAAAAGCATTCTTGCAAGAGTAACCTTATTTCACCTGAAGGGTCAGGGAGAGGAGGAGAAAAAAGCTTTTTACCACCATTACTGTTCACAGTATTGACAAAAGAAAATAAAATAATAAAAATCAAAACAGCTGCCCTGTAACCTTGATTTATAAAGCCATACTTGAAAAACAGATGTACTGTTTCCACTGTATACCTAGCTACGTATTTCAGACAAATAATGAGTCATTTAGTCCAAAAAGTGTAAAAATTTATATTCTGATAAAAGGAACAGCATTGCTTGGACACACTGTAGGATTTGGACAGCAAAAAACACTTTTCAGAGTGCCACAAGGAGACAATGTCAGGAGATAAATGCTCCCAGCCTCCACTAGAATATATTGTAGTAAATCTGTTTAATTAAAATTTGAACTATCTCATTACTAACACCAAGAACACCCAAAGTAGTTAGCAAGGCTCTCAACAGAATAAGAAACATAAAAAAGAAAAATAAAAACCAGTTGCTAGAAGTTTGGAAGAAGACACTGCTCTAAATAGAGGATTACAATTGTTTGATTTAGATGTGCACACGTTAAGTGTTGTGAGTAAAGAAGAAAAACAAGAAAGATGACCCTGGAAAAGCAAGCTCACTTTCTTTCCCAGTTCTTAGATTTCTTACAAAACCAACGGTAGATTTCTCTACTTGAGAAGCACTGATCCTTTGAGTTGGAGGCTGTATGTTTTTTGTTTGTTGTTTTGGGCTTTTTAAAGTCTGCCTGGGAGCAGTATTCCACACAGAAAACCAGGATTTAAGGGGAAATTTGCAACCAGTGAAAATAGCTGAATTTAGAGGAACTATGAAAGGCTTTTGGAACCTTAAAACAGTCACACTGAAAGTTCCCCTCCATGTGCACGTAGGTTGTTGGAAATATCCTTTGCCACTAGATGTCCGATAACAGCGTTTTGATGTGGGTTTCTCCTTGGAATAAGTGCTCTCCAACAGCCAGTCAGACTTTGGCTCCTGCCCTGACCTTCAGCCATATCATTCCCAACACCTAGTCTAAGGTCAAAATTGTCATCTCAATATTTAAGAGTTTTGGGCCTGGTTGATCCATGGCTAGAAACTTTAATAACACCCATGACAAGAATAATGCATACATAACAGGAATATTCTTCATTTCCCAGATTTTTAATACACCAGACACCTTAGAATCAATAGATTTCATGCAATCAGAACCAATGTTTTATGCATTGGTTCTGATTTGCTAAGCCCAAGACAGATAGAATACAATTATTTGCTAAAACAAAACCAGAATTTTTCCTGAAGCTTAACTGCAGAACCTTTTGGAGTTTACTGGAGGGAACAGTATTACTACTACCCTGTGCTTTCCCCCAACCTAACAACATAGCTCTGCCTTCTCCAGAGCTCATAAATCATCAAAATACAGGAAGTGTATCTACCTTCATAGCCTCTGAAGATCACTGGAAGTCTCAAGAGAAAATATTTTATTCTGAGAGTTTTGAGTCAGATTTCTTGATCAAAGAGACTGGGATATAAAAGCTCAAGTGATCTCCCAAACCTTTTGAGTTTCACATGTCAGTTTTCCTGGAAATGCACAAACACCATTCTCTGCTTCATCAACAGCACGACAAAACTCAGACTGGCCCAATGGTTTGAACCTGCATTGTCCCTTCTATATAATTATTCCTTGTCACGATGTCTGAAGAAAGCAAACCATAAAAAACAAACCAGCAGCTGTGGAACTCTTGAAGTTTTTCTGAGCTTTCTTCTATTTTTGTAGAAATGTCCAACTGAACAATATGGTAAGTCACAAAAATTTATTTTGGCTGATATAAGAAGAGTCCCACTTCATTAGTGCACACTGGCTTTTATGTGGCTGTCTGTGGCCTGCTTATAACTGTCTCATTCTAGGTCACAGCAATAGGACAAGGTACATACCCAGTAAAAATAAACCTATTCCATTGTTCAAGTTTGAGGCTGCCACAACTGTAAAACTCTGCATGCCAAACTAATATGTATGTGGAAGTGTGGAAAAAGAAGGGAAAGGAAAAGATGAAAAATACTGTAGGGAGGACTCTTTTCTCCATAACCAATGGAAAACAGTCCTTATGATGAGC
Source organism: Dicrurus megarhynchus (assembly GCA_013399195.1). Classification (NCBI taxonomy): domain Eukaryota; kingdom Metazoa; phylum Chordata; class Aves; order Passeriformes; family Dicruridae; genus Dicrurus; species Dicrurus megarhynchus. The sequence goes on from VXAD01001115.1 coordinate 1,177,789, forward strand.
TAACTTGAATGCCGTTCTATGAACTGCATCCTTTGAATTACACAATTCAACATTACACAAAAGGTGACCTTTTCAGTATGCTTTATGTGAGCTTCAGTATTCTTTATGTGAGTTCCCTGGATGTTCAGACCCTTTCCCCAAAGGTTAGTCTGATTATAATCAGGAAGGAAAAAAGACAGCAAGCTCTTCTACAAAAGTTGAAGTGTTCAGCTCTATTCAGTCTTTTTAGTTATTCCTTAAATTTTGTTTCAGAACAAGGCCTGTTTCCAAGAGGTGGCAAATGCTCTGGTTTTTTTTTGGAAAAATGTTTGTCTAGAAGAATTCACACCAGACTGATATGCATTTACTTATGTGCTCTTGAGAGCAAGAACTTAAGTTTCCAACAGGTTAGGCAACCTACTCTGGGCACAGTCTGCCACAAACTTCTGGATAAACTACTCAAGAAGCTCTGTAATCAGCAGAACTAAAAATCCATATTGTGCATGGCTGTGTCTAATGGTATGATGACTAGACATCTAACAAAGTACAAGTTTTCAATTCCTATTGAGGCAGCTGAGGAATTCTATCATGTCTGAGGGCTAAGCACACATTTCTTTGCAACAACAGATGAAATACTGAGGGGAGAATTGAGAACAATCACAATAAGTCTTCTTTCTGAAAACCTAACAACACATTTAGCTAGACATCATGTTTGCAGATAACCAAAACTAAAATACTATTTTTAAATGAAAATGCACTCTGAAATCTCAGTTTTTTAATTGGTCTCCCAAACAGGTTTTTTTTTGTTTTGATTGTAGATTTTTCCTGTCTCCACAACAATCTTTTCTTCTGTGTTTATCCACACCAAGAACGAGGCCTGATTTTTGTTTTTTCTTTTTTATTGAAGCTTACTCATGGTTCATTTTGATTTTCTGCATGCTCCAGTTTCTTTCATCAAGATTGATATTTATATGCTCAACAGTTGATCTTTCAGCTGTATATAATTTTAAAATTACACAAATTTACTTTTACTAGACCCTTTACACCCTCACATTTCCGAAACATGAGCAAGCCATAACAATCAGGAGAAGACACATCAAAGTGCTAAAAACCTTTTAGTTCTGGGTATTTTCTATACTTTTCCCTTCCTTCTAGCTTTCCTCCCTTCCCAAATGAAATATGTATTATTCTCACAGGTGTTTGTCAGCAACCTGAACACATCTATCAATTCAACACTTGAGAAAAATTCGTATCTACCTTTCCCAGCAATTCCCAGCCTACAGATCCAGGTCTTTTCCAAAGGATTGAACTGAATTTCTAGATAAATACAAAAAGAACCCAAGGGGGCTCTTTTAATCAACATTTTTTTTCCAAAGGTGATCTTTGTTTTCCTTCACTTCTCTGTTTTCACGGTTGTGCTTCCAAGTGAAGAGTACTTTAAATCTCTTAAAGATATTTCATTTGCTATATGCTAAACATCCTCCCAATCAATTTCTTCTTGAACTTCAGTTGCCACAAGTCCTGCTTAGCATTCCTTATTTACCTAAACATTATAGATAAACATCATTAATTCAGTATCATTTTTGCCTAATTTTTTTTTTTTCTCACACATCATACCAGGCAAAATATTCCAAATTACATTTGGTAGCTCTGGAATTGCAGACAAGGCACATGGTGTGGCTCTTGGGGATGGCCTGTGCAGGGCTAAGATTTGGGCTCAATGATCCTTCTGGATCCCTTCCAACTCAAAATATTCTGCAATTCTGTGGATTTGTAGTCTGTCTAAACTTTTACCTTTCCCAGTTTCTTCTGCTTAGTAGTGTCTGGGTATAGCTTATGATACAAGACTAAATTTAAAATTTTACCTCAAAACTTGCATAAATGAAAATTGTTGTTCCTTCATTCACAGAAGTACAGAAACTGAGACTCATTCATACATAAAGAAAGAGATGCAGACCTCATTTCCAGTTGTATATTAAATGTACAATCAGTGGTTTAATACTATTTATAACCAGTTTATACTAACACAAGAGGGCATTCAGAGCCCCACACTCCCATACTTTTTCTCTCCCCCTCCCCCACCTCACCCCAGAACTTAATGTGCATAAAAAAATTGCATCTTCACTAGCTACCCAAGAAACCAAATAACAAATTTCAGAAGAGTAATGCATATTTTAAAAACCTAGAGCAAAGCTGTACCACGAGTTGATCTCTTAAAATAAGACAAGAAACTGCTTTTAATACATACCCTCACGTGACCTGTGCTGTAGTACATCTCTGCATCCCCCTCACAGACACTAGTCCCCTAAGCAGAGCTCTCAGCTCTTTCCTCATTGTTCACCTCCTTTCTTCCAGGACTATTTGCAGGAAGAGTACTTATGAATGACATTAATTGCATCATTGTCCTGAGGTCAATCAACATTTAATAGCCCCACCTGACAACACAGTCACCACAGGTGAGTATTGTTAGTATTTCAAATATCCTGTGTAAGGCTATGAGATCTGTGTTTAAACACATACTCTGTATTCCTATCTAGTTCTAAAATTCTTTTCAGTATGACACATTAACTGGTAGGAGGACTGGATATAAAGATTAATGTACCAAGCAGCATCCCATCTGCCTTACTTTAGCAGCATCTCACCTGTCTTACCTATAAGACTTTAAGAGAGTAGATTCTCATGTGTTTATAATGAACACATAATGAACGTTATGAAGTTCAAATCTTCTTGCTTAGGAAAATAGCAAATATTAGTTATGGTCACCACTAGATAGTCACTACCTTGTGAATGCAGAAAAAACTTGGCCTGTTTAGCTGCAAATGGAAAGGTACTTGTAATCATAACCTGAAATAGCACACTGGTCAAAAAGGAGATATGAGATTGCTATAACTTCACAAAGAACAATGCTGTCCAGTGATGTCATCAAATCTTGGAGTACTGAACAGCCTGTGTTTGCATAACAGAAATGATTTTGAGACTAATAACTAAATATTGTTTCTCTAGCCATGATTTTTAGCTCTCTGGTTAAAACCACAACTGTAGGCAGACTGAACAGCAAACATAAGACATTGTTGAGGTAGAAAATATCAAAAGGATTAAGAAGCAATTGATGAAGTATTGAATTATAAAAAAATAAATAAACCCACCTATGACTGTTAGACATAATGATGCAGATAAAAACTTCCATTTCAAAAGTCTTCCAAGAGGAAAGGCTAAAGTATCTCACCATATTCCCAGCTAATAGCTACTGTTTAGCAGTATATCAAGTCTGTTTCATTTCTGCTGCTTCTCAGTATTCCTCCTGGCCTGCTTCTTAGAGGCAAGTCAATGAATTGGTTCCAAGAGAAAAATGAAGCTGCTTTCCCTCCACAGATACTTAACACGCTTTATATCAGTACAGCAAAAGGCACACTCACTCAAGAGAAGTACAGGGCTGAGAAATCTGTTTATCATCCCAAGAATGTTCCGTATCTCAAGGACCAGAAGCAGCAACACAAAGTTTGACAGGAGCTAAATGAGGAGAGAAAGCACATGCACAACAGCACGGTTTCTTTTACCCGTTTGCAATCCTGAGGATACGCTTAGACGGCAAGAAGTAACAATGAGAGACAATTAATTCCCTCTTCAGCATCAGGAAAGAGCTGTCAATTACATTCAGCAATTAAACCTGGTTCTGTATCACCTATTCTAGCATGAATGTAGAGGAAAATTAGTAACTGGATTTGCATCATAATGTACTGTGCTACCAGACTGGCAGAATTCCAAACAGACATTTACTAAAATATTTCATTAGCTTTGCGTCTGAAATATTTACAGTGAAAGTGTAAAGCCTGCATGGTGATAAACTACCATTTCAAACTAGACCACTTTAGACCTAAGCTATTCAATATAACCTGGAGGAGAACTAGGACTGAATGCCAGCAGACCTTTTGAAGACACCTAGGTATTTATGGAAATTTAACAAAAGGGGCTTCATGCTGAATGTAAGCTCATGTCTCCTTTTTTTTTTTTTTTTAAAGAAATGAAGTTAGGAAGACTACAGGGTTTAAATCATGGAAAGTGATTGGTAAAAAGTTTTTATCCTTTGAGATAAGGAGCACACTTCACATATTGGAGGTCAGAAGCTTCAGAATAAATATTCCTGGTGGGATTTCACTTTATTAAGTTCTAAATTAGAAAAAGGGCAAGAAATAAGATTAACTGAAGCATGACAACATCACTACCACCAGCAATCACTCAGCACTTACTTGCTACCTTGTAAGAAAGAAGAGGTAACCAAGAGGAAAGGGATGCTATACTACTGGCAATATTTAACTACTTTTATAGTAGTTACTGTTTATTTACACATTTTGCTCCATCACCCAAATTGTTAATCACTACAGCATTTCTTTGTCAGTTCTACATGTTCCTTCAAAGCCTGAGGTCATTTGGGGGGAGTGTGAGGGATGGTGGTTCGTTTTGGATGTTGGCAAACAATCCCTAAATATGTTAAGCAATATTTCTTTAAGGTGACATACTAAATAGCTGGCACCTACAAATTCCTTTAGAATTATACAAACATAAATATTTTTTCATTAGAAAGAAAACAAATCTGAAATTACATTAGTTTGTACAGTTTAAGAGAAAAAACCCCCACCAATAAACAAACAAACAAACCTAGACCCCCTAATGTTTATTTAATTTACTTTACATCCCATAATCTGAATTTAGTCCAGAGAGTTTACATCTAGATTCCCATCTTATCTCCTCACAGGTGAAGATTTCACAAGGCCTGCTTCCAGCTGAGGCCCAAAAAGTGTTTGGAATTTGAAATACAGAAAGACCACAAGGTACTGGCATAGAACAAAGAGAAGGATGCTGTAGGGAGAGTGCTGGAAGCAGCACAACAGGAGATGTGCATTAGTTCTGCAGGTGTACAGTGTCAGTTGTCAGGCTTATTTCTACATTTCACTGCATCAAAGAAAAAAGTTTTATACCCAGCTGAGTGGCAAATAGGATGGGAAACCAGTGTAAAAACCATCCTGGACTTTTAAGGTGCAGTTCTGCTTTGAGCAAGTGAGAATAAGAGGATTTTTCGTTCTCCCTCAAGATAAAAACAAAACATTTAATTGCTGAAGTTGATTATCAAGTATTTTTGACCTTTACCACTGCCATCTAATCTGAAATAAAAAGCTCTAAGGACAGCTGGCGAAAGCATGCCGAAGTTCATGAACTTTAATACATACCCCCTAGCAGTTGCTGGTTCTTTAATCAAGACATAATACTAAGTGTCAGAAGTAAGCATGCTCATACCAATAACTTTCTTTGTTTTGTTTGTTTCCTTTTGTTTGTTTGTTTGTTTCAGATATAACCCACTGTTGGTGTGATTTCTCATTGAATACACAGTTACTCTCCAAGTTCCAATTTTCTTTCAAATCCAGTCTCATGAACTTCTACCTGTGATGATGGTACATGTCACTGTACTCAGCCTCTGGAACAGTTCTGCAGATCAAAAGCAGATGGCAGCCATTCAGAGAACAAAGTTTTTTCAAGATTGAAATGATTGAGTTTGAAATGATATCTGAAAGCAGAGGCAGCAGGTGCTTGGCAGGTGGAGGCAAGAAAAATCCTCCTCTACTATTGGGCAGAACATGATCAAGAAGAAAGGGCTGAGGAGGGGATGCAAGTATTAACAAAAACATTTAAAAGAACCAAAAAAATTTTAAATTTAGGTAGGCTAGTTTTCTTAACTACAGACATGAAAACAAACCCAAACCTCTCCACTTGCATCCATTCTAATGGGAGAAATACCAAATCTGCCTAGCTGGTAGTACAATACTTGCATGCTGGATCACATAAAAGAGGCCCATTAGGAGACTGCAAGTGCTACTGCATGTCAAAACACTCACAGCTCCCTGAGACATAGGATTCCTTCAAGACACAGAGGCTGCAAGGAGCAGCACATCTCAAGTCACCCAAAGTGTCTGACATCTGCAGTCACTCCAAATGGCTTGCACTGATGTCCTGGTGACTTGAAGCTCTTCAGGGCAGGAACCTTAAAGACCAGATGAAGGTAAAAACTATGTGTAGAATTGTAGATATCCTATATCAGCTTGTTGTTGTTGTTTAGGGGTTTTTTTATTATTTTTTATTCATTCCCTTTCTCAAGTCTTTGGGCAAGAAATTAGAGAAAATCACTTTCAGTTAAGCTAGACTGATGTTTATGTATCAGAGGATATCCTACTGTGCTTGAAGGGACCAAAAGAAAATCTTTTTCATGCAAGAAAGTAAGTAAGTGATGGAGATAAGTCCTCTCATCTCTGCTCAGCTCCATTATGGGTACAAGCCCATTATCAGTTGTTACAATTTTGTTCTTCGTTATGTGGAGAGAGACAGAACAGAAAAAAAAGAAAGAGATGCAAGAACACACAGTGAGTGCTGCTGAACCAAGTAGAACATAACAAATGGAACAATACTTGCTCAGAGCTAGAGGCCAGTTAATACTTACGTGCTGCACAGTCTTTTGTTCACATTTGGAAAGGCTCCTCAGGTAAATGGAATCTTATACAGTCTCAACTTCTTAACTGTTGTTAATGCAGTTTTATCATCCTTAAAATGTGCAAGTCCCCAGATAAATAAAAACATCTGTTTGGTCTTTGGAAGCTTTTTTCAAACACCTACACAAGTTATATTAATGTATTTCTCCAGTAAATCTCCAGGGCAAACCCAAACACCTACTGAAACTTAAGAAGGATTGCACTTCACTGATGAAATTAAAAAATAGTTCAGACACCACATTCTTGCCCCCTAGATTTTCACTCTGACAGCTTGTAACATCAAGGAGATGAGAAGGGGATGCAGGTTTCAAGAAAGAACTGTTGGCCTGAAAGTAAATGCTTTGATTCCACACATGACACTTGTCATAAGAGAAAGGAACTCCTTCAAATATTAGAAATGTCACTATACTTCAATGAAAGAAGAGCATTAAATCAGTTTCTATGCTGGTTAAATTACAGTTCTGATAATTACATTCTTAAAACTTCGATCTCCATTGCCATTTTTACTCATTGTAGTATATGTTATGTTCATATATTTTAGTATAATCTACCTAAACACCTTCTAAACGCCCTTAAAATTTTCTTGTGAAGACACAGGTCCTCCTTGGAGACATTGGTTGTTGCCTTGCTCACTGGAATGGGACCTGGGAGAGGAACTCCAAGATATGGTAGTAGAGCTATTGTCCGCATTTAAACAAGCTCTAGGGATCATTCTCTGATTAGAGACATTATATTTACAAGGTTAGGTTGATTTGGGACATACATGCTCCTAATTCTCTAAATCAGTTTGTGATTAAATCTTCTACCTTCTTCATTAAGTGACAAAAGACAAAAGCAACATGAAAAGATTTTTACCTGGTGTCAGCCTTGGTTTCACAACTGCAACCAATAGAGAGTAGAGGGCTCAGTGCCCCACAAGCAATTTTTATTAGGGTATATACTATGGCTAAAAGATGTCTCAAGCTTGTATTAGGTCTGCATGGCCGTGTTTTGGTAGCAGAGGGGCTAACAGGGGTGGTTTCTGTGTGAAGCTGCCAGAAACTTCCTCCATGTCCAGTAGAGCCAATGCCAGACAGCTCCAAGATGAACCTGTTGCTGGCCAAGGCTGGGCCCATCAGAATGGCATCATGATATGTTTATTCTAAAGAACGGTGTAGTCTCAGAAGCAGCATCCCTGTGATCACAGTGTTGCACTGGTGCTTATTTTTCTGCTTCCATATCACAGCATGTGTCATTTCACTGTGCACTCTGAACCAAATGCTGTGGGTCATCACTAATTCAGAAATCAAGATTTGTTTTCTTTAGCTAGACTGTTGGCTGCAATGGAAAAATGATTGCTTCTAGTCTCTGCATCAGGTTTTGATTAGGGTTTGATTTTGTTTTGTTTCTTCACAGAGAAACAGACTGGAAAATTGCAAATAATAAATGACATTCAATCATTATTGTGCTATTTTCCCATTCAACACAGGTTTGAGGTCTTCAGTGTAAGATATCAAGTTCCTTTCGATCCTCGGTCTCATCAACTACTCAGTAGTGCTTAAGACTCCACAGACAAACTTACTCTGCTCTGCCTAGACATTTCTTGCATTGTTAAAATGAAATGTGTCCATCAGAAGAACTAATGGAGTTCTGATCAAAAATGCGCTGGAACCACCATACTGGGAGCAGCAGAAAAGAATAAAGTTATCTGGCATAACTAGTAGAGGAGGAGAGCTTTAAAGTCCCATTCATTAGAGTTTGATTTGTGCCCTAAAGCATGATCACTGATCTTTTGAAAAGAGAGACTCTTTAAAAAAATATTTTATACTGATAACAATATTCTCAGCTCCATAAAACTGTATCTGTAATGACGTTATTACAGCGCGTTTTGTGGTTTAATTATGAACAGACGTAAAGCAGTTCCTTTTAAATATAATGCCTTTCAGTTTCAGTGAATGTTTCCATGTTATTTTGTTATAAAAGGATGCAAAGAGTAATCTTTTTGACCCTTTTCCCCCACAAATCTTTACTTGTGGAAGAAAAGGAGACCATCTGTGGGATTTTTCAGTTTTGGGGATTTTAAAAAATTATTATTTTGGTTTTTATTTTTATTGTGTTGCACACTCCGATTCCTACTTTAAATCAAGCAAGTTTTAATATTTTCTTTACTATTCCCTTCTTACATGGATGTCACTCCCCATCTCTCATTTTCCTTATCTCTGTTCAACTTCTATGGACTTTTTTTCCTGCCTGGTATGTGGAACTGGCAGAGAACCCTGACAGAAGAGAAGTAGGCATTACTTTCTCATATACTATTTGTATAGAACTTAGTTCTAGTATTTCTTGTTTTCTAGAAGGATTCCGTTTAAAAACCGCACATATGTGTAGCTATAAACCAGCGTGGCTGTGTAGCAGACTGGCCAAGAACAGTTTAATTTCTATTATCATCTGTATTTCAAATGACAGCTGAAGATTTTAGTGGGCAGGAGAAGGAGAAGGAAAAAAAAAGAGAAAGAAAGAGCATGAAGGAAGTGATTTCTGTTCCCCCTGGCTCACTGCTAGAACAGGACTAATGCAGTCTAAGAACTAAAAGCAGTATCTTGACAAAAACATCTTGTGATAATACCTTACCAACAGAAGCTCTTGTGCTCAAGCCAAGCACAAAGACTACTTGTCCAACTTTGAAGTAAAATACCCCTTCACTTCTCAAGCTCTCCCCTTCAGAAAGGGTTCAGATGTTCTGAGGAAAGTAATGTCCAAATGCAACTCAGTTACTTTCTATCACAAACAAATAACTCAACCCTTTCCTTGTTTTTGAATCTATTCTTAATTACGCAAGTAATAAGCTCTGCTTTTATTTAAACTGAAAAATGCTATATAAATTGACTCTGATGAAGAGGGTGTCATAGAGCTCACAAGGATTAAGAAACAGTGAATAAGTACTATGTATGCTTCAGGGAGAAAAATAGACCAGGACGTAGGGGATCTCAGTTCCCCTTCAGCCTCAAAATATGCCATTGCATAACAAGCTTGCTCTGGGATCTAAAATTAATCTCAATACCGTCTTTGAGCAGTCCCAACCAATCCAGAAGTTTAATATTTTTAAATAAAATTTTGTTCTGTTAGTACTAAGACTTTGTTTCTTTTCTAGCTATTGTAGACATACGCATACAAGGGGTATAATATGGAAATATTGAATGGGACTTGTTCCTAGGGAACTTGCTTCTTCTTGCCTGCAAACACACTCAGGTTGAGCAGTCCAAAATACCCAGTATATACCCACAATAAATAGGGATTCACAATAGCTATCTACTTGCTGTATAATACATGTACAGGATTTGTAATATACTATGGATGTAATACACTAAATCTGATACTGAAGACAATTATTTCCATCTCTACTGAGATAACATCAAGGAAATAGGAACAAACAGTCTGTAATTGATAATCTACAGAGAAAAAATTAATAAAATAAAAAGTATTCTTATTTTTCTAAATCTTAAAAATGACCATAGGAAAGGGACAGCTTTTTATAGTCTCATGTTTTTTGTGTCATTTGAGCCATCTGGCTTGCAGTCAAGAGCAACTAAACTGTCATTCCCTTCATCTCCACAAGAGAGGAATATAACCTGATTTTCCTACCATAATGTGTACTGATGGAACAAGACATAAAAGATTTTACCTGGAACAGAGCCTGAGAAGACCCCAGTGACAGCTTTTATGGCATTTCCACTCAGTTTCTGAACAGGAGCAGTTGGCCAGCCCAGAGCTAGTGACAGCTCTTTGCTGCTTGTCTGAGAAGAACCTGACAAGAAAGGGCAGATGAGAAGGTTCAGCTACAAGGTTTTTACTGAACCTAAGCCAAGATTTCTGAACTGTGACATGACGTTTTATCTGGTCAGAACAGTCAGTTCAAGATTTCAGCCTAAAAAACCCTGCAGAACAAAATTCATGTTCATCCTCCCTGCTTCTCCATCAGCAGGATTATGCCCCCCTACAGATATCTGGAAAAGGTTATCTTTTCCCTTAGACACCCTTATAAGTAGGCAAGAGTCCCTGACATGCTCATTCCTTAAGACTATACTTTGATTTGTCCTATACAGAAAATATTTACCTGGAGAATACTGAGCAACATGTATTCTAAACAGTGGGGCTACAGTCTTTGCCTCATTGTTTTTTGTGTTGCACAGGTTTTCCAGCAAATCTATTTTAGCTTTTGAGATAATTTTCTTCCTTTCCTCTTTTTCCCTGCCTATGAATTGCAATTACAGGTTGCAGATGATGTGCAGTGAAGTTCCAGATTGGTGCTGAGCACCATTGGGTTTATTTCAACCTCTGGGTTGTAATCCAGGCAGATGTCTAAGCAAGATGACCTATTGCAACCTTCAGGCCTTTGCCATGACATTTATAGAAATTATGAATCTCTGTCCAAACCATTTATTTCAGTTCTGTAAGTGTTAGGGTAAAGATGCCCACAGAAACATACACACTGAGGTTCTTCTTGCATTTTGAATGGAAATCCTTACTGTGACAGAGATGAAATTTCAATTCCATCATCAGCACACCTTGAACATTGTTTCTTGCGAACACAGACTCCAAGTCAGAATCAGGACTGAGGGGGAAGATAATATTTCACAAAAGTGTATCTTTGTTGACATGGATACAAAAGTGATGTGTGTGGAACTATCTGTGATGAGCCTCCTAAATGATTTAAATACAGAAATGTGTCTTTCATCTTATGGTGAAATATTAGTTTCCGTTATTAATTTCTGTTATTAATTTCTTCTCTGTTTTTCATTTTGCCTCTGATTCTCTCTGGTTCTTGTACTCAGAGTTCAGATTAAAAGGCAGGAGATGCTGGTATTTCTTCGGCCTTAGATGTTTATTATTTCTTATCTATGATATAAATGCACAAAGTGTGCCTCTTTGTTAACACGGTGGAAAAATGGCCCCGAGTTGTAAAATCCAAGGCCATTTAAAGCACAATCCATCCAATTAAAAAATGTTAAGTAAATTGTTTTTACCTATAACCCAATAACTAACTATTCGTGACCTGCACTGCGGGTTTTTTGAACCAATACCAGAAAACCCATATTTGTGAAGAAGAAAGAAGTAAAAACCCATACCCAAAATCCTCCATCTTGTGACTATATTCCATAAACCTAAATTCTACATTTCTACATATTTCACCCAGTGATATTACTTTTAATTACACAGCAACAACCTCAGTGTTATCACACAATTTGGGAAGTTTTTCCCAAGGTCTCAGGTCAAATGGAGTGTGCTTTTGAGGATCATTGCTTGTCAGAACTGAAAGATTGAAATTCTCAGAACTCAGGGTTCCAACAGTGAAAGGATATTACTTTTACAGCAACTTTTACACATACACTCCTTTCACTGTTGTACTAAATATCATCTGCTCAGTCCTGTTCTAGTCAGCAGCCAAATCTCTCTTTTCCCCCTAAGAGTGGTGGATCACAGGTATCTGCACATAGCAGCTCCCACTGCTGGCCTCATTGTGTGGCTGACTTACAGAAGGACAGTGCCCTCATATTTATCCCTTCCCATATGTTTTTACTCTTGCAGAGGGCTTCTCCATCTTCAGATAGAGGAAGACACAGCTGTCTCCAAAGCACCTCTCCACCAACAATTTTGAATATTCAGAAATTTAAAGAAAACTATAGTAAGTATCTTATACCACTGAATAGTTTATATTTTCAAGTCCATCCTCAAAACCACCCCCATCTCTGCCCATGACATTGCAGCCCTCACAGGAAAAGGGATTCTCTATTCATTGGTCCCCCATGCCCTCTTCCTGGAAGTTCTCATCAGCAAAGCATTGTATCAACGTTTCCTTTCAAGGAGGAACAAAAGGATGCAGAATGTAATCTCCTTTATTTGAAATTCTGCCATCTTATATACTGGCTACACAAAACGTGGTTTGAAAGGCAGCACTAGGAATAATTACTGGGGCTTGCAGGTGTGAAATCAAATATTTCAAACTGAAGAATACCATCACCACATGGGCAGTGTACCCTGACTTGCTGTATATAGAATTTGGTTTTCTTGATATGTGCAGTATTGTGCATTTGCACTTGTAGCACCAAGGGTTTGTAAAAACCTTAGGGTAGGGTAGCTTTAAATCAAAATGAGAGAATATTCACAGTCTAAAGATGCAGCCTGCATAAGAAAGGAATCTTCTTTCATTAATTTTTTTCCTTTTTGTCTACTGCTTTTACCCTGCTATCCAAGCTCTCTGTTTCTGACTCCCTATGTTCACTTCAGGCTCACTTGCATCATTGCTTCCTGGGTGCAATTAATTTTGAGCATTAATCCCCACATTGGTGTCTAAGCAACACTTACTTTAGTTATGTGTGAGACACAGTTCGTTTACATCTTAGTCATCTAATCAATCAACGTATGACAATAGGAATGTTTTCAAAACCAAAAACTATATTACTTTAATCCATAATTTAATCCATAATTTAATCCATAATTTAATGTAATTAATAGGCTAACTAATTATAAGTTACCTGTGCTAAACAAATATCAAATTTTCATAAGGAATAGTCAACACTTAAAGCACAAACTCTCAAGAAAACCCAAAGTATATCCAAATATATGAACAGATCAACACTATGGTGCTTCAGGTAGAATTTTTTTGAATAAGATTGTCTGTCCATTTAGCAAGTCTAAAGAGTTGCTATTTTTGTCAGAGAAAAAACCCCAAAGTTTCCTTAAAGACGTCTCTATACTGCATGCTGTTATCAACGAACTTGAATTAGGTGGCAATATAATAGCAACCCCTTAGTTGCTATTTTTAGTTGGTTTTAGTCCTCTGTTGAACACCATACTTTATTTGCATAGTTTCTGCCACTATATGCTTTTCTTAAATAATCGAAATGAAATTAATAAATGAAAGACCCCACAGTTCTATTTCCATAGGCAAGTCCATTGTAAAACCCCAGCCTTGTAAAAGACATATTTCTGTTAGAAGTTGAGTGACTGGAACACAGCAACAATCAGCTCCTCCATCACAACTCAGCCACAGCTTTTATGTTGTTGTCCGCTGAACCTCTTCATCAATGTCAGTCTCCTCCAACAAAGAAACTTTCCACTCTTTTAGCATTAGAAATAACCAGGACCATCTTCTAGTAAGACTCAGTAGTAATCACCACCTAGCCCAGTTCTGACTGTATGAACATCCAGTAGTGTTTGGCCCTTGATGCCCAGGCAGTTTTTAGACTTCCGCCCTGTTATAGCCTATCTTTATGGGAAAGCTGAGAATATAATTTCTGTCTCCTGATTAACATGAGATGCAACTGCATCCTCAGTTTCTGTTTGACGCTTACTTAATTCAATCTGGCGGATCACAGAGTATTTTCCGAAGGATGTTTCTGAGTCAAGATGATTCATTTGTATTAATGATGCTGATTATGATAATTGCCAAATGTTCTAAAATATTTATTAATTACGTCCTCACAGAATATATACTGTGTTTCCCAGGTAATCCTCTTGGAAGTTCTATGTTTTATTAAAATGCATATATGCAATGCTCCTGTAAACAGAAAAGAAAGTTACATGTACATAACTAGAAATTAGCAATAAGAAATTGTGCACAGGCCCCACATTGATTTACAGACTTCAATATACCTTTTAACCTTCTTTTACTGGTAGGATTAACTGCTTCACTTTCAAAGAGAAAAAAGGCTTGGTTAACAGGCACTTCTGAGACATTGGAATATTTCTTACATTCACATTAGTAACTATAAAAAGAAAGACTAAGAAGTCTTTTAAAATCTTGGGAACAAAGTTCATATCATCAAAACTTGGACTGTATTAAATGGGCAAATTTACAGAGGCAGTCTTAATCACTGAAGGCAAGGAATGTTCCTCAGAGGACTTAAAAAGATTTTAATTGGATTCTTCCTGGTACTGCCTACAGAGAGGAAAAATCAGAGACTGTGAGAGACGCTCACTGAGGAGAAGGCCTGAATCATTAGAGCTATGAAAACAAGAAAACATATATTAAAAATAATTAAAAGAAAAAGAAAAAAAAGTATGAGAAACATAGAAAAAGGCTTAGCAGTTAGATGTGGAATGGGAAAGACAGTTTTGCTCACTGTTCAAAATGTACAGAATTTTGATTCCATTTGAATTGAGGTGGAAAAAAAAAATCCCCAGATTTAAAACTCTTCATGAAAGCATGCAGAGCTGCCAACAGTAGTGTCACAGTCCTGGAGCCCACAGCGTCATCACAGTCCTGAAGCCTACAGATTGGAGGCCATATTCCTGCTGCCTGCCCAGAACAGGACTCTGGAATTAGGGCCCTAAACAAGGACCAGCAAAAGAAACCACATTCCTGCCAAGAAAGATGATTTATTGCAGGAAACCTGTCTGGTACTCACTGAGCAGCTGAAACTGGAATCAAATAGTTTAATGGAAATTTTTAAAACAACTACAATCCACTTTTTCCCCCACTATCTCTAACCATGTTTCTGGCGCTGCACTAAGAAAGAAATAATATTAATTAGGTATACAAGTTTTCAACAGGACAATTAATAAATCTGAAGACTATAATATCCTAGTAACATATGGCTAGTAAAGTGGAACATATCCATGACACTTGGGTTTCCTACTGTTGCACCATGGTCCCTCTAGGAACACCTAGGATCCGATAGACCATATAAGTTACCTAACAAGTTTACAGAAATTCACTCCCTGGCAGCAACAGAGGCACTTCTGGCTTTCAGCCTCTCTCCCTTGTTTTTCCTATCCCTCTCTTTTGCAGTGTGCTGAAACCTGAGACAGGGAGTCATGATGGTGAACAGAAAAGGATGATGGTAATGGAGCACTACCAGGCCTCACAGAGTACTCAGTGAGGACATATTTCTCTTCAGCCTGACTCTCATTGCATTTAGGTATTTTCTGAGCTCATCCTTCCTGTATCAGCAATGTAAAAGTCCACATGATGCAGAAGTCACCACATTAACTTTACTGTTAATAGTTTTTTAACAAAGAAGAGGACAGCACATGTGTTTTACAGCACATTCTGGCTGTTTGTATTTAATCTCTTTTGAGATTTTCCCAATTCTACCCCAGGAACTCTTGAAGACTATTGTATGAGGAACTTCTTTGTATCTCTCAGTTTCTTTAATAGACTATTCCTGAAGCCTCAAACCTCTGGTTTATGTCTTACCCTTTGAGAGAAAGACACAGCTGAATTGAGCACAGACAGATGTCTGGATCAGATATGTACTTTATTAATAGCCAGCACAGGACTGTAAGACTATTTTCAGAGAAAGAGTTTCTACCCAGATATAACATTCCAGGTTCAGCACACAATACTGTTTGCTTTTACAGAAGTGAGCTCCCTGTTTCTTCCCATAGTTGGCAATTAACTCCCACTTTTCCCTCGTCATATATTACAAGCACAGCGGTAGTTAGGATCAGAGGAAGAAAGACAGCAGACAGCTCAGTACGGACAGATGGACTCCAAAATGCAAACAGTTTCCCTGTCAGAGTGCTACAATTTAGGGCTTTGCTACAGTTTCCATGGTAGTGCAGCAACCACTGGACCAAGGCAGCCAAAGAGGCCTGGACAAGCAGAGACACAGCTCAAGAACAGCAAGTGGTGTGCCAGGAGACTGCTTCTCAAGGTGAGCCTGTAGAGAGGATGAGCAATTGGCAGTGCTTGGCTCCAGCCTGAACAAGAGCACCCTGGAGGGAAAACAAAAAAGGTGCATCAGCTGTGATCTATCATCATGCAGTTATCCTCCTTTCTTAGTGTCAGGGGAAACCTGTTCTGGCCCCCTTTTGCTTTTTCTTTCTTCTGTCTTGTTCCCACATTCCAGCCTCATAATTGTAACCCAGCTGGCACTGTGGGGATGGATGCCACAAGCAAAGAGCAGTCCCACACCCTGGGCTCACTCAGCATAGCCAGCACAGGTCTTAAAAAGGTCGGGCACCAAGATGAGCAACTTCCATTTATCATTCTGTATGAGTAATTTTGTTTATCTTTGTTTGCATGTGGAGAGCAGAGAGACAAAAGGTAGGAATGAGTTGGTCTTCTCTCTTTTGGCAAATTAAATAGTTTTTGAAAACAAAACCTAATTTGTGTCTTCTTATCAAAATCAGACAATCATTTCTTTGCCTGTGGTAGATCCTGCCGCCTAACTGTATTTATCTCAGAATAAGAATATAGCTCCTGAACTTAGAAAATGCAAATTCGATAAAATGTTGTATGTTGAATTAAGAGAATCATCCCATGATTAGCAATAAAATGTCACCTTAACTTTGTTTAAGATTAAGTTGTCCTGAACCAAAAAAAGGTCTATGACATTGCCAAGGTAAGAATTTTGTGCCTTGATTTTTTTGCAACCAGACTACACAGAAGCAGGAGCTGAGATGACAAACCCAAATGAATAGCAAGGTATATGGAAAAGCACAAGGACATACCTTAAGACAAATGAGAAGTGAGATTCAGGGCACCTTCATTCATGCTTAAAATAAAATTTTGATGAAATTATGGTGCATAAGTACAAAAAAAATCTACCTGGAAAACACAGTCATTTGCAGTCACCTTCTCCCTGACCCACTTAAAGCTCCTGAGGTATTTTCCTGTCAGCATGAGATTTTTTTGGCCAGCCAGCTTCAATGCCTGAGCACAAGCAAACACATCAAGTTGTAAGGCATTATCTGTAGCATGCCTGACACAGAAGAACAGTCATGTATGAAGGCAGATGGAGTCACTCCTGAAAAGGTGTGGCAGTTTTCATTAAAGTGGTCAGGCACAGGATGGAAGTGCTCTGTTTTATTTCTGTCTCACCTTCAGGACATTCAAAACTCTATTCCACTTCCAACCGTTGCCTCGTTTCACTTCACCCCGTGTGCTGAACACCCACTGCTCTGCAGGCAAGAAACAAAATGTCCCTGCACAAGACAGAGAGGAGCAAAGAGGAGGCTGCCTCTCTACCAAGAAATACTTCTGTGAGAAATTCAATTCAATGGCCATCTAATATAAAATTAGTCTAAAAAATCTTAGGTGGTAGCTTAGCTGTTGAACCTTTTCACTGACAAGTACCTATTTTTCAGGAATGCAGCCCCTGTCTCTTGGGTGACCTAGTATCAACTCCTGGATCTAGACCACCTGAAGTAACAAACTGGGGAAAATACAGAAAGGATTGTATTCATTCTTCTGGATGCTATCTGCCCACCAGGTATGAAATGTCACCAGCTTAGAACAGTCCTCAGTCAAACTTACAGCACAATCGAAATCTGGATACATATCATCTCTACAGAGTAAAATAAAACTATGACTTGTCAGTCCTGATTATTTATGTTTCAACAAAGAAGGAAGAGAAAGTACGTTTCTCAGTAAAGTTTCCAAAGTATAATAAGTGTCTGAATATCTGCCAGAATAACTTCTTGACAGCTAGTTATAGAATTTTTCCTGAGTAGTATCAGAGGGTGATGGACTCTACAATAAAGTGTACATATTTACTTATCTACATTGAAACATTCCTGTTAGTGTACATGAATATTTATGCTTGAGTTATCTTTGAAATTATCTCTTGCCTGAAATTTCTTGCCACAGCCGTAATGGGATACAAGATTTCCTGCTTCAGAGTCTTGCATGTATAAACTCAGTGATACTTTTTTGAGTGGTATGGTTTTCATACCGTATTAACATATGTATGTACTGCATATGCAATTTACATCTATCCATATGTATATCTTTATGGAAGCAGGCAGATGTCTCTTAAAAACCTCTATGGTAAATTCAGCACAAGAACTGTAACTTCTTAGTTATAAATAGACCTATGAATGGGCCTATGAATATGCCTATCCATTGTTGGGTTTTTTAAATTCTCAATTGATTTATTTAGTCACCAAATAAAAGTACATTATATGTTGTAGTCTAGATAATTTGTCTTTTTTTTTTTTTTGCAGCTTTTGTCTCCAATTTTGTCACCAATTCAAGAGAATTGGTGAATTGGGTTACAAGTATAATAAACCGCTTTTACAATCTTTTATTCAGTCTTAAGGTGACCTTGCACTGGGCCTTGTTGAATTTCATGATGTTCACGTTGTCCAGCTCCTTAAGCCTGTCAAGGTCCCTCTGGATGGCATCCTCAACTGCACCTCTCAGCTTGATGTTTTCCTCAGACTTGCTTCTCAATCCCACAGTCTATGTCATTAATAAAGATACTGGTCCCAGTACAGAACCCTGAGGGTCATCACTTGTTACCGATCTTTATTTGGAGACTGAGTCACTGACTGCAATGCTTTGGATGTTGCCATTCGTCCAATTCCTTATTCATCTAACAGTCTAATCATTAAAACCATATCTCTCCAATTTAGAGACAAGGATGTTGTGTGGCATTATGTCAAACATTAACAGAGGTCAAGGTAGATGAATGACTTGGCTGCTATGAAAACAGAAAGACAATGTCCTGTTATGAATTGTTTTTTCCTCCATTGGTTCATTATTAGGTATCTGTTTAGGCTTTTCTCTCCGTTTATTGAGCTGTAAATGTATGTATGTAAAGTTGTAAATAATGAGAAAAACCCCAGAGGAATGTATATAGGTATATAATCACCAAATGCTCCTGCTTACTAAGTGTGTGCAAAGCAGAAGCTTGACTGAGGTTTAACAGTTCCACTACGAGTATTTCGGTTTACAGAAAGTGGGGAAGTCACCACTGAATTTGGTAGTACTGTTTAGAGCTGGTCCAGCTCTTGCTTCCTGTTGACCAATTCATGCATGTCTCTTTGGCTAATGAGTAAAATAAACTATCTAAAAAGGTTGCACTAAGCACTGAAACTATTCTCACATTCACTTGCAGATCTTACTTTTAAACACTAGCATTTAATTAACTTACTAGTGAAATGTGTTTGCTTAAGCACAGTGATTCTCATCTTCATACAGGCAGTCCTCTTACCTTTACTGAGAGTGCTCAAATACTGTATTAAAGTTAAGAAAGGTCTTACATTGTCTTATGCCTAGCCTGTGGTTACACCTCAGAATTAACTGCCTCACTTCTCTTCATCATTAGACAAATTTTGTATCAAAGCAAATACACTTCTCTAATAACGTTTCAGTGACATGATCCAATAAGACTCTGTGAAGAACTAAGCATTAGACTCAAATCTTCAGCTTGGAAATCAGATTGTCATGATGTCAGGACAGTTTACTTCCAAATGCCTTGTGTTCGTCCTTCTGGAGAAAGAAAAGACGCTTAGAGGTCGTATTATGAAATTTTTACTAATCTTTAAAAATCATGATGTGAATTGAAAACCAAGTAAAAATTTCTTGTTGTGTAGAAAATGGGAAACTAAAATTGTAAAAACTTAATAAAACCCTGTGTTGAGACATGAAAAGGGACACACACTGGGACTGGATTTCAGTAGGTCAGGATCTATCTGTCTTCTAGAACACATATCAAATTGCTGCTTTAATTGAAGTCACACAAAGCAGGTACTGTCTCAGTTATGAGTTACTAGGGAATATTTTTGGATTGTTTAGTTCATAAACTTAGTAAGATTGAAATGTTTAATAAAAATAACACTTGTTCTGAAATAACACAGCTCTTCTTATGAATCCTTGAAATTCCCTCTGCATTGGGTCTTTTTATAAAATAACCTAAATTTTTTTCACATTCACCAAAATCCTATAATTGATGAAAACTTTCCTTTTTTCCCTTATATAATGAGAATCCATGTTTTATTTATAGTAGTAGTAAGAAGGCACAAATAACAGGACTGAATTTTAGCCTTAGGGAAAATATGCAGAACCCTAAGAAAAAAGGTTGTTTCTACATAGTATTCAACAAACTTCTGTTGAATAAGTTAGCAGTTATTTAAAAAGTTATGAGTTTCCTTTATTAAAATAGTACTAAATGTACATTTTAAAACTGTCAAAACCTGCAAAAAAGAGTTTGCTTTCAATATGAAAACTCTCCTATATAGCAAGTCAACAATGAAGCCTTCAAAGGAAAGCCAGATCAGCATCTCAAGACCTTTCTAAAAGGCATTCATTCATTAAAATAAGGGATACTGTGAATGCAAAAGAGAACTATATGTTGGAGTGAGAAGTGTTCGAAACAAAATCCCTCAGGTCAAGAATGAAAAGCAAAAAGGTATCTCTCAGCTACCTCAGAACAGTCTAAACAAAAATTCTCACATATAGAAAATGAAAAAATAAAGTGGTATGTTGACCTTGTACTTTCTAACAGCTCTATGTTCTAGCCAAAATTCCCAGGTGTTTGGGTTTCTCCTTGACATTACATTTTTCACAGGGGACAAGTTTGCGTCTTTTGCTGGTAAGATAAACTTATTCTCCTGTTTGCTTACCTTGCTCTAAAACTGGTGTGTCTTCTTCAATGATGGTTCACATCGATAAGTGAAAGGACTCTGAAGCCATTAGTCTTAGTGGTATATCACAAACACTTAAGTCCTTCAAATTTTTCATTTTGAAAGTGACAGTGTATGAAGAAAAATCTTTGTGTCTGTTTCTTGAAATGGTTCTCAGTCTTCACAGCTCTTTTTACATACTAGAGCATGGCTTAGATGTATTTCTTTCAAAGAACGATAAATCAATATCTAACTGGCTTATTAACTCATCTGATATAATTAATACACTCCTTCAATTTCAGATAATTTTATTAAAAATATTATGGCTATTCTAGTCTGCTGAGTAAAGCAGACAAACTGGCCAGTGTAGCTAGCTTCAGAAATTGAACAGCAGTGACCATATTTTACAGTGTCAAGCTGGGTTCAGCTGTGGTCAGCGATATCACATTTTTCCTGTTCATTGCTGACTACTTTTCCTTTTTTAACAGGATATAGTCTTTTTATAGGACTATCAAGATCTAATGTTTAAGTCATGATTAGACTATGTAGTTCCAGGTCACCAGTAGCTTATTATTCTGTGGTGGGTGAGTAAAGACAGTCTTTGGCACCCTCTGCGCCTCTCATTACCATTTCTAACTGCTCAACACAGCCTGGAACTGCTGAGCAGTATGATTCTGAGCCATGCTGCCTTTTGATTACTGTTTGGACTCTCACTGTGTTCATTGTCTGAGTGTGACTCTCTTTGCAAGAATTGATTTATCCTTGCTGCTCTCTCACACAGAGAGATGTGCAGCAGCCACTGTAGTCAGGCTTAAGCTGTTCAGAGAGATTATTTGAATTTGAAGAGATTTAAGAAATGGATGCAAAATCTCTGATGTATTAGATGTGCAGGTTTTGTCCTTTTTTGAATTACACTAGATATGGAAAAAGTTGGAAAAAGAAAATGTCTGATTTAGGCGTGTCCCATTTCCATAGGAATTCTCAGGTTTCTGTAGAATACATTGGCCAGTATTTTCAAGATTTGCTCATGTATTGATTTTATGTATGAAAAATTTAAGTGAGCATAAAACAGGGCAAAAACCAAAACAAATCAGAACAAAAATCAGACCAGACTCTCATTTTATTGATGGCCAAAGGAGCTTTTGAAAATTTGTTTTCCTAAGAAATGTAGCTAATATGGAATTAAATTCCTCAAAGTTCCTGCTTAGAAGAGCAGGATTTTCAGATGTATGGGAATGTTAATTTACACACTTTGCTGTAAAATTGTATTGTGTTCATACATGCTGAAACTACAGTGTATTTGCAATAACCCATGTGGCAACAAGACTATGCAGCAGTTGAAATATCATTGTTATAAATAAAATAATAGGGAACCCCAGTGCTGAAAAAACCCCCCCACAGTCAAATTGGAATGTAAAGGAGCCTACTTATTCAGTATCAATTCTGAAAAATTCTCAGACTTTAACTTCTTTTGCACATAATCAATAGCTCACACTAACACCTTCAGGTACAAGCCATCATACCAATACGCAGGAAATTCACCCAGCCTAACAGGGATTGCATATACAAATCCAGAAGCACACGTTTTCTTAAAAATCTTGAGCTAAAACATGCATGCCTTCTTGTAAAATTCTGACCTAAAGTTTTTGCCAGTTTGACAGGTGCAAATTAATGCTATAGAGAGATTTGTTGTCTGTATTTAGGAAATATTTTGCTTTTGCTTGAGGTGACAAAGAGAAGTCTGATTTCCTGTGTGTAGTATTCATACCACTGGTGAGGCTAATTTGGACTTTTCTCAGAACAGTTAAGTTAGCAATGTGGTCTCCCTGCACAGCAGGCTCCTCGTATCCCTAGGATTCAGGACACAGGAAAAACACCAGAAAAAAAGCTGCCTGAGATGTTTCAGGGGCATGGGTTTTGAAGGTTAAGATTATTATTATATGGAAATACATTGAGCATACATTGAAAGGAGAAGGATGTAGCATTTTAAAATGTTTTTTATATTAAAAGCTAGGCAACAAGTAATGTGGAAGAGTGGTTGGATATTCAACAACGATAATATAATTGTTAATGCTATTATTAATGTTTATTCCCTCTCTATACAGCATATAAAGCTAAACCCCTTACATATTTTTACCAAGTAAATTGCTAACTGAGTAGTTGTCCCTCATAAATTAACTGAATTAAAATATCACTATAAAATGTTTATATTTTTTATTATTTTGTTAGGTACTTGTTTAACTCCTTCAGAAACAATCATAAACATACGTATAGTAAACTGAGTTAAATGAAATCATGTGTCTTCTTCAAAGAAATCATGTTGAGAGTTGCAGTATGACTTTAGATTGCTCCGATATGCAAAGATATAATAATATATATTTGTAATGCCCTTATTTCACAAGTAAATATGTTCTCTCAATGCAGAATAAAAAGAAACTCATTTAGGGTAATTATAATTTGACTGGGATATGAACTTTGCTGTGTCCTTTGTGGGACTTCCTTAGAAAATATTTTGTTATTTCACATTGCAGAAGAAAAAAAAACCCCAAAAAACAGGTTTACATTTGTTAGCCTAAGAGATAATTTGAAATCTATTATTATTGTATGCCAAATTCCTATACATTTTGTTGTCTGTGAAGCCAGTAATCTGCTTTAGTAACAGGGTAAATTTGCATAGATATGTAAACTGAGAATTACACGGGAGGACTGCGTTAAGTTGATTTTATTTTTAAATTGTTTATGTTCTGTTTAAGAGACATTAATTTGACAAATGCAGTCAGTTCTTTGGATGCAAGCAGTGAGACTTGGCACTTGTTTTCTGCTATGAAATATTTACACCCAATTGCTATCTAAATATGTTGTATATTGCACCTTATACACATTTCCAACAAACTGTCTATTTGATTGTGCAGACTACACCCATCAGCATGGGGTGTGAATGCTTAATGAGTTTCTAATGTCCACAGATCAACTGATCAAAGGAAAGAGCTAGAGAAGATAATATTTTAACTCAAAATATAGTGATTTTATTAGATAAAATACAAAGAGAAAAAATACAGAGCAGTACACTCAGTGCTTCAGCACAGCAATATATAAAGGGACATAGACAAATGACAACTCAAGTACAAATTAATATTTCATGTATTGCCTGGAAGTCCTCTCTTGAAGTCTAATGCCCCAGAGGGTGCAAATGTCCTTTAGTACAACCATTTTGCCTCAGTCTGTATACAACCATAGCTTGTTGCTACTGATGTGTCAGACACCACAGCGAGCAAAAAGAAGTCAGTGGTGACTAGCTCTGCACATAACTCCTGGCACCAGGAGCAGAAAAGTTTAACTATAGGCATCAGGGATTGATTGATGTGTCATAATGAGCTAGCTGGCATGTTTATCAACACCATGGAAAGAATATTGTTACAGCATCTGAGGCTCTGGAGTCTGGAGCCCGAGACTGCAGGAAGGCCATTACAGAAAAAAAATGTAACATACAATATCATTTAATGACTGGGTTGCTCAGGAAGGAGATAATAAAATCATTTACAAACAAGCTCATCCATATGTTCCTTCAAAAAATAAATTTTTTGCTTCCCAGAAATACAGATCTATAAGGCTGACAGACATCATTAACTCTTCAAAATTGGTCAAGTAAGGTGGTCAGATGGGTAAGCAATAAAGGCTGTTTGAAGAAGTGATAAATGCCAGAAGCAAGGTACAGGCAGACAGTTAAAAGGGAGCTGCAAGGCATTGATCGGAAATTCTCTTTGCTCTTTTATCAATGGCAAAGTTAACAATGCCATCTGACTGCAGTGTGTGCACTCAGTAGGAATAATTGCCCCATAAGCTCATCTTAAAGAAAAAAAACCAGGAACAGTACTAATATGTAGTAAGTTTGTCTTTATGAGGTCATAAATAAAGATCATAATGGTTTTGAATATCAACACTGACTCTTTCACAACAAAACAAAGAAATAGCTTATTAGATATAGGGATCTAAAAACAAAGCTGGGAGGAAAGGTTCCATTTAAGAAATAACTTGTAGTTAATTCATGTTGTTTTATACCTATTTATTTCCTTCTCTTAAATCACAGGATTTGAACCAATGCAATTTGTGTTGATGCCTGTCTTTCACATGGCAGAAGTCATTCTCCTTCCTCTCTTTCAACTTAAGACGCAAATATTCCTGGACAACTGTAGTTTCTACTTTGACAAAATTAAAACCTTTTTTATTTGTGCCACCAAAAATGTCCTGGGACTGTAAAATTATTTGAGAACTGAAAGAATATATTTTAACCTGCAGTACATTTTTTACTAAACCTGTTATTCTGAAAAACCTTCTTGAAATAGGACTGTGAATTCAGTTTTAGCTTTGCAAAGTGACCTTTTAATTAAACCAGGCAAAATTACCCCATATCAGATTGCCAAACTCCACTTCTTGGTCTTTCTAAGATTTCATCTAAATGTCATGGTTTGAGGCCATGTCTTTTTTTCCTTTCATGGTATAATAAAGAGTAAATCTGATAACTCTAAATCATAACCCTTAGAGCTCACCTTCAGACTGGCAATACCTGTTTAAAACTTGCTAAAATCAAACTGCGATAGTGACCACACCAGTAATACTAAATCACCAGAAAATATGCCCAGTAGGTCATAAACAGAAATTGGAAAGAAAATACTCAGTTACATTGATAAAAAGAAAATATAAAAGCCAAAGATACGCGTGTCGTCACTTATGCACCTTACATAAAGTTATTTCAAAAAGTGTTAATCTCATTCACATCTGATGCTCAAACATGCCCTTAAAATGCACCTCAACCAGTGCCCTTAAAATACTTCATTGCTCTTTTTTTTGTTTATTTAAATACAAAATTTTTATTGTATATTTATTTCACTCAGGCATGGCTTCCCAAGTTCTAAGTTGATATCTACAATATTTAGTTTACCAAAATAGGGGTAGGAGGAAAATCTGCATATTTTCTGTGAATCAAGGCTCATTTTTTCAGTAGACCAAATTTTATGCCAAATTTAGTAATATACCAAAACCATTTTAAGATTTTCACTGGCTTCAGATCAAAATGATATTAATCTTTGGAGGCAGAGGTCCAGACTCCTATTATGCTGAACACACAGCTGCTGTTTAACAAACACATAATAAATGTTTTTTCCCACCCAGCATAAACAAGGTCACTTCAAAATGAAATGTCTGAGGTAGATTTAACCCCTACATAAAGTCATTCTGAAAAATATTTGCCTTTCTGTGACAGAAGGATAGTACTGCATTAAAGAAATTAAACCATAAACCATATACTCAATAGAATTAAGAGTGCAGGGTATTTCAGGCTGCCCTTGAAGTCTGTACACTAAATACAACTGAATGCCTTGGCTTAATTGGGGCTGCAGTCAATCATTGTGAAGCTCAGAAATGGATAGTGTGTCTCATCTCAGTCCCTTAGGAATAAATTTGTATCTGTCAATGGCATATACCTAATCAGGGTACAAAATCCTTGTTCTGACTAAAACTACTTCTGGAAAATCCTGTCCCTCACCATTGAAAATGGCTGTGAAATGGCCATTGTCAGCAATCTAACAAAAACACTGGACTAAAGAAGGTAAACACAGCTGAGCCAAGTACAGTGGATAAAGATGTAGACAGAAGGATGAATTCAGGCTGCTAATTACAACTGGGCATTATAGCCCCTGTGACCTTAGCATACTCCTGAGGACTGTCCCAGTGAAATCATCCCAATCTAATAACTTCAAGCCCACAGCACAGGCCACTCTGATATCCTGTACGCATGCCCTTCCTACTAATAGCCTTCAACTTCTGCACTGATGTCACTGCACCAGCATGTAAAGTCAAGCTCATTAGTAAACTCTGAAGTATGAGCAGGAACATGACCTTCTGTGGAGGCTTCAGGGAGTCTCAAGGGAAAGCTCCACTGGCAATGACAGAACCATGATGATATCACCCCAGGAAAATCAGCTCTAAACAGGGGGCTTAGAGGTGTATCAATCTGCATGTAGCAATAAGAGAACACAGCTGCATTGCTGGAGGCAAAAGTTTAGTTTTGCTCTCTCAAACCCATTCTGCATGAACATCGTCAGCACCAGAAACTGCGCTGCCATCCAGAGGTTCAGGTCACGACTTCAGGTGTGAATGCTCTTGGCTTTTACAGTTTAAGGTGGTAGAACTAATAAAAATAAACAAAGGAAATTGTCCAAAGGGTGTTTTCTTCCAATAAATATTGCAGGTTTTGGTAAAAAATAAAATATTTTCATAATACAGTAATGCTTTCAAAACACAACGCTTTCCAGGAAGGAGTATATTATTGGACAAATAGTTAATCAGTGGATCTATATAGTTTAGTTCCTAGAATTTTAAAGCATATGTGGTATTCTTCAATCAAGAAGATTCAATGTTGGATTTCCATAAGTATTAGGAAAATGTGATAAATTCTGAGACCTATTTTTTGGCAATTGTTTGGCTAGGAGTTCAGAGCAATAATACAGTTGCTAGTAAAAATGGTATTAATAATAGAAACACCACTGTTCGTCATACTTCTCTAAAAAATAGACCTTGAGAAACCAATTTGGTTTCTTTTTTTTTCCTGAGTATATTAGTTTAATTACAGCTTCCAATAACAGTAGTTATTTTAAAAGATATCCCAAAATTTCATAGGAGGCTTCTCTTAACTTAAAAAGCAGCTTAAGAGTGTAAGATTGATAGAAGTGCTCATTGCCGAAGTAATTTCTGGGTTCTTCTGTGGATACGGGTTATTAAAAGTGAATAACAAATCAGCAGCAAATGAGCATTGTAGATATAAGCTGGATTAAAACTTGGTGGACTGATAGGTTTCAAGATGCAAGTATAAAGAATGAACATCCTGCTGGGTTCTGCAAGGCTGCGTTCTTGGCCGTATTCTGTGCAACATTATTTGTCACTGTTTGGGAGAAAACAAAAAGTCCTAATTAATGTTTTTTGTAGATGCCACAAAGATTGTAAAAAGTGGAAAAATCTTGAAAAGTATTAGAGGTACATAATGAACATTAGCTCGTATTTCAAAAGAAGAAATGGATTCATCTGCTGCCTAAATATAATAAATTAGATCAGAAAGTTCATATTCCCTTGGCTCTCGGTAGCAAGAGCAGATGAATTGCCTAGTAATGCATTTTTTTCTGGTGTCCACAGTCCCAAAACCATGTTGATAAATTGAAGGATACATAGAAGATGTATGGAACAACTTTACTTTTGTGAAATAAACATAATAATAATTTTCTCCAAGAATTATTATTCAAAGGTGTTTAGCTTGATAAAAAGAGGACCAAGGGTTATATCAGTAGCTGCATGAAAAACAGGAAATGTATGAGAGAGCTATTTCGTCAGATTGACAAATGCC
The DNA here is from genome assembly GCA_013399195.1 of Dicrurus megarhynchus. NCBI lineage: Eukaryota > Metazoa > Chordata > Aves > Passeriformes > Dicruridae > Dicrurus > Dicrurus megarhynchus. Next base: position 1,206,031 of record VXAD01001115.1, read on the forward strand.
TAAAATCCAACCACTACCTAAAATGGGAAAAAAAAAATCAGTCTAAACATATTAGATCAAAGAATAGGATACATATTTCTAGCAGGAAGAGTAATCAGACCAAGCAACACACAACCAAAGACTTCTGAAGTTCCCTTGATGTTTTTCAGTCCAAACTGGACACTTATAGAAAAAATGTCTGTGTTCTTCCTCAAAAAAATTAATTCAAGGGCCACCTATAGCACATGAGTTAGAGGGTACTGATTGATCCCAGGGTTTCTCAAGCAACCTGACAGAAATCTGCAAAGTACAGGTACTATACAGGATAACTATGACCTTAACAATTATGCAACAATTTTTAAATACTAATGCAAATAGGTGCCTAATGAGGACCGCCAGCAGTTATTTTCCAGGAAAGAAAATGTGATCTGAATTAGCTGAGTAGCGTCTCTAGGCAATTCACTTTTGAGGACTTATTCTTTGTTCAGTAGGGTGAAGACAATATTTTTCACTACTTCTCTTACCACTCAGGCAAGCCAAGTGCTGTTTAGCTGTTACAGTACACAGAGCCATCTTTTCGAATACTTGGTGAAGAAAATTCCCTGGACCTAGAACAGAAAAAAGTCACTAGATGTTTTTGACACCTTTTGGACATTTGGTGGTTTTGACATCTTTTCATTGCCCACCGAACCAGTCAAATTGTTTTTGATCTCAGCAGAATGAAATGTAGAATGTGAGGGGGAAAGCTTGTGCTGAAAATTATCTCTGCAGCAGTTTTATTTTCCTGTCTATAGGGCTCGCTGTCTCACTTTTTGGGCTCATGTCCTTTATTAACTGCCTCAACATTCCTAGACCCCAGGTACTCATAATTCACAAAGATCACTGGAGAAATAAAAGATTTGTGACTGAGTTTCTGTACTTTTCTCCAACATGTCAAAACAAAGGGAAGTTTTATTTTATCAGATAGTAATCTCAAAATCAGCTTGAAACTATTCAATCATTGACTTAAAGGCCTGATACAATCACTCCAAGCAGCACTGTCATAGTAGCAGTACCTCTGTAGGACAGTTACTTGCAGTTTTTAATTAATTTAAAAGAAAGACACGAATTTTTATTTAAAACAGAACTAAGCATTGCAAGGAAGAGTTTTCCTGCTCATGGACTGCTTCAATAAATGAATATGCAGAGCACCATTTGAAATTTAGCTTTGAAACACATTTAATGATTAGTATTTAAGGATACAAAACCAAGTGTTGGGTATATTTACTCAGAAATCTATACAGCAAAATCTCAGTCTCTCCTTGGAAAAACAACAAAGAAGAATGAAGTCAAACTATGAGACTGGTTAGGAGGAAGTCAAGCTTGGAAAGGTCAACATTTACACATCTTCAAACTTCTTTAATTTCTGAGAGGGATTATATGAGTTTGTTCTTGTTAAAAAAAAAAAGGTCAACTTGGTTACCCAGAACCCTTCCTCTCTTCCTTGTGCCATCTGGTGATTGTACAGCAATTTTACTGTTCAATAAAATAATCTGCACCACTTCCCAGTTGCCAAGGGCAGACTTAGTAGAGCTGAAAAAGGAAAGAAGACATTAAGCAGCTCAGTCTTTTCCTCATTCTTTGTTGCTATGTTTCCTTCTGCATCTGGTAAGGGAAGGGGAATCTCCTTAGCCTACTTTTGTTACTAATGTTTTTATGGAAAAGGTTTTCATTGTCTTTTGTATCAGTAGTCAGATTAAGTTCTGTTTGGGCTTTGTTTATACTAATTTTCTCCCTGCATAACTTCAAGGCATCTTCAAAAGGTCATAGGCTCTCCTTTCTTTCCTGAGTTTCAGCCAAACCTCCTGGGCTGTTTCATCTTTACTGCAATCTATTATCAGCAGTCATCTGGCGAATTGAAGTCCTCCATGAGAACAAGAGCTAATGATTTTGAGATTTCTCCCAGTTCTTATGGAATATTTCATTTCCCTCTTCATCCTGGTTGAGTGGTCCATAACAGACTCCCACCTGCCTTGTTGGCCTTCTCTCTGATTCCTACACAAAAACACTCAACCCTGACATCACCACTGTTAATCTCTAGATAGCCAAAATACTCCCTGACATACAGGACTAACCCACCACCCCTCCTTCCTTGCCTATCCCTTCTGAAGAATTTATAGTCATCCATTGCAGCACTCTGGTTGTGCAAGCCATCCCACCAAGTTTCCACGATGGCAACATTCCCCCACTGCACAATGGCTTCCAGCTCCTCCTGTCTGTTGCCCATCCTGTGTGCATTAGTGTAAACGTACTTCAGTAGGGCTGCCAATCCTGCCACAATTTTGGGAAGAAAAGCCCTAATTCCTATGTGACTGTTCTCAGATGCTTCTGTGTTTTCTAACAGACCAGTGACCCTCATGTCATTGCTGTTCCCTTGGATCTTCATCCCTTACTTCCACTGAAACAGCAGACTGAAGTACCTTGCTTTCACACTGTCCCTAAAATGTTGTCATGCTGCAAATCAGTCTCATCCCTAGCCAGTCTGGTTTTACCCCTTCCCCCCTTCTAATCAAGTTTAAAGTTCTTTCCATGAGCCCTGCTGGCTCCTGTTCAAAGATCATTTTCCACCTTTAAGATAGGTGTTCCCCATCTGTCGCCATCTGGCCTGCTGAGTAATCCATGATCAACCCCCCTAAAATTCTGCTAGTGACACAAGGCTTGGAACCAAATTATCAATCTGCTGGGACCTTTCTGTTTCTTCCCTCATTGTACCCTACAACTGAAAGCACAGAGTAAAGCAATACTTGTGCTGCTCTTCAGATTGTGACAACATGGAAGCTGCTCTCCTCAGCCACTGAGCCACCTAATGAATCAGTCACTGATATTTCTGTTAACAACAGCAATACATGAAAAATAAATCCTCCAAGCCTTTCATTATCTCGCAGATCTCTATGTCCTGTCAGTACAGGAGGTCAGTTAAGATCAATCATGAATCCATGGGAAGGTCCTCTTGTCATCTCATGAAACCACTCTGCTCAGAGCACATCTAGCTAAATGAGATTATTCAGGGCAGTTCCCAGCTGAGTTTTAAAAGTCTTCAGGACAGGAAACTGTATAACCTCTCCGGGCAACATGTTTCAGTGTTTGAACACTGCCACAGTGTTTTTTTCCCATATATCAAACCAAAATTTCCCATATTTCAGTTTGTGTCCATTGCCTCTTGCCTTTCCATTGCATATCTCTGTGAGAATCTCCATCTGTATCTCTTTCATCAGATGATTGTAGACCACTGTAAGATGATTTTTTTTTTCGCAGATACAAGAGTGCACTGGCAATCATGTGTAAATTTGTCAATCAGGAGTGGTGGCCCTTTGTTGTAAAGTCACTTTCTAGCTGGACTGTTCTGCTGCATGGGATCCCAGGGCAGAACTTTGCCTTGCTAAATTTCCTGAGGTTCAATTCACCCCATTTTTTACGGCGTGACCAGCTCCTTCTGAATATAAGCCCTGCCCTGCAATCTGGTAACATCCTCAAATGTTCTGACCATCTGTCCCACCACCCATGCCATTAATAGAGACATAAGGCAGACTGACCCCTGAGGAGCACTGCTAGTCACTGGCTACCAGCTGGACTTCAATACTTTACTTTTGAAATATATATTAACTGTAATAACCAAGAATGCACCAGTAAGGTAGACTAAAATGTGGAACAAAATTTGTCTTAAAAGTGAAGCAGCTGAAATCCCCAGTGTCCCATTTCTCCTTAATATTTACAGTGCTGTCAAATTTTTTTATCATTCCCTTATTCAAGAACTATCCCACCCTTCCTGCACCTCACCTTCCTTGGGCTCTGCAGCAGTGTGACTAATTGTTATAAAAAAGTGTTTGAAATTGCTTAAAAAATCGTGGTGAAATTTTTGGTGGAGAAACACCAAAGCACTGGAGAGCAATTTTCAGAACTCTAGTTTGTAAAATTTTTAAGAATTTGCTAAGAAAATGAATTGTTTTGATTGTTGCCGCTGTGGGGTCTTTTTTATTGCCTACTTAAATGAATGATTTTCTGAAGGACAGGCTTCATCTGTATTTTTTATTTTTTCTCATCACAATTACCTGTACTCTGGGGTGCTTAACTTACATCACTTCCTATTAGTGTATAAGTTCACTTTGCCTGATGCTCATATTATTTGCAGTGTTACATTTTTGTACTTTAGAATAAAGAGGAACTTAGTTTAATGGCAGTTTGACAGCTTTTCCTCCAAGCGACAAACTAAAATTGATCAAATCTACATTAAAACTTTTATCTGTGAATCATGTGGTATCCTAGAGGGAATGCAGCTGGAGTAAGTTATGGTATATGAAAAATGCTGCATTCATAAATAGATCATTTACACTAAGCTTCCACTCATCTCCTTTTATCTGGGTGACTGGCTTCACTGGGTTTAAAAGAGGTGCCTAGGACAACTATAAAAGTTTCGGATCAAAATCCTTTAAGTTCTTTGGCAATATCCTATTGTGTAGTCAAAACCCAGTTACTATGGATCAGCTATTCAACTAGTACTGCTAAGGCAGTACTACTAAAGGCCTGAATATCTTGTATACAAGGAGGAGGGGGGTTAAGCTGAAAATTGTATAGTAAAAAAAAAAAAAAGGAAGAAAACCCATCAGAATGTGGTTTATTATTTGTTTACTTCATAAAGTTGGAAGTTATATTAGTGCCAGTCATGGCATTGAAAAGTGAAAAAAATATTTTCTCTTTAAAATTATAACATCTGACTGCTCCATTGTTTAGAATGACATTGATTGAGGGTCATCAAAGAACACATCAAATCATGTTCAACTATGTATAATGGCATTATAAAGTATGTAGTTATGTTTTCTGATGCTGGTTGTAAATGCAAATATAGGAAATGCTGGCAGGCACCTTGAGCATGGAGCTGTTTCTAACCATGGTGAAGTATTAACAGCATACATAAACTCTTACTCTGAAGTCTATCCAGCGAAGTCGCAAGGTGTACTATACATATTCACTCTAGATGGGTATTGACATTCAGCAAATAGCCTTGTTCTAGAAATCCACAGAGATTTCTTTGTCTAAATCACAAAATGTCCTCTGAAACCTATGAAGTCTCATATGTAAACAATTTGACATATTATTAGTACTATCAGATTATCTCTCCACTGAACTTGAAACCTACGTAATTTTTGGAGACTATGGGTTTTTCGCAGTAGGAACTAAGAAGTTTTATATAAACAAACTGTGAATAAACTAAGTTTATTTCTTGACAAATCAGTCCTTTTCTTCAAGGTTCTCCAGTATAGACTACAGCACTTCCATCTACAGCTCTGACAGATGCACTTTACTGACACTTAAACAAATTATTATTTCTCTGTCACTGTAGGAATGCAAACATCTATTTGACAGTTACAGCCTCACAGAGTGCTTGATTTGAGGCAGCTTTGAATATGACATTGTATCCGCTGTCAGGGTTCTCCGGAGGAAAGTATTGTTCTCCTGCTATCTCACTTCCTTTTTTTTCCTCTCTCTGAAACAGTAGTACTGGAGGGATACCATATTAAGATAATTCTTATGCCTAACTCACTGTCTGCTGCAAGAAAGTTTCTTGTAATTGCAAACCCCGTGTGATGTGTAGATGCTGTGTAAACATTCCTGTCTGCAAGTACAGGAAGCTTGCCTTCCTCTGTATCCAGGCATTGAGAATATGCCACTTGATCATGTGAAAAAGATCAAGAAAAGTCAGAATAGAATCAGAACCCAAAAGGTAAGGGAGCATGCTGGCATTTCAAAGAACTGGGGTTCAGGAACAGGATGGATTGTTGCTCTTAACTTCAAAATAAGACTACAGATTTAGAACTGAACAGATGAAAAAAAAAATATATTCAAACATATTCTGTGTTTTATTTTGATGCCCATATTTGTGCTGATAACTGCTTCTCCAGACTCTATTATCCATTTACCTACTATTTTGTTACTATGGGCTGAGCAGGCTGCAGTTTTACAGGAGATGCCACATCAGGCATATTAATTCACTCGTCCCTACCACTTATGATTGGTTTAACAGTAATATATGTCATATCCTCACCTGGAATCTGGTAGTTCTACAGTAGATTAAGCAGTTAAATTTTATCTTCAGCCTTTGAATAGTTAAAATTAATTTTTAATTAATTTTAATTAATAAAATTTTTAGATTTTTTAATTTTAAATTTTTAAATTAATTATTTACTATAGATGGTGAAGCAGTCTGTTAACAATTAGGGCCTAACTCCAGACAGTGAATTCACTATAGTTTTCTTAAAATTGGTAGAAGAGATGTCAAAGATTTAAAAAGAAATTAATTGAACCAGACCTCTAAAGACAAAAATGAATGCCATCTACTTTTAAGTCTAAGGAGGCAGTTGGATTTAGAACTCTAGGTGGCATATAAAGACTGCATAGCAAAATACTAACTTCAAATACCATTTTTAACATAATTCTTGTCTAAATCATTGCAAAGATTTGTTGAAATGGAAGATGCATTTGTCTGTCTGAGTGTCTGGGAGTTTTACATATTGGTTTGAGTTTCTAAGACAATCAGAAACCACTGAAAGCAAAATTTATAATGAAATTTTTACAGAAATTAATGAGTGAAAAAAGATTCTTTTGTTTTTCAACAAAGACAAAATAGAATATGCAGTAAAAAAATAAAAAAAAAAAAAAAGCTCAAACATTGTAAAGTATTTGAGAATCTGAGAGTGCACTTACAGTGATGGCTAGACCTAAAGAGCTTATTGGAAGGGTCAACATTACAATATCTGTCTCATTGTACAGTTCAGGGGGAGAATTACTTACCTTAAAAAATCCTTCTCAAAAGGTAGAAAGCAGAACAGAAAGCTGCTGGAAAACAACAAATGCTGGAGGCACTGAAGGAAAACATCTGTGTTAAATCCAGTCTCTGTGGGTATTGGGTGCCTTGGTAATATTTGCCATCATTTTATGCCTAAATCCTTGTGTCTTTTGCAAACTTCTCAGTACTTAGGATAATATAGGTCTTTCTTTTCCAGGCAAGACTTGATTGCGGAGGAAATGTGTATCAAAAAATGTTTGGGGTTTGTGGCATTTTCTGGGAGTTGACATACCTGAGTTACCTTTCATGAGAGTGATGGAGAGTTTAGCAATAGTTATGTGTTTACATCACTACTCTGAGATATATTAGACTTGACTTTAAGTACAAGTGTGCTACTGCCAAGGAAAACCAGTAACATATTGATCCTGCCGTAGGTCCTGTGTGGTTAAACAAAGTCTCCATCTGAACTCAGTAGAAATTTACACAGGAACAAGACTTGTTTTTCTGAGGTTTTGTGCTCTAAGTGTCATTTTCCAAGATCTGTCACATACCAAGGGGGATTCCTTCTCCTGTATACTTTACCTCCTTTGATTTTCCAGGGTGCACATTTTTTAAGTCACAGTTTATCTCTCCTAGTTTTCCTGTCAGGTACGTATGAAAATGGAGTCCTCGTATAAAGCCAATGCCTCCTGAGATTGGTGAAACGTAAGAAAAAGAATATTAACATGTAAGTGAAGGGTAAATAGGGATCCCAGTCCTAATGTTCCTGGCAGTTTTGGGGGGTTTTCTAAGTGGGACTTTTTTTAGTTGTTGTTTTAGGGGTTTTTTTGTTTTTTTGGTTGGTTGGTTGGTTGGCTGGTTGGTTGGTTGGCTGGTTGGTTGACTGGTGTTTTTAGCAGTTGGGAAGATAGAAGTTTGGTGTTAGAAGCAATAGACTGAGCCTGATTTGAACCTAGGATGGAAACAGACTATCTTATAACATACTTATGCTGGTTTAATACAAAATATTTGCAGGTTCCCATGGTATCTCATTTTATCTTCTGGTAGACTTCCTCATCTGAGTTTGCTTTTAAGGAAAAAAATGCAAATTGCGATAAATCTTACTCTTTTGGTCCCTACCTGATATGAAGGTAGTGCAGTTCCATTTAAATATGCTACAACTCCTCAAAATCTAAGTCCTATTAAATATATGCTTCAGTAGATCCCTAAACTCTCCCACCCACAAAAAAAGAGCCCCTAACAAACCAAAACACAAAAAGCCACCAAAACCAAAAACTAAATCTTCTTTAAAGTCTTCTTATGTTAAAATCTTAGTAATTGTACTCTCAGATACAAAAGGAATTAGTTCTATTCTTAAACCTTATGGAGAAATCTACAATAATTCTTTTTTTTTTCATCTCTTGCTACACATTTTTACATCTGCAGATGAATAAAGAGCCTGAAAGCATGTTTATGAAAATGCATGAAACAAGTTTGTATGTTAAATCCATGGAAATAAGCTTTACTTGGAGTTGGTACCATTTCTGAGTTTTTCTGGTGGTACGTAAATTCTCCTTTATTAACATGTGCTGATTCACATCAGTTCAGTGCCAGACACAGCAAGGACATTAAGCAGTCAACCTGATATAGCAATTACAAATCAAAATAAAAACAAAAGAACATGGACATGAGGAACAATGCATGTTCCAAGATTTCCAACGACACTATGATTAATGAATTTAGTGCTTGAAAGTGTCTTAAGTGCTTTAGTGTTGCTCTTTTGACAGGTATTACTTCCCATACAAATTAATCTCAGTGATGTATATTATAAACATTATAATTATACCATTGAGATGAAAGAATACATTAGTTTTAGCTTGTACATTCCAAGGTACATGTACACTCACTCAATTTATGATTTTAACTCCCCAGTTACCTATGTATCTACAAAACCTTTGACATTAGGTTGACTGGTATTATGCCTACTAATGTTTATCTATTTACTAGGTTAATTTTTCCATCCCACTTTCTCCTTTTATACACCTATGCACTAGAAAAAGGTTTCTTTAAGTGTTCTTGATTATTATTTTCCTTTTTCTTCCTCATTCTACAGGCTCAACATGGGCTCAAAGAATTTGGGTATATCACAGATATGTCAACTAAGCTAGGGAGGTAGGGTATTAAAAACACCTGTCACACAGACTTGTGTTCTTCAGTAAATTTTAGCTGCACTTCTTGCCTTAAGTGAAAGATTCAAGCTTGCCTCAATGAAGTGTCAAAAGGAGCTAGACAAAAAGATAGAATGTGTCAGCAAGTAGAATCAACTTGGCAAAAGAACCGTATGAAAACTAAAATATGGTTATGTTTTTCAATTGCTCTCCCTCTCAAAACAGTGGGATATAGGAAGATAGAAAAATATTCATGAGAGAGTCTGAAAGTTATATAAAAATTTAATATAAGATAAATTCATTTGATTCTAAAGATTTTGTTAATAAAGAAAAATCTAATTTGCCTTTATCAGATGAAGAAAATGATATCATAGAGCCTGAGATTTAAATTTTAGGAAAAGGTTAAGGACTTTAAAAGTTCATCCAAAAAATACCTGAGGTGTCAGTTAAAATTACTACTGTGGCCTTTCACAGCTTAATGAAATATTAGAGATTGTCGACAGATACAGAAAAGGTTCAAGATTAACTTCAATATACCTGAGCATACGCAAATAAGTACTACCCTATCAATTTGAGATTTTACAATGAGATTAAAGCAAAAGTGCTGAAAAATCAAACTCTGCCAGTAAAGGGGGACACAGAAAAAGAGTATGAGACCAAAGAAGGATGAATTTAATTTTATCCCTGGCAAACAACCAAAAAAGAAAACCCTCCAAATTTAGACTCTGCTTTATCCTTGCTGCACAAAAGTAAGGCGAGATGATTGAAATGTAAAAACCTTTCTCTGCTTAGAGGATAAGAGCATAAAGACCTTGGTTACAACAGGAAAAAAAGAACAGGAGGGAGAAATGGAAGGCCAAACAGAAGAGGAAAGACAGGACAAGGCAAGAGAATGAGTAGTTCTGTTCACAGATGTGATGCGTAACTCTGTTTTTCTCTTCCACTTCATACTTTCTTCATCATTTTGTAATAGGAACAGCTACAGAAGAGATTCTTTTGGTATGTTTTTTTATTGTGTCTCCATGTACAGTTGCCCTCAGGGTCCTTATAGTATCATTTTTGAAGCAACAAAGAGCAAGATCCAGAAATATACTCAGACACTGAGTGTGATCCATGGATCAGACATGTCCTGAGCCTGAGGCTTGAAAAATTCTGGCAGCTCTGTGTTGGCTGCTCTTGAAGTAGATCCTACAGTGGTTTTGGATCTCAAGAGAAAATGCTTTAGTTTCCCTTAGCTTATCCAGTACTCCTTTGCCAAACTAGTGGAGAATGTAATGACAGTCATCTCACAATCTCAATTGAACCTTGTTCTCAGAATTCAAGGATCATTTTTAAAATAATCATTGACATTTGAAAATGAAAAGGATACAAATTTTTTTCAGTGACATGCGTAAAAATAAAGCTTTTCTTCACCACATTCCTTTGCTGGATGTAAAAAGAAATTAAAATAAGATTACTGAGGGTCTCCATCAAGGGACTCTCTTTCTCAACCCTTAAGAAATTGTCTCTCTTTTCTTCCCTTAACATATTTCTTATTTAAGGCTTCTAAGCAACATTCTACAGGAATTTTCCAGGCATTCAGGGAAAGGTCTCAGTAATTTCAGCGGATATTTACCCAAACGTGATCTAAACCAGACAATGATTAATAAACCTGTTCCCTTTTATATTATTTTCATATCTCTCCCTTTTTAATTGTATTCTATGAAATTACAATTTTTTCACATGGATTAGTCAAAAGTATACACTAAGGGACTTCCATGTGTTATTCATGATACTATTTTTTGAATCTGTTAATGAGTTTATTTCAAAGCATTGTTTAATATTCCTAAATACCAAACATAGATATTGATAATCAGGTTTTCAATGTAAATATTTGTATTTTTGATTTAAAATTACTTGCCACAAATTATCTGCAATGTTGGCTTACTGTCTATTTTTATTAGAATATTTTCATAAAATAAAAGCAAAAAAGGTGTGCAAGTAGTTTAAGTAAATTATTGTACAGTTATATCAAGTATTTTTTTTTTATAGTTCCATGGATATATATGGTTATTCTCTTAAAGAATGAAGTTAAATTGAGGATGAAGTTATTGCTTCAGACAAAAATGTAATTATGGATCATAATTTTCTACCCATGTCACAAAAGTATGTTTTCAAGAATCACAAAGAACAAATAAAAATATGCATCTTCTATGCTTTGAGAAGTAATTGAGAAGGGCCAAAGTTTTGTTCAAATTCCGCTAAATTAATAGAAGTCGGAGATTAACCTTACACCCAGAAAAATGCTGGGTGCATACTGTACAATAAATTTTGAGAGTTCAGATTAAAATCTTCAAAGTAGATCCCATGTTATGATGGAGTTTTAATTGGAAGTATTAAATACTCTGAAAGATAAAACCAACAAATATTAGAAGTCATCTATAGGTACAAGGAATATGCCCTTATGACTGGAATGCTTTCATTAAAGCCTGATGTATTCTGAACAGATGAGCTGGATGTTGAATTCCTTGTTTGAAAACTGTCTGAACAATAGAAGTTTCATCTGGATATGCAATTTGAATAAAATGTCCCCACCTTTTTAACCAAGGTGGTTAAAAAATTAGAGTTCCACAGAATAATTCATGTTGGGGAGAAGCTCAAAATATCATCTTCCCCAAGCACCATTTCAGAAAAGGACTAAATTCAATGCTAGACAATGGACATTATCTAAGTAAATTGTGAATATCTCCAATCATGGAGACTGCAAAACCTCTTTGGATTACTGGTTGAATTGGACTTCTCAAGTATAAGTATTGCAAGATAACTTGTCAAGGGGCAGGTTATCAAGATTTTAACCTGCCTCTGAATTTATTGTATCCACTCAAATTCTGCACATGGTATGTAAAACAATATTATTCAGCTGCCTGGAAAAAAATATTAGAGTAAAAAAATTTTAAAAAAATTATTTAAGTCAAAATATTAATAAAAAAAGGGTAGTAGATTTTAAAAAAATCTGCTTATTTTCTTAGAGTAGCGTATGTTAAGAACTATAGGATAATCAAATCTGATTGTATATCAGGATTAAAAAAACTTGTGATATACGGCTCCTTCATTGGAGAGGAATAGACTGGCACAATTTTCTCAGCAGAGAAAATTAAATGATGATGGGTGGTCTGTCAAGAAATGGCATGACATTAGGAGAATGAGAAATGATTGTAAATACAGAAATCTAATAACCAGAGAAAGAAATTATCAGGCATTGGAACAAGCTTGGCTCCTTGTCAAGTTTTACATAACTTCAAACAAAATATTCCATGAAGGTTGAATTTACACATACATTCAAGATACAGTCAAGATTTTATTACACTTATTTTACCCTCACCTATTTTCCCCCCATAAGTGATTTCAGTAACATCTGGAGATAACCTGGTGGAAGAATGTACTCTTTTAACATAAGAAATTTTGTTAGAAACTGGATATTGGTGTACTAGCAGTAATAGTAAGATTTTCATTGTGTACTAGAATACAAGTGAAGTATTTGTTGTATATCACCCGCAGATAGTCTGTAGGGTGAGTCCGGCATGACTTTGAACAGGAACTGCAGAAGATCTATGATGCAAATGACTTTTACTTTATTCAGTTCAATTAAGAAACTGAAGTTCCATCCACAGTCCGAGACCAAATTCCTTTCTGATGTGCAGAGCAGTCTCCCACAGGGAAAAAATTCCACCTCCAAATCTGAGAAAATTCTGATAAGACTCCTGAAAAGGATACAATCACAACACATAAAAGCTGTATTTTAAAGTTAGGAGCTTTAAAGCTTTGCAAGACACAGACTCCGCATATGTAATTTAGGCCATTAATCTGTGTCTTGTTCCTGTCTCTCAACTCCCTCTAAATCTAATGGCCTGAGTTACTGTTTTCACATTTGGTTCTGTGTATTACTTATTTCTATATGTTTCATGAATCATCTATTAGCATGGAAGAGAAAGAAGGAATTCTGAGTGGAATAGATATGAAACAACCATACATATGGTGATGTTCTTGACTGGGTAGTGAGTAACCTTTTTAGCATCATATTATGTTGCCACCAATCATACAGATGGGAATTTTGAGGGGAGAATTTAAAAAAAAAAACAATCATTTGAAGTTGTTTGAATACAATTTGAATCAGAAATTTCCATCAGAGAACAACTGGAAATAAATTTGATGAAAAGTGGTAAAAATATGGTAAAATTCAAGCAGTCCATAAAACTAGCAAAGGTATTTTAGCTTTTTAGTCATGTACACCAGATCAATAATGATCAGAAGTTATGATGCTGGTTTCACAGTCTCTGTCAGACATATACAGTGTTAGATTCAGTTTTCAAAACATGTGGAGCAAAAGCCCAGTACTCCAAAGAGTAATGATATTTTATGGAAGTTTTAGTTGAAATACATGGAAATAACTAATAATAGAAACACAAATTCCAAGACAAGATTTAAATGCAATAACATAATCAGGCAAAGCAAGTTTGCACAGATTTGTCCTTCACTGTATTGCACCCATCTTCTCGAGTTTTGGTTCTTTATCATGGTTCACATGTATACTTATATACTAAAAGAAACACATTTTTTATCTTAACCAGAATTTGAGAATAAAATTCTGCCCAAAAAAAGCAGTACCACACTTGCAATACAGATACAGCTCTGATTGATCAGCAAGCCTGGAAAACAATATTAATTAACAATTATTAATAGGATTGTAAGCTTGATTAACTTTCTAAGAAAACTACCCCTCATTACCCATCACTGGCTTTTGATGATTTACAAGACATAGCTCCATTTTCTGAAATTCCCATAGCTCACTATATGGCAATAGCAGAGCATAAATGCTCACATAAGAGATAATATTGCTCTACTTCCTTTGGGTATGGAATTGAGCAATTTATTTTCAGTCCGGGTTTAACGATCCAAACAGATTGATTTTCTATAGTTTTAGAATTACTTATAGCAACATTTTCCTTAAGCCAATAAGCTTTCAATGAAACCTAAGATAACTGCCTTTCCTCATTATATTATTATTTCTTTGAAGAACAAATTCTGATTTATGTTTTCAGCTTCAGTGGTGGTTTGTCAGAGAATAAGAAAACCCTGGCCTTCTAAAAAAGTCAGTGGTAAATATGTCATGAAATATTTTTTTCACTGGAAATAAAAAGACCAAATAGCAGGATAAATGGCCAGCTGTTATTTATTTCCAGAAAAGACATGGCACACAATATAATTGCACACTACCCTCTATTTCCAGTCACATCTCATTTCAAATATTTGGTAACACTTCATATTTTGAAAAATGTCAAAGTACATGGTCTGAAGTTCTTCATATTACAGGGAAATACAGTTTTGTCTCAAGAAAACCAAACTTCTGCAACTGTGAGGACACTGAGCATGAATTAATCAACAGTTCACAGTATACTTCTGGCAGTCTCACATATTCAACAAACATTCAGGAGTAAATAAATACTGCTAATATATGTTTTTTACCTCCTATTTGGAAGATTGAAGTATTTTCACTTATATATGATCTACAAATATTTTCAAAAGAGTCTTTAACACAGTTCTGCTGTGGACTCTAGAAAGGCTTTTATTGACCTCTACAGAGACCATCATATTCGTATCATCTGACACAACGTGGTGGGTTGTGTGATATGGAAACAGCTGGGCAGATCTGCACCTCCTCTCTTCTGTTATCGCTTAATCCTTATTGCTGTTATGTCCAGCCCTTGTGTATTTTTTAGTGACAATTCTGTAGTTTGTGATCATGCAACATGCAATCTGCAGTAAATGCAGTTCATTCTACAAACTAGTGTCAAAGGATTTCTAGAACCAGATAGGAACTTACTTTTTGTATCATGACTCTGAATTGTTTAGTCTTACCTTTTATTTATTTATGTATGTATTTATTTATTTATCTGGGCCAAAGAGATGGGTTTGGCACTGCAACAATAATCACAGCTCTGCTATGGTCCAATTGCCATGTGGCAATTGATGGAGACCTCCAGTTGCCTCTCTTTATTATGGGTGAACAAACTAGAGTAATGACTAGTAGTGTCAATTCACTGAAATACAAAATTATAATCAAGTGAACTAGAACAACAGATAAAAGTTAGTTTTCAAGAAAATATGGGGAAAAATATCTTATTGGGGGAGCTATTGCAATCTCAGTGTGGTCTAGGATGAGGAAACAAGCATGTATGTTAGGTGAAGGCTCCTGATTACTGAACTGGTCTAAAAGTCCAAGTCATTCCCTTTTCTTAATTAACATTTAACAACACATTTTAGCATAATGATGAACTTGCAGAGCAGCCTCCAGTCAAAAAGAGGATTAGATAAGAGCAGAGAAAATAAACAAGTCCCACTAGAAAACTTTCCAATGCCCTTTTCACCAGTTCTGTGTGCTTTGTGTTCATTACATTCTGGCTAAGAATTAAACTGAATGTCCACAAGGAGTGTGAGAAATTATGGGCTCACAATGTTCATAGTACATCCCATAGTGTGGAAATTTTTCTTCAACATTATGGGCAGGAGAAGCACTGATCATTTCTCACACAGCATCATAAGCTATTACAATGTGCACTATTATAATGATTTAAACCCCCTAGGCTTTTAAGGGACATCATATTTAATATAATCTACTGGAGCTATACCATATTTCATATTATTTTTGTGCTGCGTTACAAAACAAGGATGAGGTTTTTTGTTTGCTTTTATATTATCACTCTGCAGTGTGATGACGTATCCTAGATAGAAATAGACCTTGAGTGTCTGACTAACTCAGTATGGCAAAGCAGCATTTAACAAATTCAGAAATTTCCCCTAGTCTCATTCTGAAAAGCCATGAGTGAACCACAGGTCACCATGAATTATCAAATAATTCAAAGCAAGAAAATCACTAAATGACACTTGATCATCATTTAATTTTTTCAAGAGTTTATTATTATTACCGTTTTTTAGGTAGATTATTTCAACACTAAAGAGATAACCCTACCCCTTTTCTGTAAGACAATATTTTCCCTATTTCTCTATGAATTCTTCATGACTGAAGACTCAAAAATTTCTGTGCATGTGTGCTTCATTCTGCCTATATGTTCTCCTTAACACATTTTTAACCTGTTACCTGATTTTCATTTTACTTAACAAGGGAAAATAATGACAAATAATAAATAATTATAATTAATTAATTTCACTAAATATTTAATAATTATTAATTGATTTTAAAGTTCAATTATAACTGTATTATAATAATTAATAATTTAATAAAAGAGTTTCATGGAAACTTGTGTGCAGGAAGATGACTCTATAAATATTGTTGCTGAGGAAATAGCTGACAAGTGAGTTCAAAACTTTTTAAACTACGTGGAATCTCCCTAGGAGATGAAGACCTTTCAAATGGAAAAAGAGATCATGGAACATGATGAAGGTGAGGTACTGAAAATACAGTATAGAAATCTGAGTAACTATATTAAGTAGAAGTTAATGAAAAAGTGTCTGGAGAGAAAAGTCAGTCAGTCGGACAAAATAATTAGTTCATATGGAAATAGAGTGCCTATAGAGAATTCCCTTGGCTTTTCAGGAAGTCTAAAGACATAGCACAGCTTTAAATAAATCCTCTTTGCTTTCTCACTCCGTGGGGAGCAGAAGAGAGAATGGAGAACTGGAGAGTTTCTCAAATCTTTTATTGAAGCAGCTGTTCCTTAATAGTTTGGGGTAAGAGAATTCACCCATCTTGCCACAGAAGTGCTGCTGAGGCATTTGGGCAGCACATGGTTTTTAAGAAAAGAAAGCTGCTGCAGATTTCTAACTGCTAAAATATTTGGATTATCCATGCTGGTTTCAAGAGCCCTGTGACACTCTCAGAAAAGACATGAGTCACTGTGTCAATCCATTCTGCATCTTCAGAAAAGTACGTTTCCCCAAATGCACACTGTTGCTTTAGACAGCAGAATCTTTGGGAGTAAAATTCAAAGCATAATGCATTACACTGCAGGCAAAAAAGAGTACAAAAGCTGGGTGTACCAAAAGGCTTTTAATGTTTGTAATTTTCTTTTCATGCTGGGAGGAAACCAGTAGAGACAGCACTTTTAAAATACATGAGACAGCTGTTGTTTCAGTCTGTACAGGCTGTACTAGCTCAAGGCATTCCAAATAATATTTTTGCAATGTCTTTAAAGATGCTCAGACAGAGACACATTACAAAGCACCATGGCATCAGCTACAGGCAGTCTCTTATCCAGACTCTTAGAAAAGCAGTAACAAGGGAAGCTGATTGCTGAGCTGCATTTAGGTAGTTGCACACAGTTGTGCTGGAGATGCTTCCTGCGCTGTATGTGTTTCATAGCTTTTGTTAACATCAAATCTCATGCAATCATTTTTAAGATAAAACATATGAATAAATGTGAATGCCTCAAAAACCTTAGTACAAATGTAAATAACTTGTTAAATACCTTTAGCTGGTATACAGAATAATTTGGTTTGGAAATGGATTTTTATTTATTTGTGCAGTTGAGTAGAGGATAAAGTTCTAAACTGTTCTAGGACAGCTGTTTCCATTTTAGCTGTTGTAAATGGATAATCATGCAATCTTGTGCACACTAACAGGTGGAACCATTAAATGCCTCCTTTCTCCCTTCCAGTGCCTCCACTGCTCCCCATGAATAAAGCCACTAAAATCTGTACAAAACTTTCCTAATGAAATCACAGGGAAACTGCTGGTCCATTTGAGATTTCAAAACTAGTTAAATGAGGAAGTTCTAAGTCATGATTAGGCCCAGCTCCTTTCCACAAGTTGTCATAGAAGCTGAAGGTAAGAGCAAACCCACTTCCATGGGAGAGGGGGAAAAGATCTAAGAGGGGATGAGATTTGCAAACATTTTATATGATTCATTTTTATTGTATTTATAATGAAATCATGCCAAGGTGGTGGTGGTAGAAAGGACCTGAATCCTTTCTGGGAAGTCCTTACAAAACCAAGTACCTATATTCCATTTTGGTTTCAGGTTTAGTTTTCCTCTAGGTTACAAAACCAATGAAATGAATTTACCAACAGGGCATGTTGAAGGCAGTGCAGGTGCAGATCAGCTTCTGGAGAGTCCAGCTGTTTACTTATAAATGAAAGCTTCTCACAAAGCTGAATCAATCAACTGCCATTGACTAAGAATATCATGCCTCAATGCAGTTTTCTAACAGCTTTGGAAAACCAACTGCATTTTCAGTGGGAACATTTTATTATTGCAGCAGTGAGGTCTTATTAAAACATGCAATCTAACAAGTACACAAAATACAGTGTGTTAAAGCTCACCTGATTTATTCAGTCAGCTAAGGTGGTTTTCAAGTGTCTTCATATTCACCATAGCACTCCTTTGTGTCCTGGGACATAACCTAATAAGCTCCATGGATTGCATATTTTTTACTAGTAAGAAAAAAATGGTCAGAAGTTTGCCTGTTTACTGACAACAGAAAAAGCCCCTCCAAAATCCAGGGCAGTTGGGAAAATGCAACCATATTTAGTTAGGTACATCCCCCAAACTCATGTTTTCTTCACAAGGGAATTAATTTTAGAAAGATGAGAATGACTTACACACTAGCACAATGCTGACTCAGTAGGAAGTTGATAGATTCATGAATAAAGGCACCAAGTTTCATCTGCTGAGGTTTGCAGCAGGTTTTGTTACTTACAATTTATTTTCTATGTAGTTATTAAAGTGTGTATATATCCCAGTGTTCAAGAAAAATTATGATTTTTCTTTCATTTTTACTATTTACTCTTTGACTGTTTTTAAATGCTGACATGCAATGACAGATCAAATCCAAAATTGAGACAGCAGTATGTATAACCAGAAGGAACTTTTTGCTTATTAATTTATACATTATCATCCTCTGTGGCTGGCATGATGTCAGCTTGACAATTAAATCCTTTAATACAGTTACTAATTGATCTCAAAGGCTTCATCTACTGGTATGGTGCTCATTTATGGCAACTTTTCAAAACCAAGCCTGTAAAAATTTAAGATCTGAAATTATATGTATTGAATCTTTCTTGTGATATTGTATAGTAATAAACCAGTTATTTTTAAAGTAATCATAACATGGCTGACAGTAAACTTGCCACAGAATTTAGTGGATTTTTTTTTTTTTTTTAAGGATGCTTTCTGGTAATATCTTTTAAAAATGGCAATAGTGGCTAGTTCTGAGGAATGATTTGATAGAAAAATATTTACAAATTTAAAAGCTCATAAGGCCTTGATAAATGCACTTGGCTAGAACAAAATAATGAAGAATTAATAATTAAATATAGGAATGAGGAAAACACAAGGAAAGCATGACTCAAAATAATGAGAACTGTGAGTAATTGAGTCCCAAATCCAAGTAACAGATGCAGAATTTGGAAAAGTTTTTAACAAATAGAGTCAGAGAATCACATATGCCATTATCATCAGCCTGGTAAGTAGATGAAAATAATTTCTGCGGGCACATAGAATGGACCATAATATGGGAACCACTGCCATAAAACAGAGTAAATTATGCAACAGTTTTAAAGATAATTTATGAGCCAAAGCATAGCCCCACAGACCAGAGGTTCAGTTAGGCCAAAATCCTGTTTCTTACACTGATTACGAGCAGAAGTCTAAGTAGGAGTAAGACTAGAAAAACTATATAGTGTGTATGTATATATAAATATATATATATATATATATACACACCATACATATATATTCCAAGAAAAGGTTATATATATGTACATATATATATATGTGTGTGTGTGTGTGTGTTATATGTATTTCTATATGTACTTTTTTCTCTGTGTCCTCCAAGCATCTGTTTTTTTTCAGGTTATTGGATAAGCTTACTCATTCATTGTGGAAATCACCAGGCAATTACAATAAACATACAGGTTAAAGCAGTTAAAGAAAGAATTACTGAATCTGAATGAGCTAAGCACTTATCTAACCTACATAATCAGGTACTCTCAATTTCTGTCTCTGTCTTGTTCTGTATTCTTCCTGGTTCAAGGAAGTCTCTTTGCACCTCTACCTCCCACTAATATCAGTGAAAGATCTCATTTAAATTAAAAGTATGTCTTAAAATGTATGTCTATATATTAAAAGTATTTCTTCAGTAGCTGAGTCAGCAGGTGGTCAGAAAATGAAGAAAATTATGGAAGTCATAAAAATGAAAGCTAAGATGAATGAAGGGGAGAGATAGGCTAGAATGTAGCAGTTCTTCAGTAAACTTCAAATTCACATTTGATTAATATTTACATTTACCTTGAATTAAATATTTTCTTTCATAAACCTGAAACATTTAAAACAGAATCTAAGTTAAGAATAAATATCAATCAGTTTAATGCCAATGAGCTTGAACTCCCTATACCTAATTTTTAAAGCAATATTGTTAGGAGTAAAGTAAGGTAATGAAGTAGCATAATAGAGAAATAAAAGATCGGAATCAGGCAATCTCTATGACATTCAGCAATTAAGCTTTTAGCCCACAGAGGAAGCTGGGTATTAAAAAAGAAATATTAATATTTTCAAATTATTGATGCAGTGATACAATGATAAATTTTACATCATAATACAGTGATAAAGTTTACCAGCAATTCTGACTACATCCCAGCTGGAAGACATTCCCTTGATCACAGCATGACATATAAAAACTCATTTAAGTGTCTATGCATAATTTGCCATCTGAAAGTTTTAACCAGCTGCTCATAGATACACTTATATTCTCTTACTTCTGTAATGCAAATAGAATGTCTTCAGCTTTTTTGACAGATATAATTAGGGAAATTCTGTCTATTTTCCCCTTCTGATGTGATTGTATTAGTGTGAAAATGGCCATTAAATCTTTCATTCAAAATACCCTCAGATATTTAAAGCACAGATCATTAAGGATGGTTTATCTCCAGCAGATGTGTTACCATAGACCTTTGGCCTTCTGATCCACAGGCAATCAGGATGTTGTTTCAACCAAGCTGCAGAACCAGTCATTTACTCTGCAGTCCAGTTAATTTTTTTGGGGGACTTACATAGGTATGGGGTGGGTTTTCTCCCATTTAAAAACAGACAATCTTTGAAAGGACATTCATAAAATTGAAGGGGTAACATCTATTGCTGCTTCAATTAATTTGTAATTGCCTGATTTTGGCAGTTTTTAGCTGAGAAGCAAAGTGCCTTGAGCCATCACCTGAATTACTCTCCTCTCTATGCCCCAGAATTTTTATTTAGAGACAGTGGTGGAAGCCCAATAAATGCCAGAGCTCTGAAAAAAGAATAAGTATGGAGGCCATACATAAGTTTGGATCAGAAGGGAGTACAAGGGAGCATTTTTCT
This sequence comes from Dicrurus megarhynchus, assembly GCA_013399195.1. Taxonomy (NCBI): domain Eukaryota; kingdom Metazoa; phylum Chordata; class Aves; order Passeriformes; family Dicruridae; genus Dicrurus; species Dicrurus megarhynchus. Next base: position 1,227,324 of record VXAD01001115.1, read on the forward strand.
TCTGCTCCAAAGTCATCTAGGGTTTTAACATTTATATTATGCTTCAGCATGTAAATTAACATGTAAAAATGGGTTGCTTGTCTAAGGTGCTCCATCAAGAGTAATTTCTCTTGAAGTCTTGCCCCTGCAAAATATTCTGCAAACTGATTACTTTTAGGCCATAGATCAAAACCTGCCACCATCTGACAAATACGCTTTATAAGGTGTATATCAATGGAACACAGCATTCAGAACAGGCTTTTTACCAGAGGGTCTGAAAAGTGCCTTGCCAACAGTAACTCAGCAAGCCTCCTAATTTGTGTTAGCCCCAGCTGGGAGAGAAACACAGAGTAGTTGCATTGCTAGTGCATAGCAAACTACAATGGTGTCATAATCAGGATCTCTGAACACCAGTCCTTGAGTCCAAATGGCTACTTTTCTGGTGCTTCTGAGCAGGTTTTCATGTTATACAGATTACATGGTTTCTTCAATGTCTTGTGGTGCAGAGGTGGATGGCCACCGGGACATAAAAAATTTGTTTGCTAAATATTGTATGTACCTCAGAGCTTCAGAGTATGAACAGAAGGCATGCTTTGGACTATGCAAGATACTGTTTCAAACACATAGGAATGCTTCACCAGGAAGTGTGCTTAAATTTCAGTTGGATTGTTTGGGGAGGTGGAGGCGGGGGGAAGTTGTGCCTTCATTTTGCTTTTCTTCATTTTTGCTCTGCAGCTCAGTTATATTCTAGGCCAAGAAAGTCCAAATTTCCTCTCAGGCTCTTTTGAGGAAAATATATGTATCTTCAATATAGGAAAATATATGTATCTTCAATAGATTTCTAGTTTCCTTACTTTCATTTTTTTAGAAGGACTTGACTTTTTTTTTAAATGGTTCAGTTGAAAAATGGAGAATTTGTTTACAAAACACTCAGATCAAAGATATTAGTTTGGTAATTCAGTAAAATGTGAATCCATCAGCAGCTCTCAGATTACACTACTGATGCTGATCCTTCCTTTTTCATGGGAAATGCTAATGCTCATGACAAATCTGGGTTTTAAATTAATATATATTGGTTGGGTTGAATTCTGCTATCCTTGGAGACAGAAAAAAAACAGTTCTTGGAGGTAATGTAATAGCCTGAACAACTCTGCATTTGAACTTTTCTCATTGTCATAAATACCTTTTTAGGAATGCATTAAGCTGAGCAACCCCAATAGGATCTCTTCTAAAGCTAAGCAATTATTTTCTGAAACCTTCCGGTCAAATACATACAAGATTCTATTAAAATCACTTATAAATCAGACATTTTTTATACTGCAACCTTGCTTAAAGCTAGAGACCATGTTTGGATACCTGAAAGTACAAATACCACCTAAGAGAGGCTTTCATGGGGAGTTCAGTAGCTAGGAACCTTGGAGAGTCCTACCTAGGACTTGCTTGCTTCTTTATCTGTGCTTAGTTGCATTGAAATACATGCCCTATGCATTTCTTTAGAACTCATGCTTTTGATATGCTAAGCTTGGCATGTTATCAAGCTGAAAAAGTAAGTGGAAAACCAAACCAGATATTTAGGGGAGAGGATGGTGGCTGATATAAGCATCTACTTTACATTGAGAAGTGCCTATAGGTAAAAAAAAAATTACATTATATATGCTACCTAATTATGTGAAGGCTACTTTAGAAATAGCACAGACTTATCTTGTTATGTCCTTTGTGGAGCAATGGATAATCTGTATGCATTGCTCCACCTTTTCCTGCTCCTACCTGTGTATAGCTCTAGTGCATAGGTGCACTTACGTAGCCACGCTGGCTCAGCTAGACTCCCACAACAGCTCAGACAACGCCCAGTGCATACACTGTGTAAACATTAGAGCCAGCCAGATGCATCTTCAACCTCTGAAGATAAAACAAGAGGGGGAATAATGCGTGAAACAGTCTGGGCTCCCATGATTTCAAAGTCACACAGTATTATCAGCCCAGCCTTCCTTGGACACAATTACAAAGATATGAGATAGTTTTATGTCTGTGAGTTGTCAACATGTCAAATTTCTTTCTAGCAGGATCTCCTTCTCAGTCCATCAGGGGACTCAGGGAAAGATTTTTCTTGTCATATGTTTAATATCTTTTCCTGAATTATTTGTCATATTCCTCATGACTATCAATAACATGATATTACATAGTATAGAAAAACCTCTCAGGTTGGCTGATGTGTCTTTCTTACAAAGCTATGCTGATTGCTGGGTTTGATGTAGGGAGAAATTTTCTCTCTAAGGAGATTGACAAGGCTACCAAATAGACTGGTGTTATCTCTGATTTCCTCTGCCTCATACAGCAAACCTTCCCTAATTAATTCTCTGTAAAATACTGCAAGGTAGTGTGATGCAACAAACTCTGGTCTGTCTGGTCTTCCCGGTTCCTTATCTTACAGGATGGACTTGTTCTGACCTAATGTATGCAGGCCCTTTTGGCCTTACTTCCAAAACTGTATGACCCCTTTAAAATACTAGTAGCAAGTTCTCTATACCATGCGTCTAAAGGAACTGGAGACATAATTCCCTTAACACACAGGAAAATGGCACATTCTTCACAGGGGCACAAAAATGATAAAGGAATTCAACCAATTGTAGATGACCAAACAGCCTTCTCAGAAGACAACAATACACAAGCATGAGTTTGTTCTCTTTTCCTTCATCCTACAAAACTGTGTTGCTGTTGTGTTCTTATTATGAAACAGCTGAATCTATAAACCTGGATCTCTGTGGATAGAATACCATGGGTGCTCTCAGTTAGTCCTTTTCCCTGTGAACACTAAGCCTGATCCCAGAAGAACTTATCCTAATTCAGATTCTTGATTATCAGCATTGTTAATTCCATCTAAACAAAAAAACCCTCTTGTACTTGTGAGGGTGGTCAAACACCAGAACAGGTTGTCCAGAGAAGTCATAGAATCTCCATCTGCAGACATATTCCTAAGCTGTACACTGTCCCAGGCAACATGCTGCAGCTGACCCTGCTTAAGCAGACATTGGAATAGTTGTTCTCAAGACATCAACAATTTTCTATCCCACTCTAGAAAGCTCTTGTTTTTGTTTTCATCTTCTCCATCATCCCTTGTCCTTGTGGTACACAAGGAAACTCTGAGAAGATACCTTCATCATCTCCAACTGAATATATATCATTCTTCTACAACTTCATGGTTGATTACCTTGTAAGGGATAGAAAATATTCACTGGATTCGGGTTGTTTTTTTTTTTGCTTTCCTTCATACATTAAACTATATCTTGTCATCTTTAAATCCATAAAAGATTATATTTAATTTTTTGCAACAATGCATATTCAGTACTACATTGAATGTTTCCATTCCTATTCAACTAAATAGGTTTTTATTGGTTCTCATGTGTCTCATCCCCTCATCTGTCCACTTTTATCTGCTCTCAAGCCCGATCTGAAAGTGGCTTTTTTAATAAAAAATCATAGTCACACTGTATATCTTTGACAGATTATAGTTTTTTTTAGATTACTCTGCAATTTTAAGTAAAGGCCTAGTTTATCAAGGCTTTTTAGAGTCGTCGTAGTACATAACAGTATATCGTCTTAAATTATTTACCATCTCACCAAATTTCTGACGTATTCTTCTTACACTGATGTTTGTCAGCACTGAAACGCCTTCCTCTCAAGACATGCTAAACCCCCCTCTTCCCACAGATGTTAAAACTTCAGAAAAAATCCGGTAGTAACCTTTCTCTGAGCAATTCCCTTGTAGGCCACCTCAAGCCAAAGCTTTGATGCAGTTTGTCTCCTATTCCATACCATAGGTGATTTAAAAGTCTTGATAAGTAACTCTAAAATCTTGATAAGTATTCCTAAAAGCATCATCAATGAATCTGAGTAAAATGTATAGTCACAGCTCCCAGTGCAGTATGTTTTTCTTGGCTGTCCTCCTCTGCCAGTGCTGTCCTTCATTCCTGATCTTCTTTGGAAGAAATGTAAACAAGACTGATCTCTTTTTGCTCTGGGCTAGTCACATGCCTAAAATATTCATATATGTCCATTTTTTTTCTGTCACATTGGCTTCCTATTCAACCATTTGTTTCTAAACAATTCTTAAAAGAATTTACACATTCTGACAGAGTACATCTGAAATATGAAATTAATATAAAGGGAAAAGTGAGGTGGATGAAAGAATCAAACTAATAAATACAAGTCACAAGTCCATTGCGCAGACAAACTGAATGGCTTTTTAAAATGGCAAGAAATGTGTTTGAGCTCATGCTTTAAAGTCTCTGCTTTGACTATATGCAGTTTTATTTTGGTGAAGTTATTTCAATATATGATTTTAGAAAAATATGAATCTTAGTGTAGACCTGGTGATCTTTAGATAGAAATATTTGTATGTGTAGACTATAAAAATATTTGTACAATTTACATGGGTAGATTTTCTACCCTCAGGTATTAATAAATATACAAGAATTTGTATAATAATGGCATACAATGCTTTAACTCTTCCAGACTAATTAAACCACTATTTTTCTGTGACTAAAGAAGTTCTGATTGAGTATAATTTGTTCCAAGCCCATGATGTTCTTTTGTATCTAAAATAATAACAATTAATTTTAAACTTATTTTGTTTAAAAAATGTTTGCATTTAAGACAGCTGCAATTTTTTCTTCTTCTTTTAAGCTCTTGTTTCCATCCTCTCATCCTTCCTGAGCCACAACTTGGCTGAATATTAGAATACTGAAATTTTCATTTCCTGAGAAAGGTAATTTGATGACGATCCTGTATAAATTTAGAACAGAGCTGAGAACCTTAGTTTCATAGCCTAAATCTGAGTGTGGATAGTTTATGGATAATTCATAATGAATTTAACCACACAGAACTCGCTGCTGTTAAATAGTTTCGGCCACATTGCCAGTTGGCTGTGGTTGATGCTGTAAGGGGCCTCTGATGCACTTGGTATATTGACTGAAAAATTATTCAGTTCTGATGAATTGAAAGGAAACTTTTACAGTTTTTTCAGTATAGAGCCTTGAAATGAAAATCATTATATTTACTGGGTCACGTATGAAGGTTCTTTATCCAAAAGGTCATTACATTTTCATAACAAGAAAAGAGCTGGGAGGGAAAGGAGAAGAGAGAATGAAGTGAGGAAATGTCTGGTCTGATTGTCAGGAATCTGTGATGCCTGCTGCTCTCATTGAGTTCAGCAGAATCTGTACATGCTTTACACTTCTGAAAAATCAGGCCATTTGGCTATTAAAAGCCAAAAGGCTCCAAGCACTTTCCATTTTTGCCCATACTAATCAAAATGACCTTTCAAAGCAGAGCTGGAGGGTCAGGCTTATCGCATTTGCAGGCTTGAATAAAATTTCCCTATTTGACAGGACAATTTGCCGAAAAATGCTGTTCTAAGAATTATGTCAATTCACCTTCCTATGTATAGTGTACAGGGCTTGATTGGAGACGATATCTGAGGACAGCAGTTCGTCACCATTACATTTATTAAAGCAAACCATCTAAAACCTGTTCATTCATTGCTCTCTTCTAAAGTGTGGTGGGGCGGGGGGGGGGNTCGATAAATGTTCCAAGAAATAAAAAAAAGCTTTAATCCCTACATGCCTGCAGGTAAGGGAAGGTGTAGTAACATTTCTTCCGTTTTGCCAGGATCATTTTCTCTTTAAGGCCTTCTGCCTCTTAGAATTTTGATGAAGAGAGTAAGTTGAAATTAGTGGTATATGAAGCCCAAGAATCTGTACAGCATTAAGGCAACACCACTATGGGCATGGGCCATCACATTCTCTTTTGCATTAGGAATCACATTATTTGGATATCTCCAGAAATTCATGGTGCTGAGCAGTAGATTACAATTAAAACAGTGAAAAAAGCATTCTGACATAAAAGATAGATATGGAAAATGGGAAACCACAGAAGAAGCCACAAATGGATTATTTCTGATACCTGAAACATATGAACACTGCCATCTAAATGTAATATTCATTTCTTCCTCAGAATAACCCTGCCTTCCTGAAATATTTCTATTTCCTGGATTTCAAGTGGGGTTTTAAGAGTCTGAGGAGAAAATATTTAAAAAAAACACAGTTATCTACAGAACAGAGTAGTTCAATCATTGTGATTCATAATATGATTATGATATATTGAAATGGAAGGAAAGTAGGAAATGTGAATAAAATTCAAGTGCTTCCTGGTCCAAGATACTTTAATTTGTAGAACATACACAACTTCAGATCTTGTAGGTAAAAAAATAGAGGCAAAAAATATATTTTTTTGTGGACAAAATGTAAAGTTACAATTTTGTGCAAGCTCGATTTTATACCTCTGCCTTGGAATGGACTCTCATACATGGTTAATAGAAAGCTCCATGAGGAGTAACAGTGCAAGATTTCAGTACAATTTATGACCTGGTTCTGGGGACAAGGAGTGATGATGTTCAAAATTGATTTCTTAGAATATAATGAAGTTCAAGGTCTGAATGCAAAATTACATAATATCCAGTTTAGGTGTGGATTTTGGGGTCTCACTGGAGTCTGGTAGATAGGACGGCTTTTCTGATCCTGAAAGGTAAATGGACATATAGCATGTCTGCACACAAGCACTGTGAGACTGAAGTGTTATTGTGTCCATGAACTTCTTCCTAGCGGGCTTAGGGCAGAGCAATGGCTCACAGAATGTCACACTTTTGTGCTCAGAGAGCGAGGAGCAGATTGGGAAAGCTTGGTGACTGCTTCCTCACGTCATAGAACTGGTGTGTCTACAGGAATGGACTCCATTCTCAAAACACATTCTACAGCTCACAGGTCAACACTGACATTTTGCTTTCAGGTCACTTGTTTACTGGAAATTCCATTTTTGCAGATGGCTGCCAGCCTGGTCTTTCCTATAACATATTGGAAACACAGCCATGTAAGTGTTAGCAGTGGCAGCAGGTAAGTAGTCCTCTACTTTAGAACAGCTTAAAGATGAAAAGCAGTACATCTGCACTAAAAAAAAATGTACAAATAATTACCTTTATTTAATACTACAGCAGCAGATAGATGTCCTACTCTGGCTATCATGCTGGGTGCTCAGAGAATGTCTAATGATAACAGAATCACAGAATAAGCTGAGCTGGAAGGGACCCACAAGGACCATTGATGCCAGCTCCCAGCCCTGCACAGCACCATCCCCAAGAGTCACACCAGGTCCCTGAGAGTATTGTCCAAATGCTGCTTGAACTCTGTCAGGCTGGTGCTGTGACCACTTCCCTGGGGAGCTGTTCCAGTGCCCAACAACCCTCTGGGTGAAGAACCTTTTTCTAATATCCAACCAAAACCTCCCCTGACACAACTTCAGGCCATTCCCTTGGGTCCTGTCACTGGTCACCACAGAGATGAGATCAGTGCCTTCTTTCCCTTACAAGCAAGTTGTAGACTGCAGTGAAAACACCCTTCTCCTCTTCTCCAGACTGAACAGGCCAAGTGACCTCAGTCCCTTCTCAAACCAGAGGACCTCCAGACCCTTCACTATCTTTGTTGCTCTCTTCTAATACCTTAATCTCTTTTTTATATTCTGACACCCAAAACTGCCCCCAGCACTTGAGGTGAGGCCACCCCAGTGTAGAGCAGAGCGGGACAAGCCCCTCCCTTGTCCAGCTGGTGATGCTGTGCCTGATGCACCCCAGGACACGCTTGGCCCTCCTGGCTGCCAGGGCACTACTGACTCATGTTTAACTTGCCATTGACCAGAACCTCCAGGTCCCTTTCTGTGGCACTACTTTCCACACTCTCATTCCACAGTCTGTATGTATGTGTAGGGTTGCCCCATCCCAGATGCAGAAATATATAAAATATATAATAAAAAAATATATAACTTATAGTATATAATATATAAATGTCTAGGTGATATGTCCTTTTCCACAGGTTTTATAAAACAGTTTCCATGAACTGAATTATTTGTTTGGTTTTATTACCAGTAATCCTTCCAGAATAAAGCCTTGCCTTTCATTTTATCATGAGATGATTCCACACCTTTACTGCCTTATTTACATGAAAACTGACAGTGCTCTTTCTGTATGGAAAAAAAAGTCCTGGGGAGAGCAGTTATGACTTGCTGTATGGAAATGGAAGGGGGAAAAAACTTCAATTTTACATGAAAACAAGGAGATTAGGTATTAGGAAAAGGTTTGTATTTCTAAAGTTCTTGAGAGGTTGCAAAGGTCTTCTGGATAGACTAATGGATCTCCTGTGTGTTGTATCTCCAAAGCAGGCTACTTAACATCTGTCACGGCTTAATTATAGTAATTTCTACTCAGTGTGAGGACACAGGACGGGAAGTCAGTTAGAAGACCTCTTGTCAAAAAAAAAAAAGGAAATTTAAAAAAAAGTCTTGCAATGCAAAAATGAAAGTCAAGTTTCATTCACATTGAATCAGATATTAAAATAGCCAAAGAGAAAGAGGGGTAAATAGGATTTTCATAAGTTCCATACTACTACCACTTTGGAAACCGTGCTTGCAGTGAAGAAATGCCAAGCTGATGGGCTTTTGTCTTTCAGGCATAAATTACAGCAAAGTGTTGAAAGAATAGTGATGGAAGAAAAAAATTTACTAAAGAGAAATTTTCTACTTAAATATTGTCTTAGATGTTTAGGGAATGATGAGAGGTTTTTATTTCTTTTAATGTGTTTTCAAGAAATAAACACTTGCTAAATCAGCAAACTGAAAGCTAAATGAAGTAATATCCTTAAAAATTAGCTGGGGGAGTTTTTTTTAGGATATCTTACTTGGAATCTTATATTTCCTGCGTGCTGGGGAAAATCAGATGTAAATTTACTACAGTATCTTCCTAGGACAGCTACTTGAATAGAGTCCAAAAAAATCACTCAGTTCTGGAGACAAAGTAGAGACATAAAACTACTTATACAACAATATCAAACTTTATACTAGAGGAGCATACTTTATTTGCAGTGAAGCCTCTCAGTGTATAGAAATATTGTAAGGAAGAAAAAGGATACTCGTCTTTATGTTCTTGGTTTTTTACCACTTCATTTATCTTGCTTTTGGAAATCCAATTTGCAACACTTTGAAATTTGCCCATATTTTCTCCAAAGATCAGTTTCCTGAAGCAATTCTAAACAGAATGCAGGGTTATTTTTTTGTCAGACTTGATGAATGTAGGTTGAATTTTGTAGCAGGTAGTTTCCTAAGATCAGCTTCATGAACAATATTCTAGAAGCGCAGATGACATCCCAAAGTGATAACTAGATAATCTAAGTTAAGGAGAACACTGCACCATTTAATAAATTTGATTTTAATGTGTTCTAAGTCAGCTTGCCACAGAATTTCTAGAAATTTTAATTTCAAAGAATAAGAAAGTGAAGATGGTGTCCTCATTGTTGTAAGGTGCATTTTAAAAGGCCCAATAAAGAGGACATGAGTCTTGAGAGATAGAAAGCCATGCATGTGAAATTAATAGAGCTGGAATGAATGGAAGAGGGGTGCTCAAATGCACAAAGATTATGAACTGTTAAATAGGAAATAGCAGGGGAAGAGGGTAGGAAAGCTCAGAGAGAGGAGAATTAAGAAGAGCTGCACATAAAGGAAAAGTTAGGGAGATGATAACATGTGTAATGAAGGTGAGAAAATTAAACAGAAATTTTATTAGATTTATAATGCATTTGAGGAAGACAGGTGCCAGAAGAAAGGAGAATACAACTAGCAAAACCATAAAAGACAGGGGAAGTGGCTTTTTGTTTTTTCTCTGTTAACAATGGAGTGGACTTGGTGGTCTGCCATAGAACCTTAGAAGCATAGAATGGTTTGGGTTGGAAGGTATCTTAAAGATCACCTAGTTCCAACCTCCCTCAGGATCCCATACAACCTTCCCTTGAATGCTTCCAGGGACGGGGTATCCACAACTTCTCTGGGCAACCTGTTTCAGTGTCTCTCCACCCTCACATGAAAAAATTTCTTCCTAGTATCTAATCCAAAACTACCCTCTTTAAGTTTGAAGATATTCCCCTTATTCCTGTTATTCCCTGCTCTTCCAAAAGTCCCTCTCCAGCTCTTTGTAGGCCCTTTTTATTATGGGAAGGCTGCTACAGGGTGTCTCAGAGCCTTCTCTTCTCTAGGCTGAATAACACAAATTCTCTCAGCCTGTCTTCATAGGAAAAGTCCTCCAACCCTCTCATCATCTTCATGTCCCTCCTCTGGACTTGTTCCACTAGGTTCACATCCCACTTCTGTTGGGGGCCCCAGAGCTAGACATAGCACCCCAGGTGGGGTCTCATGAGAGTGGAGTAGAGGAAGAGAGTCCTCTCCCTTGCCCTGCTGGCCATGCTGTTTTCGGTGCAGCCCAGGCTACAGTTGTCTTTCTGGTCTGCAAGTGCATATTGACAGCTCATGTTGAGCTTATTCTCAACCAATATTCATAAGACTTTCTCCTCAAAGCTGCTCTCAATCCACTCTCTGCTCAGCCTGTATTTGGGCTTGGGATTGCCCCAAACCAAGTGCAGGACCTTGCCCTTGGCCCTGTCAAACTTCATGAGGTTCTCACAGTTTCACCTCTCACACCTGCCAAGGTCCCTCTGGATGACATCCCTTCCCTCCAGTGTGTTAACTGCACCACACAGCTCAGTGTCGTCAGTGAACTTGCTGAGGGTGCAAGAAATCCCACTATCCATGTCACCAACAAAGATGGTAAACAGTACTGGTCCCAACCCTGACCCCTGAGGAACACAACCTGACAAGAGTCCCTGGACAAAGCATGAAAAACACAGAGTCCAAGACACTCCAGCTGACTGCTCCTGCTGTCTCCAGCCGCGAGGACCTCCTTGAGTTCTAGCTCTTGATCCAGAGAATACCAGTTGCCTTTCTCAGTGGAGATCCAGCTGCCAGAGAGATAAGGAAGCGGGGGGGAGGGAAGGTTGACACCATTTTCACTTTGTCTTTTGAGCCACATGCTCAGCTGTGAAGCACCATCTTTTGTGTGGAAGTGGTTGCCAGACCATTTAGGGTCTCTCTTTTTTCCCTTGGGGCTTGTGAGATTTAGCAATTTTGCATCTAGTGATTATCTACTGGGTTTTTTGCCCATTGCTGTTTTGCTTGTTAGTGAACTCTTATTTTTTCTCTTATGTCTACTTGTATTCATTCCTTATTGGTGGAAGGGGATTGGTTGAAACTAAGGGGAGGTAACTCATTTTAGAGTGTCCACTCCTTAAATGGTCTTAAACTAAGACAATCTCCATGCGTGGGATACCCTGGTGGTTTAGAACCAGTGACTGGGTAGGTTAGAACTCAGGAGGTCATGTTTCTGACACAGCCACTTATTTAGGGATCCATGATTTTCCCACCACCTGAGTCCTAATGTTTAAATTTCCTTATTTTAAAATATGTTATAAAATAAAATAATACTGAAATGTTATTTCTACCCTTTATTGTTTTGGGCAAAGCAGACCTAATAATCAGTGACAGAGGTAGAATCAGAAAGATGGCTTTTGTTTATAAGCACATTTCTCTAAAGAGAAATTGGACTCAGAATATAAACAAGGTAATTAATTCTAAATTAAAATAAATAACTGTTTTACCTAAGAAAGGGGGATAGAAAGCATAAACAACTTGTTTCTGCCAGCAAGTTTTTCTTGAGGGATTCTTAGTACAGATTTTGCATAATTAAGAATGCTTTATGTAGTGTAATGAGAGCTCAGAAGGCAACTGATGATGGTGTTCTTTGGTTGTTGTTTTGTCTCAGACATGTTATAATATTTTTTACTATAAGTAATTATGCAGTAAGTAATTATTCACAATTGATTTGCTTATGTTGTCGGCAAAAAAATTTTAAAGCATTTTTCCCTAAGTCCCCAAAGTCTGAACAAAGGGTTAAACTTACTATAACAAAAGAATGAAGTTCCTAGCTTTTTTTGTTTAAAATTCCACACAAAGGATCTAATACAGAATTCCTACAAACAAATTTTCAACTTCCTTCATTTTTACGTTTCCTGTTCTTGTTATTGCAAAAATAAAAAGAAAAAAAAAAAGTAGGTGAAAATAAGAAGTAAAAATATACATTCCTCAGTCTCTATAGCACAGAATTTATTTATCATGATGTGAGGTGTGTAAAGCTGAAATATTCAGCTTACCATAGTTGTCTCCCTGTCCTTTTGTAATCTTGGGATTATGAGACTCTAGTACTTGTGGAGGCCAGTTTATACCTCCTAAGGTAAGTGCCTTAGGTTTATGAGTTAAAATAGAATACAATAGAAGGAAGAACAACAAGGCAGAATAGAATAGAATACTTCATTTGGAAAGGACCTACACCATCATCAAGTCCAACTATGACCATTTCAAGGCTGACCAAATCAAGATTCTGGAGAGTCTTTTTCATATCTTCAGGTATAGGGGGAAGATGGTGAACAAGCAAGAACAAACTCCTACTTATTGTTTATCCCACAACTTAGTAAGAAAATGCTAGCTGTTGGCACGTCCTTTCTGAGGGTGGGAATCACTAAAACATTTACAACTCGACCTAATAAATCAGATGAGAGGATTTTATTGGTTGGTTGCTTCTTTCTACAAAATATCACTCTCACATATTATGATATTTCTTAGCAACCTGTGAGACATTATGCACATACCAACCTTAGGCATAGAAAGGCATCATTACTAGAAATAGAGGCTTGTAACAAACTCAGCAACGAATGATTACTGGAGAAATGGAGAGCATGCTGGATTAACACTTTCCCCCCCACTCTCCCTGCCCCAGGAAACTCATCTGTGTGACAGTCACATGCATTAAAGCAATTTCAGAGCCTGGACTTTCCCAGCATTAAAGGATTGCTTTCCCATACGGAAATATTTCTCATATTTTCAATTTCCAGATATGCATAGTGGGAGAGTTTTCTAATTGTGCCAAAAGAGTTTCTATCAACATTAAGAAGGCAAGTTTTTAAAGTTCTAAGGCTTTGCAAAGTGTTTTATAGTCAGGACAGGTATCACCGTAGCTCACACAATGGAGCAAAGAGTCTCATTTCAAAGTCGTCTCTTATGGGCTCCCTTTTTGGGATTACAGCGCAAGAGTAACTACTGACATTACAAAGCCTGTGTTTTGGGGATAAAAGCAGATTTTTTGCACCACGTAGTGATGAGCCTGCATCAGAATTTTCCTTATTTCTATTGCTCATTAGCTCATACAGTGCTACTCTCAGCAGGAAAAGATCAGCACCTTTACTATTTCAGACAGGTACTACTAAAATTAGATAGTACTGCTTCCTCGTGATAGTCACTGGTTCCCACCTCTTCTCTTATGTATATGCAAAGTGCTAGTTTTGAAGTATAAAACATATAGCCCATGTTTAGGTTTTGATGCTACACATTCTTATGCATGTATAACAATGAATAAACATGACTCAAGTCCTGATTCGTCACAGACTAGCACAGCTAGGAAAAATATTTTAAACTATTGCTGAGACATTTTCTGGTCACTCATGCTCAAGAAAATAGAACTCAAGTCTGAAGAGATTCCGAAAGCAAGAGAGCAGACATTATTTTTGCCAAGGACAGTAGAGACATTGGCTTATCCAGCCTAGCAAAAGGAAAACTTGAGTGTGGAAACAGACATGTAATGCATATATTTAAGTAGAAACACTAGGGAGGAAGAAGAATTATTTAAGTTCTCATAGTAATATGTAAACAAAAGGTAATAAACTGACACCAAATTTGTGTGAACTGGAAATTAGAGAAGCACTCTCCAGTTAGAAACAGACTTGGAAAAGAGGAGGGGAAGTGAATGCAGAAGCTGCAAAGGAGGATATGGATCGAGACAAGGCAAACAACTGCAAACATTTTTTTCTAGTCTCAACACTTCATGTCAATTTTGAAATATCTTTGACCTGAAAAAAACAAACAGATCCAGAGATAGAGTGTACATGACATTGAATCAAGAAATAAATTATTGGTTGGTGACTTTAAAAGAACTAAGTAAGTTTATGTTAACTTCTGGCCCTAATAAATATGCATTCAAAGAGTAAGAGCAGTTCATATTAAGAAGCAGACCAACCTATGTATGTATCAGGCAAAGAACCTAAAAGTATTGTTTTGTTAAATCCTTATATGTGGATTCCTGCACATGCTCTGACCATCTAGGAGACGTGGTTAGGAGAAAGATGGAGAGGCATCACATCTATCAGATGGGAATTCATGGATCAAAGCACAGTGTCAGCAGAAGTGTTCATTCTTCTAAAATAATATTGGATAATCATATTTTATTTGAGGTGTTTTAAGAAGGAAACTTGGCAAATAGCACGGAAGATATTATCAAGTAAGTAGAACTTATGCTGTCTCTGTTCCATGAGAACTAAACTGGCACAAACACTGAAACATTTTCCTGACATAAGAGCAAGGCTGAAAAAATAGTCTCCCTCATCCCTGTTCTGCAACTTCCCACCTCTGCTCTTTTCTCTTGCTGGTCAGTTCATTGAGCAAATTGTGTCCTGAGAGTAATGACATAGTACCTGAGACATTCAGTACTTTCCTCCAAATTAAACTAACAACTAAAGGCTAAGCCTCACATGATTGTTTTTGTTTTTAATTCCAAGTTAGTAAGTGCATAATACAATCTAAGGCAAGGCGACTCCATCATGATTTCCCACACAGGTCTTTGTTTTTATAGCAGAATCGCTTAAAAAACAAAACACATATTCCATTCCTGCTGACTGCTTAATGGAGAAAGAGGTGATTTGTGTTTGGTACTTTAAAAAACCCACTCAAAAATCCAGTGAAAAAGATCTCTGTCAGATCAGATGGGTAGTGTTATGTAAATGAAGATTCCATTTTGACCTTATTAATTTTTACAATACTCATGCATTTTATCAAAATACAGATGAGAATTTGAAGAACAGTGAACAAATCACATTTAGTGACTGTTTTAAAGTTTGTCTCCTACACATCCAAGCTGATGAAATCTACAAATATAAGAGCAAAACAGTGATAATATTGGTTTAGGACTCTAATGGTGAGATTAAAGGATCTATTGTTTGTTGTCTAACCTTCAGATATTAGACTAGAGACAGTCTTTCAAAGAAATGTTGGTGATAAGCCTTCAAGTGAGTCAGACAATGCTGGAATAAAGGTCAACATGGCCCAAAGCACTAGGACAGTATATGATGGCTGGAGACCTAAAAGCTAATGAATGATAAATTCTCAACAGAGGCCGTCAAAGAAAGTGAAAGGTCTAAAGAAAAAGTCTAGGAAGGAAAAACATATTCTGCACTAATTGTGAGGAAAAGAAAGATTGAAAGAATGAGGTTGTGAAATCCAGCCTGATCTTCTGACTTCTAAACACGTGTCTCCTATAACCAGCCTTTAAAAAGAAAATCACTCATTTCTGGTTTCCAGTCAATTATGGAAAATCTCTAAAAGTGACTTTAATCCTTCACCATGTATTTCATAGATATATTATTATTTAATCACTACATTCATCACAATATAATCCCTTCTGAATTCAGAAGATCATGTCTGAGTCTCAGGACTTTTGGCTTATGTGCCACATGCTACATTTTAGGTGGGTGTTAGCTGTGACCCATCTCAGCCCTGGTCCTCACTCAATAGATAGCTAAACTTCCTTCAACCCAACACACCAACAAACCAGACCTTACAGTAGGATTTTCAGTATATATTTTCATAAGGAGAAGAGCTCAAAAGCCCTGAGGATACATATAGGTTCTCCTTTTCTGTCTAGAATGCTTGTAGACATTATTTTTGCCACTGCATATTTTATGGTATAAGTACATAGAAAAAAATAAAATAAATGATAAAATAATAAAAAACCCCAAACAAAAAACAGGAAAAACTACACCTCTAGCACATATTCCAACAGCTCAGAAGACAAAGGATCCTAATCTGGGCTTTGTAACACTACTGAATTCTCTCAGAAAATTCCCCAAGGTGAATGATATGACTAGCCCATAAATTCAGAATTGCTTGCATATTCAAAATTCCTTCATGCCAAGATTCTCTGAAGCATGCAAATACCACCACAGACACTACTCTGTGCCTAACAGGATTTTGAAAAATCAGCCTCTACAGCTAATTTTTTGTATTACCTTTTAATTTTGAGTTCTATGTGCAATATACATTAAATATTCTATTAAATGTAAGTAAGAATTACAGACTTGAATGGTATAAATAATCTCTTTAAAATTTGCATAAAAACAATCACTCTGTGCTTCATATATTTATTCATTCTCTGCTTTCTCTAATGAACCAGACCAAATACTTTGGTTTTTTTAAAGAAGACAGCTCTCACCTTTAAGACTCTCAAATAAGCATCTGGCAGTCAGCAACCAGTAAACAAGAAATTTGTTGTGGCAAAGTTAATTCAGAGATATCTGTTGGGAAAATATACCTTTCATCACTTTTATCACCTGATTCTAATTCTTGGTTTGGTCAAAAATATATTAGTAGGAGGGTCAAAGCTTGCAAGGAGATATGCAACTGCTTCCAAGATAATGGGACACAGAGTAGAGCTGGAGGTGAACAGAGAAACAAACCAGCTCTAGATTTAATATTTACAGATTAAGAAATGGAGAATTTAACTTAGTTTTTAATTCAGATTTAATTTTATAGCAATTTTCTTCATGAAAATATTTACTCTAAACCATATTTTCACAGTTCAGCAGACTATGGTATAATAACTGTACATGTTTATACTCTTAGCTGGTAGTATATGTCTAAACATTGATAATTGTAATGTAAAAATGAAAGTAATATGCTGATCTCTGAGTGTATGAAAGGACCATTTGTTTCAAGGCAGAGCAAACATGCCTGTGTGGGTCTAGTGACAGCAAAAGTCCCTGACTTCTTTTATTTACTGGTAGAGATGATGATGTGCAGCCTGGGCCCTTCTCAGATTCACTCCATTCAGACATACAGGCAGCACTGACTCTTATCTGCCTGGCAGCTCAGTTTTTATTAAGGAGCCTGGACCAGGAGGCCTGGGATGTGAGGGCTAAATCTGTAGAGTAGCTGAATATAGGCTTTTTCTCTTCCTTGGTGGGTAGGCTGAACACAGAGGGTTTCTCAATCCAAACTTGATGTTATCCATCTCTTTAAGTGTCATATTTGTTTTACAAAACGTACAATTAAGGACTCACAGTGATGAGCAGAGACAGCTTTGGGATGGGCTGGCAAGGGGTTATTCCTTTTCCGATGCACAGAAAGTCATCTGGAAAGACATTTGAACTCCTGGAAAATCACATCCTGAACCACCACCATTTCCTCAGGGCATTTAAACTGAATTGGTGACTGTTCAGTTTAAATATCTCTGCAAATGCTTGAGGAGCAATACCAAGTTGTTTCTGCCAATAACAGTGGTTTCCTCCATCATACCATGGTGAAGCATGGAGACAAGCTATGCTTTCTGTACCAATCAGCAAAGTAAGTCTATTGTTTGTTTTGGCCTTTTCCAACCATAAGGTTTCAATGTGATTAGCACTCTTACGTCTTTACATCTCTTACCACTTCTACAGCTAACTTCTTCAATATGCCACGGCTTTTCTCTCCAAGTCTTTCTGGCTTGAGAATGTTTTTCCCTACTTCATTTCATGTGAAGGTTTAATTTCTCCCAGTGGTGTAAGAATACCTTTTTAAGCTATATGTTTCAGAGATAAGCTAACTTTTAAGCTAAAACTTTGGATTTTAGGAGAGGAAGGGAAGGGAAGGGAAGGGAAGGGAAGGGAAGGGAAGGGAAGGGAAGGGAAGGGAAGGGAATACCCTTAATTTTTGATCATGCCTGCAACCTAGAAATTAGAACAGTTTATATGCTTATGTATTAAATGAAAAATATAGATTAAATTGGCAGAAGAATTGTTAAACTCCATCTTATTACTGCTGTTATATTAACATCTAATGTTACATTTTACTAAAACATGGCTGCTTGTTAAAAATAAAGAGACAAGAGACTTTTTAATTTTTAACATAGAAATCAAAATGTTTAAATGAGGTGTGGCATATTTCAGCTCAGTTTGTGATAGTGGATCCTTGGAATACATTTGATTTTTGTTTCAGGTGGTATAACAAAATGGTAAGCAGTTACAAGTTCTTTTATTCCAAGAATCTGTGCCTTGCATGTTAATGAGCTATCCAATACAAATAAGGGGCAGAGGAAAAAAACATCCTTTTCCACACAGGAAATGTACTTGATGAAAATAACATGTCTTTGCACAAACTAAGATTAAAAAACCAAAAAATTATCTTCTTTTATGGCAGATTACTTCGTTGATGTTAAGAAACAACCATATTCATTGTCCCTGTAACTCCAAAGTGTAACTTCTGAATATAACCTGAAATGATCCTTTAAGGCAATATGCTATGAATGAGAAGGATAAAAAGAAGATATAAAAAACTGATAAAATAAACAGACTGCAGAATCAGCTCTTGCTGCTCAGCAGCCTCTGAAAGTCAGATGGATGAAAGCATCAATCAGTAGGAGACATGGTTACATAGATTTTCTTTTTTTTTTTCCCTACCTATTGCTTGTAGAAAAGAATGCTTTAGTCCTAGAGCTTTATGTAATATGTGGTAGAGATGTTTCCAAGAATGCCAGTTGTTTGGGCCTATGATCTGATAGATGCTGAAGAACAGAAGACAAAAAGAAGAATATTTGGAAGGGGTTCAAGAAGTTAAGTCTGTCTCTGTGCAGAAGGTGTTGGAGATAACATGTTCATGAAACATGAGAAGAAAACCCAATAATCTCAAATTCTTGCTGACATCTTGCAAACTTCACTCTTGAATGTGTCACTGTAAATGGCATATTAGATACAAGGTTATTTTGTTTTCAAGGTACCTGTGTGTTAAAAGACTAAGAAGCAAATATTTGTTTTACTCAGTTATCTATATTTCTAAAAGTGATTTATCATTTCTTTGAAGATATTGGATTAATATTCAAGTATTATTAATTTTATAAATTAAAGGTTAAATTTTCTCTCCTTTAAGTAGAACAGCATCTCTGTTCCATGAATAATCCTAAATGCAGAGCAATTGATTATTGGAGGATGAAGGCAGCAATCAACACAAATAATGAAGATAGTTTCTAGATAAAAGATTTAAGATGTTTCCCAACACAAAGCAAGTAATTCCTGCCATTCTACTCCTCTCTACTAAGGAGAGCTTGCTGTTGTATTCCAGGGACAAATGTGGAAGACAAAAACTGCTTTGGAAATACAAGAAGAGTTCCCATCTGTGTTTTCCTATGGACATAGTGAAATTCATCTGGACACAGCTGACTATCTTTTGAGGAAGAAGTGAATGAAAATAAAAAAAATATAATTTTTTTATACCACAGAGAGTTAAAATCAGAGTTCAATTAATTTCTCTGAGAAGGGATAGTTTGATAAATGAAAACAAATCTGATGGGCAGTCATGATCTCTGCTCATACCAAAGCAGCCTTAAATTTTTTAGATAGAACTGGGTCAAAAGCATATAAAAAATCATGACTGTAAATCCTAATCCTTTGCTTTGCAGAGAATAAAGCTTCACCCTAAGTGCAGTCAACAGCATGCTAAGTGCTTATTTTCAAAATGTCTAAACAAGAAACTATAGGGCAAAGAAGGAGAAAATAAAGTTGAGTTTGTAATGAGAAAAACCCACATCAGCCCCAAATGGAGATATTAAATTTCTACATGATGAAAGCTGTTTTCATGCTAACTGTACTGTAATTGTGACACACGGAAGTGTTCTAGGGAGCACTGAAAATATAAAAAGTAGAGATAGCTGTAAAACCTTTAGCCTGTACATTTCTGTGGAATTGAGATTCACAAATTGTTTTGGAATGTTGGAGAAAGGCAGAGCTTTGGTTTGCCATAGCATGATGCAGATAAACAGCTTGGAAAGAGGGAGCAGCTTTTGTTTCTAATATCTCTTGTGTTTTTTTCAACAAATTATCTTTTTTACACTTCAGTCTCTAAGGTTTGTTTTGGCCACAAAGTGCAGTATAAGTGGATAGGAATGGAAAATTCTCACTAGACCATGCTGAGCACTCATTAGAAAAACCCACATTTTCTTGCAGGAGTGAAGCTGGTACAGCATAACCTTTATTTAACCCTCTAGTCACACACACCCTCTTCCCCCCACAAAGATACATAAGATTCAATTACATTTTTGCCTCCAGTTATGTCAAGTATAAAAAGGAAAATGAGATCTTAACAAGACTGGTTTTAAAATAGCCGCAAGTCATAAGTTTTAAATGTTGGAAATTACTGTGCAATGTTCCAGACATCTTAAGTGAATAGTCCAAATGACTCAATACTAGGAACATTTCCAATACAAACCTTCATTGCATTCTAGGTGAGATGATTTGCAATTAAACCTCAGAGGATTCTATTCAAATTTTAAAGGAATACCCTATTTTCTCTTGGAATAAGATTGATATTTAATAGTTTCCCAGGCTTCAGTAATTGAATTGCCTTCTCTGCATTTTTAAAATCTCGATCCATTATTCTAATATCTTAATTTCTAAAACTCCTTTGTATTTTCTTGTTTAGGAAATTTGGTAAAAGAGTAGTCTTGGGAGTCTACTGTGCCATACTTCACTGTAACTCCCTAGAAGTTTTGGTGGAATCTTTTGTTTGGTTGGGGGTTTTTTGTTGGTTTTCTTTGGGTTGTGGTTCTTGGTTGGTTGATTGGTTGGGTTTTGTTTGTATGTTTGTTTGTCAGTTGGGGTTTTTTCTGTTGTTTTGTTTGGTTTTTTAAATCTGGTTTGGTTTTCTTTCCCCATTTGTTTATAAGTAGATGGTTAGATCCTTAAAACACAAGCTTAATTCAAGGCTGAGAATCACAAAATGATGCCTTTTCACCATAACTTATACCAAACACACAGCGTGTCTTGTAGGGTCTCTACTTAGTCAGGAAGAATGTTTCTTCTGCACTGAATCTTTATTTCCTTTTTTTTCCCTGATTTTAAGTCAACCATCTCATGAGGAAAATAATTCAATATTTTTAGACAAGCTCCCATATCTTAAAAAAACCCTCTGACCTGGTTCAATACTTCAAACATGTATTGTGTTAACACCTATTGATATGCTAATACTTGCTTGTCACAACTGTGGAACCTGGGTACTTATACTGTCCAGCTACAGGAGCTCATAATACATGAGCAAGAAAAAGAAAGGACATGGAGAATTCTCAAAGGCAGCTTTTTGCCCTAGAGTAGAAGACGAGGATACCCATAAACTCTTGAAAATGGGAAATGTGAGGATTGTTGTAGTCTTATAACTTGACTTTGCTTTGACCTCTGACAAGTATCAATAGTGCTTTTATGATGAGGAAAGATGCAATGAGCCACATACATCTCCCAGTACCATGTACTCGAGGGACCCAGTACAACTACTGACTCACTCTGACACACTCACAATCCCCAGTAAAACGCTGCAGAGAGACAGTAGCATCTGAGTGTCAACAGTGAATTTTTTTTTCAGGCTAAAAAATCTCACCTTATATGTGACTGCACAGTATTAATGCATTTTTCTGGTTTTAGGACCAGGCCGATGACTGAGTGACACAAACATATCAGTTTTAATTATTGCTAGCTTCAGCATGACTGAGCAACATAGACTTCTGTAAAGTAATCTGTCTAATTTGATAACACGGAGACCTTAGCTCAGAACATCTGAAATGCAGCACTCTTGCTTAACTGCAGCTCATTCTTCAGCAGTTGTGTGTACTCTACTTTGGATTACGCAGACAGTTTTGAAAATTCCAAAGCAAAAACATGGAACAAGTCAATGTCAGTGTTCAGTCCATCTCCATTACTAGAACAGCATTTAAAATTTAAGTTGGGTGCATCCATCTCACCTAAATAGGAAAAGAGGGGAACCGATTTCTAAGCAGATTCCATCAAACACAACAGCTAGTCATTGACAAGGAAAAATTAGATAGTAGACTTACAGTCATTATCTTCATGTCTAAACTGACAGTAATTTTATACAGATACAATATTTATACAGAATACAACTACAGATGCATTTATTCTGAGTTCTGCAATCAAAGTATGAAAACAGGATAAAAACTCATTATCCCTATTCTCTTCCCTATCATATACACAGCAAAGTCATAACAAAGCTAAAGCCAAATCCAGCCTTATGATCCAATTCCCATTCATTAGATTTACTGTCAAGCATGGCTGTCAAGACTGGCTTTGTTGTACATTGTGCATGAACTTTTTTCTTAAATCCACTGAAAAATTCACTTTTCATCACTGTAGACTTCCTATGTTTTCTAATTACTGTAAGATTCAACTTGTTCTTCTCTGCTGATGCCTTGCCAAAAATATAGCCTTTGTGCAAATTAGTATTTACTTTGCTGTCACTGAATAATGCAATCCTCCATGCACTTTGCAGTGGCTCAAAGCATAAACCAGGCTCCTGATGTAGAAATGTGCATTTTAGTTTAAAGACACAAAATAAAGTAAACCTTAGACAACATCCAGGTCCCTGTTTGTTTAAAATTCTTTCTTTCAGCTTCCACTTAGCTTTCCCTAGAATGGAAATATGTTTCTCACTGTTAAATCTGCTCAACATATCCTTGGATTTCTTGTGTGATTTTTCTGCTTGTTTCCACACTAGACGTAAATTTTGCTGTTGTTTTTATAGAGATTATTGGAATACTATGCAGAAGCTCCTCTGTGAGGCTCATAAATAGGAAACATTATCAGAGAATGAGTGCTTGAAAGCTTGAAAATTAGCTTCATAGCATTAATGTCTAAGTTATGCAAAGTCATTAGGAAATAATGTTTTATATTATGAATAATCATTGTGTAATATACATCAAAGAACTCCTCTGAATGTTTGGCTAATAAAGACAACAGTTTAAGGATTAGCCCCATATCATTGGTTTGTGAAGAAGTGTGATCACTGTGATCTCTCAGAAGATGATATATTCTATTAAAATAGTCCGTACACTAACATAAGTATCTATGCATCTGCTTAAAAAATTGCACCCAAAACACATAACTGAATTAATTTCAAGAAATGCTTTATTATTACCATAATTAGAGTGGAAAATGGCAGTGGACAAAAAAAACATCCTTAACCTATGACAGGTAATAAATACAATGGTGCAGACTGTCAAACTGACTATGAAACTCCATGATTAGATGGGCATGCAGTAAGCTCAAGGGGTAAGGAAGAAATTGGCTGTTAACAAAAAGTGTTATCACTTTGTTATTGCTTCTGGAAAGAACAGAAGTCATTTGTCTTTGCTAACACAATCTCTATAAATAATGAAGGATGTTCTGTAACGCGGATAATAAAATGACAGTTGCATTTTTACAGCAGCAAGACATACCAGGATTGGCCTTGTGGAAATATAACTATGTAGAACAGCAATAAATATCGTTGCACAAGTTTTTGTGATATATCATTGTTATTTTTAATTGCTACAAGCATCTACAATGCAGAACAGAAGGAGAACTTTGACATTCGGAGTGCTTGGGAGAAATCTGTGCTTTCCAAGATTTAGGTTGCAGGATTTTTACAACCTCCTGCAAAAATACTTTACATTCTCAGGGACTGGTCCTTTCATTTACCTGGGAAGCTGATTTTTTGTCTTTCTGTCTATACAAATATTACCCTGTAGCATTTGTCAGGTAATATTGCATTTCTTACAGTGGCACCACATGAAGGCACTCATTCCCTGACATATAGTTTTGCAATGAAAGAATATGCTTTCTCTACATGGGGATAAAACTGTTCAAAAAAACTTTCTAAGTAGACTCTGAGACATGATGTAGACTTTCTGAGCCAGTTGGTCCTTTATCTTGGTCATAATTAGAATCTCCAGCAATTTTCAATTCTATTGACTTCAGAAGGATCAGTCCCTAAAATTGAATTACTGAGTGGTATTTAAGCACTGTCCATATGGCTATATATATAGTATAAATATAATTTTTCACTCTCTGTCTTCAAATACACCTTCTGTAAGTTTGTCAGGCAAACAGACTAGAGATTGGAAGCAGGCATTTAAGTTACACTCAAAATTCCGTAAGGTGAACAAGAGAACCATTTATCAGATATGTTAATCTGATGGGAAGAAGCAGTAGCAAGCAGCTGAAAATCTTGAAAATATCTGAATGTGTCCCTTATACCTACCCTCTTGTAGTTTAAAACTCTTGCCCCTTGTTCAATCACAACAGGTCCTGATAAGAAGCTTGTTCCCATCATTTTATAAGCCCCCTTAACTACTGAAAAGCTGCCAAAAACTCTCCCCAGAACCTTCTCTTCTCCAGGCTGAAAAGCTCTTTAAGCCTGTCTTCATAGAAGAGGTGCTTCTGCCCTCTGATCACTCCAGCAGGTCTATGTTTTTCTTACACTGTAAATGCGAGAGCTGGATGCAGGACTTCTGATGGGGTCTCACCAGAGAGAAGCAGGGGAGCTGATTACAGACCTCCATAAAACTGAGAATTAAATAATGATATAATTACTGGAAGATTCTACCCATCATCAGTGTGGCATAATTCAAACCAGACTGTTATGCACATGTATTTCAGGCAATCATCAGCAAAAATACCAATTTCAAATATTTTATGTTGGCATGTATACAGGGAAAACGTATCTCTTCTAGCAACTGTAGCAAACAATTCCTAAGGAATCAGTGAATTATTTTTTTTCTGTATCTATTTCATATCTCCCAAATCAGACCTCTCTACTCCTCCCTAAGTCAGTTGCTGATGCTGTACCCTAATGCTAATAAATTCACTTCTCTTGGCCCAAAGAACCTCCATTCTATCCTACATATTCACATTTTGCAGTAGGCATTGTGAAGAACATATATTCAGGCCACATTCTTGGGATAAAGTTATGTTAAGCAGAGTGAAAAGGAAACAGCAGTAGGGAAATGTAGTTTTTCTGATCCATCAGTTGTATTTGAACCCTACTGTGGCGCCAGGACATGATCCTGAGCTCAGGATCCGGGTTTTGCTGTACAAATGTCTTGAACCAAAACTGCAGGGGTCCCCATGAAGATATTGAAATTTTTCTGCCGCGTGATTTTTTTCTCCTGTTTTGCATCAATAGACTTGTCTTGTTAGAGTCTGTAATTAAAATGAAGGACAGCCTGCTTATAGCAGAGAAACACACTCTTATTTTAATTTGAGATATATTGTTCTCAAAGACTGGGAGAGAAGGGTGCCTCTTAACAGAGCAGACATCTTCAACGATGTCTAGCCTGTCTCTCCACCCATCCAGCTTTCCCTACAGGTGGGTAATACTCTAATTTCCAATGCTTGTCTGTGTTGCATTCAGACCTTTAACATTAAGGGGAATGTGCTGTTTGCCTGTGGATGTTCCATCAAGGCTGTATCAATTGCTGCGTTACAGTGACGTATCGTTATATTGATTGACTGGCAGGTGGATCATGCTGCACTCAAGGGTCTACTGCAGTTTGGTAGCTGAAATTCCCATCTTTGTGAAGAAAAAGCCCCAGGTTTTTGAGAGCTATGAAGAAATAATTTTTTGCAAAATTGAGGTCACGAGAAAACAGACTCTGGAGCAGGTTTGTTTTTTTCTTTTTAAAGGTGAGTTCTATCAACTCAGTGCTGCTAGAAGGAATAGTGATGCATGAGAAGTGGCTGGAGTCTGCTGAAAGACCAAACTAAATCTCAGTTCTTACCTACCTACTGCTAAATGTGAGAAGGCAACACAGAGAAAGGCTGGGAAAGACATTGTATGTTCATCAGGACATTTTTTAATTCGTCTCTGGAAACACATCTTATCTGACCAACAGTATGTATGTTATTCGTTAAAACTCTGACCTCCTTTTTATATTAACTTCTCTAGGCCATTCTTATTTCTGATGCTAACCAGCTCTTAATCCTAATAATATTAAAAACTGCATCACAAATACATCAATAATTTTGAATCATGTCACAAGTCTGTATGGTAAAGGTCCTTTTTCCATGCACATTAAGTGGAAAAAAAAGGAGTAGGAGTGGAACAAATTTTAAGCTTGAAAAATCAAGTGCTCAGATATTAGGAAATGACAAAATTAAGGCTGCCTGAGCAGGATTGCTTACACTGTCTTGTACTTCTGCATCATTAAACAATCTGTAATTACTTCATCCTTTAACACATGTGATGCAACATTCACTTTGTTAACAGAGATTCATTATTTCTGTTTATCAGTATTTTTCAATGAGGGGCTTTGTACGTCTTTGTACATATCATTTAAATCTGAGTCAGGGACATCATGATTAATTTCCTTAGGGTTTTTCCTCAGGTAATGTCCTTATAACATTTTTATACTTTCTACATATTGAAAAAAACGAATCTTCAGAATAGAGGGTGAGATAAGTTGTGTTTCTCTTAAAGGATAGTTGTCAGACTAGCCAGAACTATCTCTGAAACTTATTTGTCCTATGCAAATATGGCTTTTTTCCTGTGTAGGAAAAAAGATTTTTTAAAAAATCCCATGAGTCTGTAATTAGTGTCAGGAGAATTAATTAGATTTGCATAGGCTATAGTCAGAATGCTGGTATATCCTAAGTTTTAAGATTGTGATTTAATGAGACTAACACTTACTTTTGGAAGTAATTTCTTCCTTTTTTTTTTAAATTAAAAATCTCAGAACTAATGTCTTGTAGGGTTATATTTACTCATATATGAGACATCTTCAGGAATGGGATCTTTAGATCTATAGGACAACCCTCTAGTCATTTGAAAGTTAAATGATTAAAAAATGGAAAAGAATTCAATTGCTGACAGCATTTTTCTTTTGAACTATTTTTAATCATGTGGAACTGTCAATAAAGAGGGTAGAGATACTTGCTTTATCAGAATTTTAACGATTTGCAAAAAAATGTTGAGATTCTAGATTCACAGTTTTCTCTGTAAGGGGCTACAGAGGCATGGCTAAACATTTCTGTCCAGATCTGGTAGACGATTTAGCTTTTTTTTTTTTGCACTCCTAATGGTTCTGTGTGTGTCTGTGTGTGTGTACAAATAAATTTGTGATTTTTCCATACAAAAGATTTTATAAAAGGAACAGTTTTGAAAGTGGGAGAAGCCAATGGCCTGGGATCCTGAGTTCTATGACAGTGGAAGAAGAGCTCTAACAGGGTGAGCTGCAACCAAGGGGCTGACAGGATCTTGACAAGCAGGAAAAATTAATCAGTAGAATGTCTTTAAATATTTTTTTTTCCTTCCCCCCTACCTTGTGTTCCTAAGCTTTTCCTTTTGCTTTTCTCATGATCCTGTCACTGTTTATTCTCTTAGACCCACAATATGATTTCTGCCTTTGACAATTCTGGCTATTGCCTCAATAAAGACTAAAGAATTTTACCTAGATTTTAAGAAAACCACCAACCATATCAACAAAAAAGTCAAAAGGAGATGCTCAGCTTCTGAAACTGTTGGTATCAGTGAACTAGGTGATCTTTAGTTTCACTTGATACAGTCACCTTTATCTTCTAATGAAATTTCAGCTTGCCTGTCTTAAGCACAGCGAAAGAGATCCTGGTCATCAGGATCTCAGAACACATTTTGAACCTTTGAACCCTGATAATGCATTAAAATACTGAGCTTTTGTAGTAGAGTCAAATAATCCCTTCATTACAGCTCTTCCATGCCTGGTAGAGTCTACCACCTCTGACATCATCTTGCCATTATAAATTAATATCTTTCCACTTCTAAAAACTTCTATTATTATTTCGAAGCTATCAATACCAGAGTAGCAGATGGCAAGTCTCAAGGCTCCCCAGCCATGTCAATGTTGAAATCTCTCTCCCTGTCTGAACTCAACAGCATATTTCACTACAGAAAGCCAAGGAGCAAGCATCAATAGGAAATACCTGTGTGGAATGCTTAGAAAAGTGTGCGAATCCCACGGGTGCTCTGCAGGGTGGAGAGCAACCAAGCTAGAAGGTTATCAGATGTCAGGAGTCCTCTCAGGGGTTGGATCCTGAAAAGAATTGTGTATGTCTATAACTTGATGCATTCTGAGTAGTTCCAGCTGCTTAAAACAAAGCATGTGCACAAGCCCTCAGCAGCATACAGAGCTCAGACCTCAAGCTGCAAATAGTGCAAAAAGCTAAAGGATGTTGTATAGCCAATGCCCCTCATTAGAAAAACGCTTTAAACTCCAGGTTCAAACAGCGTTATTGAAGATGACAGTCTTTCTGCCATGTCTCCACTGGGACAACAACCACTCATGGAATGGCAGTTTGTGCAGAAAAAAATTAAATAACACATTAATGGAAAGACCAAATTTCCTAGCTGTGGGAGGTATTAGGATGTGCAAACAATCTAATCTGCTGGACATTAAGTGGTTTCAAAGCTTCAAAGCTGCAGGAGTGTGAGGAAGAGGCTTCCTAGTGAGCAAAAGAACAGTTTTCAAGACAAAAAAAGGAAAATGATGGCTGCTTTTCACACTTATTTCTTTATTAAATAGGCAAACACTGCAAATCAGCAATTATAGGCCCAGGCTCAAAAACAATTTTAAAGCAGTGTGTGACCACCCAATAATCTCCGTAAACCTTATAGAAGTTTATGAAACAAATAGGTACACCTGCTAGAGGCAAATACTGAAGGAAATCCAGCCTGTGTGAAACTGAGAACTCCAGAAATATCCCTCTGGGTTAAAAGTGTGTTAATGCTCATTTTTAGTGATGTGTGAGTGTTTCAGGCAGGCCTAAAATTTAGGTTAGGCGTGTTTCTGATTGAGAGATGGAGCTGCACAAGTGCAGGCTGGGTAGAAAATAGATTGAGAGGAACCCTGAGGAGAAGGACTTAGGGCTGTTGGTGGATGAGAAGCTCAACATGACAATCAGTGTGCACTCACAGCCCAGAATGTCAATCGTATACTGGACTGCATCAAAAGCAGTGTGGGCAGCAGGGCAAGGGAGGAGATTCTGCCCCCCTATTCTGTTCTTGCTGTGTCCAGCTCTGGGCCCACAACATAAGGACGTGGACCTATTGGAGCAAGTCCAGAGGAGGCTACAAAGAAGATCAGAGGGCTGGAGCACCTCTCCTATGCAAACAGGCTGAGGGAGTTGGGTTTATTCGGCCTGGAGAAGAGAAGGCTACAGGGAGAACCTTAGAGCACCTTCTAGTACCTAAAGGGGGCCTGGAGAGATGGACAGGTGCCTTTTTTTAAGGGCATGGAGTGATAGAATAAGTGGGAATATCTTAAAACTGAAAGATTTAGATTAGATATGAAGAAGATATTTCTTTCCTGTGACAGTGGTGAGGCACTGGAACAGGTTGCCCAGAGAAGTTGTGGGTGCCCCATCTCTGGAAGTGCTCAAGGGGAGGTTGTGTGGGGATCTGAGCAATTTGATCTAGTAAAAGCTGTCCCTGTCCATAGCAGGGGGTTGGAACTAGATGATCTTTAAGGTCCTCTGCAACTCAAACCATTCTATTGTTCTATAGTTCCGTACATTTATTTCTGAAGGTGCAGAAGAAGGCACTGTTTACTGCCGCAGAAGCAGCTGGATAGGTCTCAAATTGGTGTAATGAAACCATTCAAACCTAAAAGCACTCTTAGGCCCCAGTGGGAGTAAATAAACAAAGACAGCCAAATTACATCTTGTACTCCATTTCACATTGCTAGGCTTTGTATTAGTCATTTACTCAAACAATTCTTGTTATAATGGAAGTATTTTACTCTAGATATAAAGTTTTGACCTTTCCATATCATCACTAAGAAAATAATATCTAATCTTTTACTGTGACTACAGGAATATAATCACACACATCTGTTGACATCTGAGTCTTTTTACACCAAATATCTCAGCTCAGGAAAAATAAACTGAAGGGAAAATGAAGAATTCCAGCTATATGGAAGAGAGAATATAAAGAACACATATGACTTAGAGATATCGTTAGAGAAGTAACATTGTAAAAAAAAAAAATTCTCTAAATTTTTTAAATTTATTTAATTAACTAAGTGGTACTGTACCTCAATCGTGATAAAATAAGTGATTTATCATGTTGCCAAAGCACTTTCCAGGATTTAATTTTACCCATGGAAGAATTATAGGTTCAGATGTGAAAGAGTGCAAATTTAGAATGTCTCCAAATATGAGATTTCAAACTGTCAATACTGAAAAATACATTGCTACCACATAGTACATATTTTACACAGTCTTAAATAGCAACTAAAGTGAAAGGATTTCCATCACTTAAGGTATTTTTATGATCTGAGTCCAAATGAATTTTCAATATTTTTGAACAAAAAGAGTCAAAATGCTTTCTATTACAAATGTCCATAGCACAGACTAGATCAGTGCTATGGACATGAACAGCATAGACATGATCAGTGAAATCTAACTTTGAAAGATTTCTGTGAAATTTTACATTACAAAAGAGAGTATTGAAGACATTTCCTCATACATTAAGTCACAAAGTGTCACTGCCATTTCAATTTCAATCTCTGTTGAGTATGATTCCAGTATATATACCCAGATACCACACACAAGAGATTAGTCTTTTGGAATTCTCATTTGTAATTCCTCTTTGAACCTAAGAAGTAAAAGCCGTTCTTTCCAGTAATGGTTTTATGGATTTCCTTTGCAATTGTTTTTAGAGGTCAATGGAAATTTTAATTATTACACTTATATGATGACCATATTTGGTTTAAAAACATGCTTGTCTAGTATCAGACAATAAATCAGTCAGATTGAGCTATTCAAGTGTAAGATAATCAAGGCCTTTAAAATTTGAAGGATGAAAAAAGGGTAAGCTCACAAAGTATTGGCAAGGATTCTCTAACCGAAGGTAGAGCCACTTTGATACTGAACACACCATGAACATGCCTAAGGCCATCAATCCCCCTAGGAAATGTGAGCCCATGTCCTTCTGGAAAAAATGATGACATAAAAAGGTAGGGGCAATTGGAAATGCAAAAGCTGGTAAACGTACTTACAACATGAACTTTAAGTACTACAGCACAGTATGGATTTTTTATTGAAACTATTTATTTTTTCTATTTCTTCATTTTTCATTCTCATTGCTACTGAAAGGATGTGATAATTATGGGGAAATTATGTTTCAGCTTTTTAATAAGAAGAGGATTTTGTATGGTTAGTTTTCAGATTATTATTACTGTACACAAATGTTGAAACTTTCTGTTCGGTGGAAATTAGGAGTCCTGTGATAGAAAATATAACTAGGAGGCCTTTCTACTATTTATAAGAGTGCTTGAGGAACACTACTTTGGTGATTGATCAGTAGAACATTGAAAGTTATCTCAGTTGCAGAGATGTCATGGGATAGTAGCAGGCAGAAAATGACAGCTGAAATAACATATTTGTACTGTTCAATGCTGTGTCTGACTATAAAATAATGACCATATTATCAATAAAATATTACTATATAAAGTAATTTATTCTGAACCTCTGGATGTCATAAATTATTTTCACTAAGTCACCCTTCTGTAGCTCACTTACTGGTGCTTGATAGAGAATTAGGTGCCATTGACTAAAGTACAGGTTTCAAAATACACCCAGTCTTGAACGGAGAAATGAGAAACGGGACCCTATGATGCCTCTTGACTTTTCCTTTTTCCTTTTACCATTGATCTAGTCTATCTAGCTGTTAAAAATGGGGCTTTTTTCAACCTTTTGAATTTGTCTGGCTCCAGTTTCATCGTTTCTACTTTTTTCTCCCCTAGATTAAAGTACCCTTTCGTGATGAGGAAATGGCTAGAGAGGAGAATCTAGCAGAGCTGAACACTGTAAAGCCCTTTCTCTATTATATTCAGAGCATAGAAAAAACACATTTTGGAGAAGCAATTGTATGAGCTTGTACAGGCAGGCTGCAGGAACAGACATAAAAAACACAGATGAAGGGTAATTTTATTTTTGTTACCTTGCCATCAAGGGATCCCCAAAGTAGCACCTGGGCAGAGGCACACAAGAGGGAATGAAAACACTGTGGATCTCAGTCCATGCTAGAGGATCACTGAACCTGCTGGTTTTGCCTGTTTATCAGGGATTCACTCAGGCACAGGTTACCACTTTGCTTTGATCTTTCCCACAGCAGGGCCGAAATCTTAAGCACGTTCTATAGAGTGTCTCTGAGTCTATCACAGGACTGTATTATTTAATCATAGATGTTCTATTTTTCCAACACACAAGTCTAAAGAATGATTAGAATTATATATGGTGTTTTCTACACCTCAGCTTCATGTCACTTGACTCTGTTTACAAACCTCTTTGCCAGTCTTCTATTATCTTCCCACAGCAATAAATTTTTTACATCAACAGGGCAATTTCTGGGTGGAGACATTGCTCAAAAACAGCACCTTTTTTATTGTATTCAAATCTGTCTTCACTTTGGTACTTAACAACTATAATCAAAAGATGAAGAGAATCTCAAGGAAGTATTTAAGTTCAAATTTTAAGTTTTAAGTTTATTTAACTATTTAATTAATTCATGGAAGTGTTCTCCAATTCTTTAATAAATTCCACAACTTTTAGTATTTACCTTCCCTTTGAAAACTCTGGATCCCCACATTTTATAAAAAACTTTCTAATAACTTCATAATGTCTCATACCTTGAACTCCCACCTCCATTTTGATATAATAATTTGTATCTTACTTGTGTTTCCCTAATAACGTATTCAAGGCTCATGCTTTTTCTTTACCTCTTATTAAGCTATTCTTCTTTTCAAAGTCACTGATACTGAGAAAAAACTCCAAATTTTTTAAGTTGTGGAATGAATATCTTTTTTTCTAGGTATATATATTTGCTTTAAACTGCAGCAAGAATTCTAATATTCAAAAGGACCTAAACTAGCAAGTGATCAGGAGGGCTATATGATCCTTCCACACCGTTAATATGCCAGTGTAGTAATGTCAGTGTCATCTTGCAAATTCATTCTGGTTTCATGTTTCTTCTAGACCATTGGTGAAAATGTTGAGAAGCATCAGATCTGATACTATGTATAATAGTAATCAAATATCTCCATTACATGAAAATGCTGTATAAGTCTTTGTGACATATCAACCTGCTCTATTAACTCCTAGTTAATACTTCTTATGGTTCTGAATGATACTGCTAATTTCACACACTCAGTGTTGTGTAGAACCCAGCGTCTTAAGAAAAAATATCTACAAATGACTGCATGTACATAGTTGGGATTTTTACCAGATAATAAATGACATGAAACTTGCTTTGGTCACAAAAATGCTCCCTGCTGCTTCGTGTTGAATTTGGCACCCATTGTCCATCCAGGTCCTTCTCACAAGAGTGGTCTCCAACTGGTTCCCAAGCAGCACTGGTAAATGGCAAGGTTCCTCTCCCTTTGCACTCCTCCCTGCTGAAGTGCATGACATTTCTCTTAGCCCAGAATTTTTCCTCTGGATGAGGTCTCTAGCATGCAGCATGCCAACTGCTCCCACTAAGATTGTTTAAACCTGTCAGACTCCCACTTCTCTGAAGCTGAAATTATTCAATAGTCTTTTTATCCTTTACAAGAAATACATTGTTATTAAGTCAAGGTTTGGGAATTATTTTTGTTTATCCTATCTACTAAGCTTAACTATAATCCTGAGATAAAGCCTTAAGGAAAAACAAGAAACTCTAGGAGGATCATGATAGCTGAAAAGAGCTTTTGGAGGAAAAAAAAAAGAAAAAAACATTAAAATGTAACTTTTTAGATAACAATGCTTGAATACATTTTGAGAAGATATTATTAGAGGGCCCAAAGTGAATAGTACAGTTTTTTGTTATCTATTACAAATATTATCTAATATATTATATATGTATAATATAAATTGTATTTTTCTATATTATATAATATATATTATATATAATTATATAATAGGTAATATATATATAATTATATAATATATGATACAAATAATATATTTTTTGTGTGCTTGCACAGATCTGAAAGAGTAGGTTTAGATCACATATTAGGAAGAAGATCCTTACTTTGAGGGTGGTGAAGCACTGGAACTGGTTGCCCAGAAAAGTTGTGGATGCTCCATCTCTGGAAGTGTTATAGGAAGTTAAAGGAAGTTGGATGGGGTTCTGAGGAACATGTTCTAGGGAAAGCTGTCCCTGCTCACAGCAGGGAGGTTGGAACTGGATGATCTTTAGGGTCCCTTCCAAACCAAACCAAACCAATCCAAACCAAGCCATTCTTTAGTTCTATGATTCTATGTTATGAAAACATATATAGAAATGAGTAATTCAGGTATTACTGAACTTTTCCAGTCAAAACAGGATTGAAGTTTCTTTATTTTGTACTTTCTTGATGAAAACTGTGGTCTTCATTTACTGCTGAAGGTACAAGTGAATTTCTTGTGTTATCCTTTTATGTCATATTATTCCTTGCTGACTGTCCAAGATAAAATATTCTTTAAAATCATACTATTTTGAAATGAATTGTTTTATTCTATTCTATCTACAGTGACTGTGGTTTACCACATCCTCCAAAATTCACCAGAGTAATGCAATTTCCTACCCTTAAATATTTATTTACTTGAAAAAATTGATAGTTGGAGCAATCCTATTAAACTCAGTCTGAACTAAGCTATTCCATTCTAACAGCCATCAGCATATTTGAAGGAATAAACACTAATACAATGAAATAAAATAGCTTTCATCCCTTTCAATTTTTAGAGTTCCCATCCAGCAAAACATACTAGTATGCACTGAACATTAAGCACATGCTTCAATCCCTCCACAGCCATATAAGCATTTAAGAATGTGCTTGGTTTAAGTGCTACTTAAATCAGACTGGCAGCAATTCGACTTAAGCATATGCTTAACTGCTCTGCTGGATTGGGAAGGGATGGGATAGCTAATGTGTTTAAGACTGGAAATGGGCTGCATGTGGAGTGAAGGCAATGTGATATTATCTCAGAAAGTTTTGGATCTGCCTAGACACCATCCACCATGTGCTTCCATTTCTTCACTGGCACTGTCAGAAACACTCCAGCCCACCATAGCATGTAGGCAAATGCACTGCTATAAAACAGATGGTCCGTGAGGGAAGAGGTTATATGCCTTCCATATTACTTAAAAAGCAGAGTAATGATGAACCCAGGTCTTAACTCAGTCTCCAAATCTGGGTCCTGAAAGAAGAACTCCATGGAGAAGTCCTTGGGAATGTACAGGAAACAGCTACCTTGGTGCAATTGATAAAAAACTTGGCATGTTCATTGCATACATAGTTCTATTTTGGTTACTAAATCAGATTTTTGGTGGAAATTATTAGTCCTGCAGTAATACAACTGAGAAATTTTATTATCATTTTGAAGAACTATGACTTTGTTTCTTTTCTTTAATTTTTTATAAAACTTAATTACTTGGCTACCCCATCTTTTGAAGATCTAAGAGTCCTTTACAGAAAAACAGAGGGCAGAAGAGGACTTTGAAACTCTACATACTCCATAAATAGAAAATGGCTTCAAGAACAGCTCTTCCCGTATTTTCTTAGATCAGCTGGGAACCCAGAAGGAAACTCACAGGTACAGAAAAGAATATTGTTACAGAACATATTGCTTTCTGACAAACCGACCTATTTCATAGAAAAAGAAATTATTGTAAGGCTTCCAACAATCTCTAATCCTCAGGAGAAACCTTTGTTATTTTCTTAACAGTGGCAGCTGTCCAAGAGAAGAATAAGATGCACATGTTAGCAACAGGTTAATATACAGTCATGTAAGTATAGCAATAATTCAGGGAACAAAACCCTGGCAATATGAAGCTCTAAATGACATCATCTTTAAGCTAAACCAAAAGTGTTTGCAATGAGTAAAGGAGAGAATGATGCTGCTCCTTATTCCTAAAGGAAAAGTCACCATGGCCCTATCTGTCACCCCAAGCACTTGAACTCCTCTGCCTTCTCTGAAGAGAATTATGGTTACGGCCCAGCTCCCTGTGCCAGCACCATAAATTCTGACAAGGTCATGCACATCAGTAAATACTGTTTCTCATGGGGCAGGCAGACAGACAGTGCCTGAACTCATTTACTTCAAAAGGCACTCTTCACAATAAAGAATACAAGACAAAACACTTTCATGAAAAACAATGATATAGCAGAAACTCTGTCTAACAAGGCAAGTTTAATGGGTAATGGGCACTTGATAATTTAATTTTAGCCTTTTGGTTTTTGCTACCTTGTACAGAAGGTATATTCTGCTGCGTACACCCCACGATTTGCTCGGCAGCACTGACACGTCTTCTGCCCTGAAATTATACTTTGAATTATACTGTTGTTTTAAAGGTAACTTTCACCGTGTCTCCTGCAGGGATTAATATGAGAATTCACGGAAAGATCATCAACAACCTTTGCTCCCATGCTGGAAGCAAACACCTATATCAACTGCTGCTGCTAAGTGGACAAATACATTGCAAGGTCCACATGGCTTCAGGGTTGATAAAAGTTTATAGAGCCAGGGGTTGCAAGCAAATGTTTTACTACCATCATATGGTAGTAAATCAGATGGAAACATTTACTTTTTGTTAGCTTCTGCAGAATTAGTCTAGAGCCTTGACTGCTCTTATACAAAGCCATCTCATGCTCCTACTCCGAATGCTCCATTGTCCCTTTCATCAATAAAAACAGCTGGGCACCTGCCCAGGGCTGAGGTAGCCCTGTCAAAGGACACAGCCACAGCTGGGCAGCGAGGTAGGAGAGCTGTCAGTGTGCCACAGTCACCACAGAAGTGCACACCAGAGGATTGACACAGGGAGATGTGCCAGTTCTGCAGGCAGAGCATCACAGCACAGGGCTCAGGAGCTTGGTGGGAGGACAACAGCATATTCAGTCAAATGCAAAGGGTGCAACAAACCCCAAGTCCCGTGTGGTTTCAAATTCAGGTCAGGTAGAAACTGCCTCTGTGCTGCTGCTGCAGCTGCCTCTGCCCTCCCTGTGCTCCCGGATGCCCCTCCACAGCCCCTGGCAGATTCGCAGCTGCCTGAAGGCAAACACAGCTCCTGCTTGGTCATCCTCAGCAGTTCCACCAGCAGTCACAGGGAGCAGCACCCCAAATCCAGTGCACTCTTCAGCAGCTCACAGTTTAATATCACTCAAAGTGGAGTACCTTTTTCCTCTGCTTGCCACTATTAGCAGTGAAAAGTGCACACCATTCCCTATTCAGCTCAAACACCGTGCATCACCTTTCGAGACTTTTTCTGTTGATTGCCACTGGCAGGAGTGTGAAGATTAGGCAGCCTTTTAATCTTTTACTAGCCATGATTACCATCAGTGGAGTAAAAGAACAATTGCCTGGCCGTGCAAGTGCCAATCCAGTAAAAGGTTCCCAGAGCAGAAAGTAGTCATAGACCAAGTTCAACTTCCAGCCTGTTCAAGTCCACAGTGCCTCCCCTTGAAAACTGCAGAACTTATTGATAGTTTCCTGGAGGATTTTTTATGACCCTTTATGACAAAGGCCCATATTTCTCATTAACAGCATTCCCTTAAAAAGAGAGGAAAGAGAAAATTTTCACAATTTAACAGAATTCTTTTTTGTCTTAAATATTTCAATATGTTTACCTATCTGGAAGACTTTCATTTGTATTTGAACAGATTATGAGACAATCTGAACAAAGAACAACTAATTTCCAGAAAACTGCAACATCTCATTAGTATTCAGCAGCTACCTGAAACACTTTCAGAATTGAGAAAGCTCCCATAGAGACAATTATACAGCTCTGCCAGTATACGAGCTGAGATTATTTTGATTTAAGAATAAAAAAAGTATTTCATTTCTCCATTACATAGGCATGGGGAATACTAATAGCACTGATGTTACAGCTCTGTTTAGACTGAAATTAGGCATATAATTTCAGATCATGGAATTTTGGTTAGCACCAATTCCTACACCAGTTGCAATTGTAAGGTTTCTATGTAGGTAAGTCCTTTCAGGCATCTCCCACAGCTCTGTATGGTCTTCATCATGAAAGCAGCTGTCATGTGTCTTCAGTGTTCTTGATATACACAATTACTGACCTAAAACATCCTGACTGTGCTTCCACATGTTCACTCCAACCTCTCTGAGACAGCATGAGCATCACTGTCAGAATTGAAGAAGAAAACCATTTTGAACAGATGCTTATAGATATCAAAATCTGATTTACAAAGCTAGTTTAACCCATTAACAAAAGGTAACCACTAAGTAAAAATGACGTAGCTGTTATTGGTAATATTCAAGTAGGTGAAATCTAGATTAAAGTTTTAGTTATCTCATTGACATGCTCTGAGTCACCCACTTCATTCTCAGCCTTATGGGAGACATTATATCAGCTAAAATCAAATTGTCTTTTAAAGCAAACAGGCCTGAAGTGATGTGGTTTTGAAGTTTTTTTGTTTTGTTTTTTTTGGGGGGGGGGTTTTGTTTGTTTTTTGGGGACTTTTTTTGGTTGTATTTTGTTGGTGGTATTTTGTTGTTGTTGTTGTTTTGTTTTGTTTTTCGTTTTTGGTTTTTGGTTTTTGGTTTTGGTTTTTTGATTTTTTGGCTTTTGGGTTTGGTTTTGGTTTTTTTTTTCCTTTGTTTTTTAATTGATTTTGTTTAAGTATTCATTAGAAGCATCTTACTCATTTAGATGGGCACTTGTCATATTATAAATCTAAATAAACACCACAATTTCTAGTATAAAAAGAAAATGGAGGTATTAATCTCAAAAGTAAATGTGAATACAGTATTTTTATTCCAACAGTCAAGAAACGTGGATAGTAAATACATATTTGAGCCAGAGATGTTTTCAGAGGTGAATGAACAACCTGACCATAGATGTGGAAATGTGACAGATCATAGTATTAGAGAAGTCTTAAAATTAAATTAACTTATATATTTTCTCCTATTAATTCTGAATGATCCTTCACACAGATATAAGTGAGGGAGATCACGTCATATCATCGGTAACATAATTTCTCTGGTATCTGAAATTTGAAATAAAGGAAACTGAAAAGAAAAAGGAAATACAAAAATAGATAAATCATACACTATGGAAAAGAAACAGGAAAGGAACAGGAATGATGAGGCAAGACTACTTACAAGAGCATGTAGTGACAGGACAAAGGGGAATGGGTTCAAATTGAAAGTAAGTAGGTTTAGATCACATATTAGGAAAAATTGCTGACAAATCAAAATATTCTTATCAAATAAAAGCACAATAGAAGTGCAAGATAGTTATTTCTTTTTGAAATCTGGTTTTGACACTGGATTATTTAATCTCGCACCTTTCTAAAGTTATCAAAAATTCTAAGAGACATAAATGTATGAGTAAGGTACAGTGCACTTTGCAGTATGCAGATATTGCATACTGACATGGTACTTCTTCCCAGCTCCTACAAACAGCTTCAAGCTGAAACATCGCTGGCAATGACTGACTACTCTCATCTTTCACAACAAGAAAGAAAAAACTCCCTGCTGCTCCTGCTTGTGTGAGCACCATTTTCTTTCTTTTTCACCTACAAATTACTTTTGAAGAGCATCTTGAAGTGTTCATCAAAGAAAGAGATTAGCTATTTTTTTTTACACTGAGCACATCTGGATAAACTTTATGATTAGAGTATTTGAAAACTACAGCCTCATTTGCATAATATAAGCTGCATGCACCATAAAAATGGAACTTGCAGTATTTTGTGAATTCTCCAATGTTTTGGAAGATTAAGCACAGTGACAGCACATTCTCCATATAAGCACCAGTCAGGTTTTCTTCTATTTATACACAGGACTGAAGGACAGCAGCAACCACATCAGGTACAATATTAAAAAAGCATTAACTAAAAAAGTTACCTCTTTGACTTTTAGAAAATATAATGATACACACACCCAAAAGCAGAGTAACCACATACAAACACTCTTTGAAGGATAAAAGAACATGGATATGCTGTCGTATGATCTCAGCACCTTGGAACTAGGAGAAGCACAGAAGCTTTTGCTGTTGCCGAAATGTTGCCTTCTTCTATGCTACTTCCCATCTCCAAAATTTTTATAATAGTACACACTTATGAAGGACATCTACTCAATCTAATGGCATTGTCAATCAGACTGGATGAATTAGGCAGCTGAGGACATACTGCCACATGCCATCCCCGGTCAATTTTACAGTCCAACAGACAGGTTACATCTTTTTCAGAGTTTTCTCACGGTGTGATTTTGAGTGTATCCCTCTGGCTTCTAATTTCCATCTGCTCAGATCAGCTGCTGCTATAAAAGCAGGTCCACAGGGGAAGTCTCCATGCAAATGCCTATATAATTGCCATTCCTGGCAGTTACATAAACTCTATCTATCTATCTGATAACTCCACAGCCATAAAGATAACAGTCAAAGGAAAAAATAATCCAACTGGGAAAAAAGAATTAAAATATAGCAAAAATAAATCACTAAATTTAAAGTATATTCTGCTTTATTAATTTCTATTTTTTGTGGTATGCCTGCCATGAAACTCACTTAGCAAGACCACAATCTGTCTCTTTTCAGGGTGAAATTTTACAGACCTAAAGATATCCAGTTTAGACCCATAGTTACAAATGTGTTTTCAGCAATGGTGGTGTGAGAAAGCACAGTCGGTAAGTTCAAGCTGAAAGGATGGTTAGTTGAGTAACAACCAAACAACATTTCAAGTAAACCTTTCCCTATGTCCAGATACCAATGCAGAACATATTGTACCAAAATATTTTAGGATGTCTAACTAGAAGCAAATCTTTATGCTATATATCTGACTATTTTTCCTGTACCACTAAATTTTTTGTGCAGACATACATTAATATAAATATAAGATACAGCAAGTGTGAAATAAAGTAGGCAAAGCACTACTGAACAAAGCATTTTCAACTAGAAGATGAGATGGAAGACAGATAAAACCAGCAATTAGATATTGTGGAGATTTTCCTAAAATAGAGATTCAGGTCAAACACTTTCAATAATGTGGCCATTTGTGTATCCAGACTGCTGGAATTTCAGCATCCAAATCAACCTGACTGCACACAGTGTTTAGACATGGAAGAGCTGTAGGTCAAAAAAGAAATTCATATCCTTGAGATCTCTGGACAATAATCAAAAAGTCTCCTTTGCTCAGGAAGATTATTCATGCTTATCCAGGAACAGTCAATGTGATCTATAGCTGAAAGGGTGAATTCAATGTTATTTGATATCAAACCATTATCTGAAGGCTCTGTAGGTTTCCTGAAATGGATATTTCAGGAGAAATACTGACGGTGTTCTGCTTCTGTCAGCAGGGTATGTATATTTAATTTTATTTTTCAGCAATTGCTGGCAGGTACAATGGTCATAGAGCGTCCCTACTCTTTCCTGCAAGGCTGTTTTTTCCAGGACCCACTCCAGTGCCTTTTGAAACTACTCAGAAAGGTCCTTGTGCAACCCACAGAATGGTGAATCAAACCCTTGAACTGAAGCTAACTTGACATTGCCATTAGGCTTTCACCATAAAAGAAAATAAATTTTCCAGACATTTCTGCTTCCAAACTCTTTAGCAGTGTATTCCATATCAACAGCTCAGAATCTTCACTATCCATCAGGTGGAGAGATAGTCCTTGAAGTGACTTTCCTGCTACCTGTCTTACATGTATATTTGAGAAAAATCTATAGTGAGGTAATGCTCCTCTGTCCTGGAATCTCATTTCAAAATTCAAGGAAACTCAACATAGCATTTAATAAAACAAACCATTGCTTGTATCCATACTAATATGTGCAATGAATATGAAATTGTGGGCAAAATAATTTTTATTAAAGCCCCTGTATTTATTACATCAAAAATTTACCCCAGGAATACTTGAATTTCAGTGATCTCCATGTTCTTGTGAATAGAAACTTTGGACCTTGCAGGCAAAAATGTACAATTGGTAACGAGAGTAATCAATGGCAGGTGTAGAGTGCCTTTGAGAGTAATATCTTCCCTTTTGTTGGGAGTTCTGAAAATAAGAAAAGAACATTTGCAGCATGAACAGTGTTTAATGGTCTTTGTGCAAGAATCCCTCTGTGAAATCTAAGGTCCATCTTACAGAGGAAGTAAAGTTGGCTCTTTCTGGCCTTAAAATGTACAAAACTCCAGGAAGTCACACTGGAGACCCTCCTTACAGTCACAGTTTCAACCTGATTACCAGTTCTCCAGGAAAAGGATTTCTTGACTTTCTGTTGAAAAGCTCACCTCTGTGATAACTGACATTTAAATGCTCCCCAAAAGAAAGAGCAAGGACTTTTGTTTTCTGACTGATGGTGCCAGTTGTGAGCCCAGCTTTTCTGGTATGTCTGCATTGAAAATGAAAGATAAATTCAGAAGAAGCTTTTAGTACAGCAAGACCATGATCAATGCACTCTCTATCTCTATTGTGTGCATGTACACTAGCAGTTTATTTTGAATCAGAAGTGTGCTTTTGAAGTGACACTCCCAACCATCCCCATTTTACATTACTTGGCTCACATCTCAGAGAAGTCTTTTGCATGCACGAGATATCTTCTGGGTGAAACTAAATTGATATACACATCAGGAGTGCCACAACTAACCAAGGACCTGACTGGAGCTAATGTAAAACCTGATGAAAGACCATGCAATGTATGTCAGCTGGACTCCATAGATCCACCCCCAAAGAGCTGGAATTTTTGCTGTGCAGATAGGGTAATTCTGGGTACAAATTCTGTGACACGCAATCTATAGGCCAGGAGTTTAGGAAGGCTGCCTCTTGGACACAAGGTGATTCCCCTTCTCCCTTGAAGCTCTCCACTGATCTCTGCAGAACCAAATCTTCAGGACCTACCTACCCACCACCTGCCTAGATAGCACTAATGAATTCCTGCATCAAATATATTCTTGCTTTCACCTTCAATTACTTCCAAAGTTCAGATCATGGCCTACTCTGGGGTCTCTTGGGCAAACTGTGTAGATGGTATGGTTAGTTGATCTAGTGCACATTTCTACTTTGACATATTTTGCTACAACCCTCAGAACACTCACTGAATAGCAGCTTTCTAGGGCCTGCTCATCTAAGCAAGCTGTACTTTAAAAGGGTTAAGAAGACTGGGGAAAAGGCAGGTGTATACACTGTCCAGTAAAGAACAGAGCAGAGGCTGCCTGAAGAAAACTCTGATTTTTTTTTAATGAACATTTGTCTTCAACTGCAATTAAACATTTATCATAAGTTTACTTATTTATCTGGATTGGACTCACACATACTGTGATATCTCTAAGTGGGAAGTAGCATCCAGGCAGTATCACTTAGAAGTTTAGTCCTTTAATAACAGGATTCCTTTTAGGTTCATTTGTAATTGTACAAAGATATTCTAAAACCTTATCAATTTTTATGTTATTACTGGACAGAGGAGAATCAAACTTTTTTTTCTTTCTGTCTTTCCAACTAGGGAAGAGACAAATAAATTTCTTAAAATATATGAAACACAGGTGTGGCCTTACTCCCCATGCTCAGTCATGTGAAATAGCTACTGATCTAATGCTAATCTCTACATCAGATATTTAATCACAAAACTACAGAGCACTTCCAGTGCCTCTCTGGAAGATAAAGTTACTCGTTGCTTTGCCTATAATTTCACCTCCTTTTATACATACAGTTCAAGCATGAGAAAATAACAATTTTCTCCATGAACGTCTAAAAGTGCACTCAGCTTACCAGATAAATAAATCCTTTTCTGTTTACCCTTCACCTCCCAAACCAGTGTGCATACATACAACTCCATGACTACGAAATGGTAACCTTGGACCTAACAACACCTCATAGCAGAGAAGAAAGGAGAGGAGAATGCACCAAACAGCAAATACTGTGGTCTGATAGAAGTCTAATATTTTCCGAACTCCAGTCCCAAGGGCCCACAGTTAATACGTACCATGTAGCATTTTTTAGCCCTTATTTTACATATGACCTGCTGATACCCTTTTTCCCTGGTGACACCAAACAGACACTGGCTCTGACCTTCCTCCTCCCCACACATATTTTCAAACATCTCTTTACTGAGATCTTTATAAAAAAAAATTATTTATTTTGCATTTTTTATATCAGAACACAATTTTGGGGAAGGTCATTCCTTCCCTCACATGCAAGCAGCTTCTTAAACATCTTTATACCCTTCAAATGGACATGACATTTTTTAAATTTCACATTAGCTTTTTGTAGAGAAGCCTTTGCACATTTCCTTTTTCACACTAGGTGAAAAATGTCCCTAGGCATCTGAAGGTGAGGTAAAAAATTAATTCCTACCCACTCTGATTAACTTGTTTTGCAAAGCAGTTTTAGCAGATATCCCCTCTGGGAAAAAATGCTTAATTGCTTCCTGAAGGCAGAATGCCCATGACTGGTTCTTGACATTTTTAGGGAAATATTTTGCTATGATTTTTGGTGTTGTGCACACACTCTGTTACTTACAGAGAAACAAATCTCCATGCTCTTATTCATAATTTCCTGAAGTTTAATAATTAATATGGAAAGAAGTAGTCAATTGTCAATTAGCTGCATTTTCATGAGGTTCTTAAGTAATAAAA
This sequence comes from Dicrurus megarhynchus, assembly GCA_013399195.1. NCBI lineage: Eukaryota > Metazoa > Chordata > Aves > Passeriformes > Dicruridae > Dicrurus > Dicrurus megarhynchus. Next base: position 1,271,755 of record VXAD01001115.1, read on the forward strand.
ACTGCATTCTGGCACGTGTTTCAAAAAATCCCCCAACTATGCAGGCCTTCTATCTCCAGAAGATGAGAGATATTATACTCATAAGAATGTCACATACTGTGTAATGCACATTTAAGGAAAAAAAAGCCCCACCAACTGATAGGGATTATACAATGTCAAGAGATTTCTAAGCACAGAGAGCAAAGAGGGAAGCATCAATAACAAGATTTCTCTTTCTGAAGTCCCTAACACCTGACCCACTTACTTTTCCTAACAAATGGCAAAGTCAGCTCAAGAAAACAGACATCACCAAGTTTCTGTGACTTACTGAGAATATTGCTTCTGTAAGTAGGAGTTAAACAGCAAAACTCAACACTTCACTGAACAGCTTCAGATGTCACAACAAACTGCACTCAGCTTCACCATAATTTTCTTCTCTTTCTGATTTAGAAATAGTCTATATATTTTTTTCCATACATACAAGAACAAAACAGGGTAAATTACAACAACAACAAAAAAAACATCTTGCCACTTTTAAGGTCAAAAGTAGCTCCAGTTATCTTTTTAGACAGTGCCTAGGTAGAAGAACATTTTATGATCTAGTGGTTCATTAAACTGTGGTGAACTAAACCCACTGGATACAACTAGTGGGATGTAGTCTACTCTGCACATATATATGCCATGTGCAGTAAACGACTGCACTAATCATAGAACCACAGAATCATAAGAATGGTTAGGTTGGAAGGGACCTTAAAGATCATCTAGCTCCAATCTCCCCTGCCATGGACAGGGATACCTTTCACTAGACCAGGTTGTTCAGAGAACTATTACCTTATATTGGACTTATAGGGTTTTAAGCAAGTGTTTAAAGCAAAGAAGATAAGTATGTGCCAGATGTGTGCAGTGTGCTCTGGTGGCCAAGAAGGCCAATGACATCCTGGTTTTTATCAGCAATAGTGTGTCCAGTAGGAATAAGGAAGGGATTCTTCTCATGTGCTCAGCGTTGGTGAGGCCACACCTCGAGTTCTGTGTCCAGTTCTGGGCCCCTCAATTCAGGAATGACACTGAGGTGCTGGAGCATGTCCGAAGAATGGCAATGGAGCTGGTGAAGGGTCTGGAGCACAAGTCTTATGAGGAGCAGCTGAGGGAGCTGAGGTTGTTTAGCCTGGAGAAAAGGAAGCTCAGGGGGACCTTAGTGCTCCCTACAACTGCCTGAAAGGAAGGTGTAGCCAGGTGGAGGTTGGTCTCTTCTCCCAGATAACAAGTGACAGGACAAGAGGACACAGTCTCAGGCTGCACCAGGGAAGGTTTAGGTTGGATATTAGGAGGAATTTCTTCACAGAAGGCAGATTAGACATTGGAATGGTCTGCCCAGGGAGGTAGTGCAGTCACCTTCCCTAGAGATGTTTAAGGAAAGACTGGATGTGGTACTTAGTGCCATGATCTAGTGACATAGTGGTGTTCAGTCATAGGTTGGACCTGATGATCTCAGAGGTCTTTTCCAACTTAAATGATTCTGTGATTCTGTATTCTGGCCTCCCTCACATTCGTAATGACAGGTTACAAAATCTTTTTGCTCTTGAGGAAAAAACACAGATCTCTGTCTGTGAAGATATATCATTAAATCTGGTTTAAAGAGGTAACTGTTATGTCAGGGGAAGATAGATCATCATTTTTGATTTGTCAAAATACAGAGCATACATGTACTCACTATCCTTCTTCTGCTCTGGTCCTTTCCAGTTGATGAAACATTTTGATCCTCACCCTGCCTACTTTCATGTTTCACCACCTACTGCCACATGGAAACCACAGCAGACAAGATGTGGATGACCTGTGTTAGACACAAAGCAGAAAGAGTCCCCATACAAGAGGAAAGATCCCACATCTTTATAAAAACTGTTGATTATGACAAAGATATATTGGAGAAAAAGATTATTCAGTTGGGCTTAAGTGCCTTATTCAGTGAGAGAAGCTTTCAACTCCCAGGATTTAGCTTGCTGCAGAACTTTTGTAGAAAGATTTTACAGACTTTGTTTTTGTTTGGGCAACCAGGCTGTACCCATCAGCTTCATAGTCACAAATGCTGATCTGAAGCCAGGGTGTGGGTAAGCATCCCACTTTTTCTCTGTTTCAGCCTGTTAGGGGTTCAGCAGAAACAGCCAGTAATAAAGGAGTTGAATGTTGGATTCTATGTCTTATATTATAAGGTCATCCTTAGAAAAAGCATCCAAGCTAGGTAACTCATGTTGCAGAAACATGATAAGAACTCAGAATTTTGTAAACGGTGTACATGTCAAGGTGTTGACTGGGTAGGGCGTTGCTGCAGGAGTGGCCTCTGTGAGAAGACGTCAGGAGCTGACCACACCATAGACAGAGACACTTCCAGCTGGCTTCAAATTGGACCTGCCACTGGCCAAATATGAGCCCATCAGGGATGCTAGTGGCATCTCTGTGAAAATGTGTTTAAGAAAAGGCAAAAGAACACTGCACTGAGACTGTATGACACAGGTGAGAATATGTGAGAGGAAAAGCTCTGGGGACATCAAGGTCAGTGAAGAAAGAGAGAGAGGAAGTGCCAAGTAGATATTCCCCTGCAACTTTTGCAGAAGACCACAATGGCTTGCCTTGTTCTCCTGCACTCACCCCACAGAGAACCATGTTGAAGGAGATATCTACAGTGCAGGGCATGGAGGACCCTGCATAGAACAGGTGGATATGCCCTGAAAGAAGTTGCAGACCATGGAGAGCCCATGCTGGATTAGGCTCCTGGCAGGAACTGTGACCTCTAAGGCTCATGCTGGAGCAGTTTTTTCTGCTTATGTCTGTTGCAGATAGGGCTCAGTACAATAATAACCCTTCTTGTATTAGCCAGGCTAATACAAGTAATGGACCATTACTGCAAAGTGGTGATTGTGTATGTATTTTTTCCAGGGGGCAAAATAAGAGATACCTCTTTTCAAACATCTTGCCAATAAATAAAACAGTGAGGTGGTATCAATTGCCACAAATCAATTATACTTAATATTCTTCTGTAAATTAGCACTCATCAGTGCTCCCTCCCCTTGCTTTTCATTTTATTCCAGAGAGGTTTCCATAGCAACTAGATCATGTGCCCAGTTAAATTTCCAAAGCTGTAACTTCACAGTGGATTCTTTTTGTAAGTGAAACAAAAAATGACGGGCACTTTTAGTTGCAGCCCCTCAGGCATAACGATAATGGAGCTCTACAAAAGGATCTCTTGGAGAAAGGCATGTGAAAGTTCACCATTTTTCTCAGGTGGTGAACAACTAGTTATGGACAGGAACATGAAGGCCTGGAAGTGACTCTTTTCTAGAACTTTTCCAACATAAAACCAGTACCACTCCAGACGCTTTCTGGAGGTGAATAGCAGACCTGACACTAGTCCTCCATAGCCCCTTTCAGCTTGGCAGTGCTCTCTTGTCACTGCTTATTTTTTCAAAAACAGGGCTGGAGAGAGAATCTCAACAGCTTGAGAAAAGCAAGTATTATTTATTTTTCAGCAGTGTGCTTGATCCAAAACATCTACAGATGCAGAGGATAAACAAGGTGAAAGGAGCCAAGCATTTTTCACTTTTAAGTACAAGCTTAGACTACAAGAGACAGCTGGTTTTATGGGATTTCTGGTCATAAAAGTTAATGTCTGAATACAAAATTGTCATGGTTTAACCCCAGCTGGCAACTAAGTTTCATACAGCCACTTGCTCACATAGTCCTCCCAGCCCCAGCCAGTGACATGGGGAATGGAATATGAAGAATGCAAAACCTGTGGGTTGAGATAAGAAAAATGCAATAATATAATAAAAATAATAGTAGTAGTAGTAGTAGTAGTAGTAGTAGTAGTAGTAGTAGTAGTAGTAGTAGTAGTAGTAGTAGTAGTAGTAGTAGTATAGCCATGAAAAGGAAAAAAAGAGAGAGGAATAAAACCGAAGAGAAACAAGTGATGCATGTTCAAGCTGCTCACCACTCACTGATGCCCAGCCCACCCCTGAGCAGCAATAGGCTCCTCCTGAACATACTGAGAATGATGTTCTGTGGTATGGAATATCCTTTTGCTCAGTTCAGGTCAGCTGTCCTGGCTGTGTTCCCTCACAGCTTCTTGTGCACCTGCTCACTGGCAGAGCTTGGGAAGCTGAAAAGTCCTTGATGTAAGGTAAGCGCCACTTAGCAACAACCAAAATGTTATGTGTTATCAGCATTATTCTCATCCTAAATCAAAACCAGCATACTGTACCAGCTGCTAGGAAGAAAATTCACTCTACCCCATCTGAAACCAAAACATGAGTTTTATACGGAAAAGGAAACAATGAGCAAATAGACTTAAATGAGCACACTCCCTCCTATGCAGGCCTGTGCAAAGTAATAACAGCATGAAAAAATGCAGAAAATTGTCACCTTATTTTCTTAAGTGGTCCAGCTTATGTCATATGAGTGCCCTGACTTCCTAAAGCATGTCCTCCTGACACTAGCAAGGCAAGAGACAAAGCAAGAACCCTTGCTTTGTCCAGATTACACTCTCATATTCCTCATCCTATGAAGAGGAATCCATGTTCTGATTGCTTGCTTTTCCACCAGTTACCACACACCCGAATATAGCAACTTATATTTTTTAGATAAAGAATATAAAGAAGTCAAAAATAGGCCTCAGATCCTCTGCTTGATTCTAAGGAATGGGTATCATGGAATAAAACAGCCTAAAATATTCCTCATTAAAGGGATGGTTGAACTGGATGGAGATTTTGCCTTGTTTACAAAGAATTTTTATACTTAGAAGGACAATGTGCGGTAACCAAAGTTCTTGGGTAAATCTCCCATTTCTGAAAATATTACTATCAAATGTGAGTCTTTGTACCTCAATTTTCACAAAAAAAGTCAAACATATCATAGAATATTAGTAAGTGTTTAAAACACTATGTGTGCAATCATGACTCCATGGGAGGATGAACTAATTAAACACGACATTGTTCCAGAGCCTAATTAAAGTGAAATATTAAATTCATCTTTCACTTAAGAAAATGAGAAAGTGAACTGAGTTTAATGAAGAAGAAACACTCTAAGAAATTATGACATCTACAAAATTGGTATATCCTCTATTAAGATCATTAAGTGAAAGAGGCCACTTCTAGTATATGCTCTCATTTAAATGGTTGTTACGTAATGCCTCACTGCATGATGGCCTTGGGAAATCCAGGTTCCAGTTTTCTGTAAATCATATTCAGCATCACCTAAGAAAACCACGTAAAAGCAGAATATTTAATTTAACCCCGTAAGCACTATCCATGAGTCATCCATAATATCTTTCATTTATCGAATCACATCACAGCCCAAATCATGGCCTCCATGGTTTTAAGAAATACTTTTCAGCCGTTCTATTTGAAACTGGTTCTTACATGACTGGCAAAATAAATGACAGAATTTGACTTTCAAATCAAGCTTTTCTCACCTTTTCACAGGATTTCACTGGCTCTTTAATGAAGGATAACAAAAAAAAGACAATCAAAACTCTTATATAATCTCATTCCACTCCTTCTTCCCCTTGCCTTTCGTCCCCCACCTTTTAGTTCATTATCTTTTGCCACCCATGCAGACTTGAACAACTCTTGTCTTTCAACTATTCTAATCTGGCTGAATTTTCCCCTCATTTTATACCCCTTCACACTGCCATTCTTTTCCATCTCCCCTTACCCTTTTTATGTTTTACAGCATAAACACAAACATTGATTCCTGATAGTCCTTACTAGATTCAGCTGCCATTGTGATGAACATGCCACGGTCAAGTCGATGTCTTTAGTTCCTCCACACTGTTTCACTGATTACATGTGTTCCCTTCCACATGTTAAAGCTGATTTGTCTTGAACACTGCCACACAGGGAGAACCTGGCCTGCTAAATTTATGTATTCATCCCTTCCTTGATATCCCACCCCTTGACTGATGTGGGCCTGTCCAGTAAAACTAATTGTGTCAGATAAGAGGACAGGCAGAGTCAAACCACTTCTTCCCAGCTGTATTCCAAGGATAAACCTTATATTGGGTTGTGTAACGTGACTGGGAGAGAGACATATCTAGATGGAATGCAGGAAAATAATGCATATATCTAATTTCTCATGAAGAGACCAATCAAGTACACAGGGAGTTAAAGTACTGACATCAGGAGAAGTGGATGGAAACTAGAAGAAATGACAAATTAGAGTAAAAGATGCGTGACAGATTGCACCATTATTTTAAAACTGGATGGAGACTTCAGGGGAATATTTTGACAGCAAAAAGCAAGGAGGATGCCAGAGGTGGTGTCTCTCTTGAGGTACTAAAGGTTGAACCTCTTTAGCATTGTCACTTAAAAGGAAATGGAAGTGGCTAAAGAAGATGAAAGAGGCTGGAGAGAGAGAGATGTGGAAAAGGGATCTAAAATACTAGAAATTATGTAAAGAAAGCAGGAAAAGATGAGAAAAAAATAGAGATTAATTTTTAAAAGTATAAAAGTTCTATTAAAAGTTCTTTTTAAATTGTACTTTTTTCTTGTTCATCCTGTAGCAATAAGCAGATGGTAATGGACAAACATCAGGGATTTCAATTCATTTGTTTCTTGTCTGTTCTTACCTGCCCTTGACAAAGAGGTATTGTTGTTGTGAGAGGTAAAAGCTCAAGAGTAAAGCAATATGCACAGACATCACTGCTTAAGGCCATTTTTTTTAGTGTAGTGCTCCTGTGTTTATTGACCTTGCTCAGCAAGTCTTTGTCAATGTAAAGCAAAAAATGTGTCCATGCCATAAAAAATGCCTGTGTGAGCTGTAAAGTTGGAAACAGAGGACAATCCTGAATTTGATTATTTTTTTCTGAGAAAATACAGAAGGAGTCAAGACTTAACTGACTTGCACAACAGAGAGGGGCACCTGGGAGTGACTCAGATGTATACATATTTTGAACCAAAAAGTGAACATAATTTCTTTTGCTGGGAGGTTGAGAGCATGTAACTTCCCATAAGGTAAAAAGTTCTGCTCTACCTTTCGAAAGGAGATTTACTTGACTATTCCTCATACAAAATATTTAACAAACTTTATATTCTCTTTTTGGAAACAACACTGATAAATTTTATCTCTGTATGCTTTTATAAATAATTTGGTTTTTTTCATTGGTGTGTACACAAATACTTTTTTTTAAAGGTGTGGTTGACAGAGAGATTTCTCCTTTTTCCAACCTTCCCCATTCTCTGGGGTTTTCTCAGCGTATAATGCAATATATGTTCACATAAGTTAGTGCGTGCCAGATCACCCTGATATAGCCATAATAACTATCCTTTTGGAGGTAGATGATATTTGGAAAGAGTGCATAAGTTGTATTTTATTAAGCTGTTTAGCTATGGGCTTATTTGAGAAATTATTTAATTAAGTGCAGTGGGATTTGCACAAGGGTTGTAAAGTGAGTAGCAAGCTGAGGGATGGGAGGAAGTTCTTCTCAGTCATTAAGGCCTTAGAAATGAAAGAGATGTAACTCATAGAGTTCCTTGGGTATCACTGGTGGAACTGATTTAATTTCTATTCTCATGGGTTGGGACAAAAACTAGGAAGGTGTTGCTGGTGATTGAAAAGTAATAAATCCAATTGATGGAAAAGATTTGCTTGTTGGACAGGAAGAAAGGACGAGCCCAGGCTGTGGCATTTCAAATACCAAAATGCAATAGCCAGAATGCAAGTCTGTCTTTCAGGACCTAAGGCAAGAACTTCTGCTAGAATAAATGAGTTTATCAGCTGGAAATAACCATGAAAAGGAACGACTGCTGCACTGGCTAATTGTAGAATAAATACCAGGAAAACTATAAGACACTTTTGATATCATTTTTCATGGAACAGATTTTCTGTTTTCTGGAAGCTCAATAACAGTGTGAGATTTACAAGAGGGATCAGGACTTTGCATAAAATATCATGCTCCCAAAAATAGTCTATGTAGTGTCTGAGAAGTACTGTTTTGATGCATCCCATTATGACAAAGTTCCAGTGTGATCCTCGATAGTATTTGGGTATATTTGGGTTTTTCTTTTGTGAAGCTTCCTGACTTACAATTTCAAAGTCAGGCTATCATTTCAGCAGAACAAATGACAAGGTACAAGACAATTGGCAAAAAACATCTCTAGTGCAAGATGTAAAGTCCCCTGAAGTAAAGATTTACATTATCTTTAGTGTGCTTTAGTTACAAAATATAAAATGCAAAGGTCATTTTAATACATATTTTCTGCATACAATTAGGTTGTTTTGATGGAAATTTAAGAGAGAAAAAGCTGGGAGGAATAAAGAAAGTATTTAGGTAGCTGTAATGTAGGCATCCTGATAATCTAACTATGCCACAAGTTACTGAGCCAAGTACAATAGCCAGTGCTAGTCCAATAGATTACTCAGTCTCTGGGTAAAATTCATTAACCTTTAAGTACCACTGAGCTAAATCCTTCTTTACAAGAGTCTACTTCACTGTGACAGCTTTAAGCTTTTCACAGTCCTCCGAGAGGGGAGGACAGAGAGAGCTGAAAGCCTAATACACCTCTCTCCACTGCTAAAATGAATGCTGTATGTTTATTAACTTGCAAATTTTGACAATAAAATAAACAAGAAAGTGGAGGTCATTACAAGGTTTTGTTGTACTTTTGCTATAATTTATTACCATACAACAGTGTTTTTGCAAACAAAAGATGTGTTGCCACATCAGGAAGGAGGAAAGGAATAACAAAAGAATAAGTTAGCCTAATTACAGTAAGTCTGTGATGGCCTTATAGAGGAGATGGAAGCCTCTTGCTACTGCTGGAAAGAACATTGCCAGGAGAACACCATCAGAGAGGTAAAAATCTCACAAAACAGCTATCCATTTGTCACCATTTTACAAAGAAAACACTTATTTTATTTCTTACAGTTGATTTTTTTGTTTGGAAAAATTATATTTGAGGAATTTGAAAACCACTTAGACAAAAAAGCTTATGTTGGGACTAGGAAGTCTGATTTTGGAGAGGAAAACCCAGGTTAGGGTAAATGCTCCTTCTACTCTGAATGGAAAAAATAATGCAGATTCAGAAAGGAAACTGGTTAAAGCTTAACTGCAGAACAGAACAGACACAAAGATTAAGGCAATGTCCACCATATTCCTAGAATCTACTTCTGGAGAGGACTGCAGTAGGCCCAGCCTGGAATGGGAAAATGTACTGAAGAACTGGAGCCCTAAATCTTATCCAGAAGATTTCCCAGGAAACAAGGGAAATCAGGAAAGATATGTTTCTTTCTAATTTGCTAAAGGTTTGCTACACTATCGAAATATTGAACTAGAAGGACACTTCTGTGTCATTGAGACAACCTATGAAAAGTGTTGGTTCTATTTTAAGAAGTAGAGACAAGCATCATGCAAAGGGTTTGTAGGAGATTGCTGGCACCTTTTTTAATTTGCCAGGTAAATATAAAACAGATTAGAATAAATTAGGATTTTATTAAAAAGATGACCAATACAAAAATTGCATAAATCAAGTCACTACATGAGTTCTAGAAGCAGTCTTTTTTTTTTTTTCATAGCAGAAAGCAAGGTCATAAGTTAGAGACATGATGAATTCGTCCGAGTTGTCAAACAATGGATGTTCAAAGCAGGTAATCAAACTAATCAAATTGAACTATAGATGAGCAAATTACTCTGTCATCTTAAATCAGGAAAATTTACAGAGTAGTCAGATTTTTCCTGAGATACTTAGCTAATGTTTAAAATAATATAGTGCTTTTTCTTTCTACCAAAGGACAAAATGATCTGTAGGATATGACTGTCTGTGGGAGAGAATCTACTTTGATCTCAGATTCTTGCAAGAACAAATTGACTAAACAAACCATGTCTGTAGCTTGGCTCTCCTTCAGAAAGTATAGTGAAACTTATAAAAAAATCTGATTTATCATGTTCTCCTCCACTTTCTTGTTAGTACAATTTATTTTGTCTCATCCCTTCTAATGATAATACACAAACTTTTCAAAGACTGTGTGAAGGTGAAACAGTTAAAACTTACACACCAGCAGCTTCTGAACAACACCAATTTTAACTCCAAACAATTTACAGGCTAACAAGAGGGCAACTGGAATTTACTTTTTGGAAATTAATAAAAATTAGCAGTTCCCATACCAACAGCCACAGCTTATGCACATGAGCAAAATCAGAAGTAAAGCTTATACTGCTCCACCTTTTTGGGAAGGGCTAACGGTTCAGACATTTTGAGATCAATTAATGTGAAATAAAATATCTATCAAAGCTCTCATTAGCCTGGTGTAACACAAAATTCTTGCTTATTTATTGTCTTTGGCAATTAACACACTAAATCCAAAAGAATTCTATCATCTTTTTTTTTACTGGCTCCTCTAGGGTAAACACACTGCATCTGGAAAACACAACAGAAGAGATCAGTAACACTGGGACAGAGAAAAGAGGGGAGCAAGCAGGGGTGAGTTCCACAGTCTCAGCTGATCTCTTCAACGTGCTACGGCAATTTGAAGAACAGGGTAAATAGACCTGTCTTGGAGATTTTCCTAACAGCTGTGAGGAATTGGTCTCCTTATGCCACTGAGATACAGAACTCTTTGGGAACATCAGACCCTCTGAGCAGTCATCTTTATATCTTATCAGGGAGAAAGAGAGCAGCATGGAGTAGTCATGTCATGGAAGCACAATTAACTGTTCAGCCAGTTCTTGGACCTTGCCCTGATTCTAGTAGAAAAGTTTTAAAAAGGCCATTTTTAGCAGCACTGAATTTTGTGTGGATCACAGAAACTTAATTTGAGGGATTTTTACACATTACTTCACATATTACCTTGTGTGCTGAGGCAATTGCTATCTGATTTGCCATGCTGGATCTTAAACTGTGTTTTGGCAGGATGTAGCAAGACAAAGTCTGTGACAATTAAATGAGATGGCTTTTGGCTTCTGCACAGAGGCAGAAAACAAGCCAAATGCATGCCAGCCCCAAGATGTGAACTCCTGTCTAAGATAGTGCCTCAAGGACATTAAGCATACAAAGTATGCCTGTGGTATCAGAAGGTCCAATTTTAAAGAAACCCTTCCTCACAAAACAAGGATCTCAATCCCTACCCAGTGTCCTCCATCCAATTCTCATTGGGAGTCCAAGAAAACCTGCAAGGGTGTGCAATGCTGGGTTCCCAGCTTTGCATTAGGGACCCCTTACTGTCACCTTTGTACACCTAGAACTTCTGTAAATTTTTTTTCATAAAAGTCTAGGAAACACACCATAAATCCCCTGAGAATTAAGAAGCACAACATCATCTCTTCCAAAGACTACCTTGCATATGCACTATTTGCCATGTAACAGAGAGATTGCTCATGTGCATGCAGAACTCACACCTGCCCTATGTCCAGACAGACCTGAACTCCCCAGGAGTAAACCTCCCATGAACAAATGCCCCATGACAGGTCATGGTGTCATCACCAGCAGCTGTTCTGAGAGGAATAGGAGAAAAAGCAGCAAATATTCCCTTCTGCTAGCAGTTTCTCAAGCAGATGGAATGCCAACAAAACCCCAGCTCGCTGTTAACAGGAAGGAGGAAAGGAATAACAAAAGAATAAGTTAGCCTAATTACAGTAAGTCTGTGATGGCCTTATAGAGGAGATGGAAGCCTCTTGCTACTGCTGGAAAGAACATTGCCAGGAGAACACCATCAGAGAGGTAAAAATCTCACAAAACAGATTTCTCATTTTATCACAGCAAGAGTACAAAATGTTGAGAGTTAGTTTGCAGTTACCTATGCCTAACCCATAAAAAAAAAATTAAAAATTAGATGACTTTTGGTGTAACCACCTTACAATATAAAGGGGTTGTGGAGGTAGGTCTCAGGCTCCTGCTTTTCAGTGACTAGAGAGAGCACGTTATCCAGGACCATGATCCACAGCAGGAAGTATGCTGTAAAGTCGTACTCCCTCTTCAAATGCGTCAGAATTTGCTTTATCTAAATTACCATGGCTTTTAGTGAGCCAAAGCTCAGCCAGGTGAAAAAAACTAATAGATGCATATGCTTCACCTAAGTGACTATAGCTCTTAGCAAGCAAAGACTCTGCCAGGTGAAAGGAGCAGATAGAGGCAATATCAATAAAACTTTCCTGAAAGTCTTTTATTTTTACTCTATAAAATAGCTTTTCTAAAATGTGCAAAATAAACAAAAATCCTGGGTTGTTTGCTGCAGTAGATGAGTTTATTTTATATGTTTAGGACAAGCAAAATAATTCATTCATGGCTTTACATTTTGTGGATCAGCCAGCTGTTCTCTGCTTGAGCCAATAAAAATGTTGCTCACGTGTCCAAGAAAAGCAGCAAATGCAATATGAAAAATCATTTAAAACAAGTACTTACTAAAAGTAGGTTTCTTAGTCTCTTGGAAATTCCATTAAACTGTGATTTGAATGTCAGGTTAATAAAGATATACAAATTCAAATCTGCATTTTAACTGAAAATCTCAGCATTTTTCAACACTTAAAGAACAACAGATTATGCTTGTATGTATTCTGGTAAATGTAGATGTAGCCATGAGGAAAATTTCTGGGACAGAGATTAAAAAAAAAGCCCTTACTGATTAGTTTATGACTCAAAGATACATATTTCACATTTTATCATCACAAAGTCTACCTCAGCATTTGGAAATCATCTGACAACATAAAACTTAATGACAAAATAAATTTAATCCCTTTTACTGTTAATTTTTCTTCCAGCCGTGCCAACTCCAAATAGCCATCAAGGGAAGATCTCCATTAGCTCCAAAGTCAGTGTTGCTTTAGAAAATAATGCCCTAAACCTCCTGTGATTGTTTTCCAGCCACCTCACTTCAGAAAATCTTGATAAAAGATATATCACACTAGCTCATCAATGGCCCTAGTTCCAGCTCATGCAGTTATAGAATTAGCACATCAAAAAGCTTCTGGAGGGGAGTTCAGTATCCTGAGGAGGCAAAGAACAGCTACCTGTTAAAGGAACAGATTCCTCATTAAGGGTGCATTCTAGGTCTCTCCTCCTTTTTAGCAGTATTAACAACAACATAAGTTTTCCCACTGACATCTGCTATTTTTACTTTAAGATACTGCATACGACTGCTTCAACTACCATATTGAAGGCCAACTCTTTCCCCCCTGCCAGATGTTTTAGGTTGCACTTAGCCCTTTGTGTTTCTAGTCTTGGGGAAGCACCTCAATAATCTTCTTCAAATTCCTGGGGGGCTTTTTTGTTTCTGTTTATTTTATCCCCTTGCCCTTCTTCACCAAAGATATCTATCAGTAGTAAAATGACATATTGTTGAGACTCAGCCTTGGATCCTTCTTCTTCGATTGTAGCGGATCTCCAATTGTAACTTCTTTCTTTTACATGCACAACATGAACTATGTGGACACGAATCACTTACAGCCCTTTCAGAGGCTCACCTATGTCTCCAAGTCCCCTCTGTAAATCCCCAGACCATGAGACATGGAGCTACTACCTCCATTTCTTACAGTGAAAGGGACTGGGCTCATTTCAGTATTAACCTGGAGATTTCCAGTGGTGGAAATCATGAATTATGTATCTCTTCAAAACATTAACAAATAAATCCACTCTCAAACTGAAAATTTGATGCTGACACATTGTATCAGTAGAGTGAAAGGCATCAGCCACCCAAAGAAGATTCAAAGTATGTCCAAACCCAATACAGTTCAATCCAAATATCAAAAATTCCTCTTGGGATCTTCAAAAATCCCTTAAAATACAAAATGTCATTTCAGCCTCCTTTAAAAGACTATATTTTCATAACTGATCATTTCAGAAGTTTTGAAATACAGCTTCAGCTGTTTGCCAGAACATCATCTCTCTCCCTGTTTTCTGGATTAAAATATCTGAAATATATGCACAGTATTACAGGAACGCTGAGCATCCCAGCTTTCTTCTGTGAGAAACTGAACTCTTCTTTACTAAAAAAAACCCCAACAAATTTAGTGACCTACCTTAACAATTTTTGTAGTTGTTTCACTTATGCCTACCAAAGAACAAAACATACAACTAATACTCAGTTTTAGTTAACCTTACTGCTGAAAGTCACCAGACTCTTCTAAGACACTTCTAATGTGTTAATTTTTCCACTCTTTATTTCCCTTTCTTCTTGATGTTTCCTATTTTATTTCAATCTTCTGGGAAAAAAAAATGATGTAATGCTGACTTGGCTTCTGAAGGAGGGGATCCCATACATCTTGTGTCTAAATGACTCTTACGGAAGGATATCAGGCAAAAAAGCTGTTGCAGAAAATGAAATACTGGATATTGATTATGACATTCGTGAAAAATGTTGATATATCATATGCAAAAAAAGGAGTATAAATTAACATATGCCTGTCATGAAGATGACAGATACCTGTTATAAAATACCTGCATGGTCTTTTCTTTCAGGCTCATCAACCTGCTCAAATGTCATTCAGCTAAAAAGAAAAAAAAAAAAGCTAACAGACAAATGACAGTCTTTTCCATCTACCCAATCATAGGCTATAAAATTTTTCAGCATGGAGCATTCATCCACAAAGGGGAGGCAGATGATTAAAGAAGTCGTATGGCTTGCTTGCACAAAGTGTTATACTACATACCAGATTTGGGGTCAAGAAGAATTTTTCTCCCAAAGACTGATGGAGATGGTAAAAGTCTTCACTTGCCTCTGGAGAAAAGAGTTGAGCACAATCAGTCTGAAGAGTCCAATCTCAGCCTATCCTCAATACCATGGACTTTGAGGTGACCAAGTGGTCATGGGTGTTGGGTGCTGTGACTGCTGCTAGCAAACTGGTACTGTTGTGACTGCTTACTAAGTCATTATCACTAAGCTATGGATAACTCCTCAATTTAGGCAAAGTAGGTACAGGTAAAGAAGAGCAGAGGGACAAAGAAGAGCAGAGGGACACAGAGAGGAAGCATTTGATGAAATTGAAGAAAACCAGATCAGCTGTTCCTGCTGTTACCAGAGAAGGTATGTAGAAAAAGTACCATTAATCTCCTCATTCTGTTGCGGCTCCTGATGGAACAAGCTCACCTCCTTCCATCTCTCCTCAGTTATGCAAATTTAATGATGCAGCTTATGAAGAAGTGAACGGGATTGTCAAATTGCACCTCCAGCAATCACAGGGAAACAAAAAGGTCCGTAGAATATTTTCATCTCACAGCTCAAATGAACTGAGGGTCACACATGCTTTCCACCAGGTTAGGAGAAATTTACTAGTAGAATCCTCAATTTTATTGTGCTGGAAGAGGTGAATATAAATATTGAGTTCAGTGGCACTGAGTCCCAATAGCAGTGATCTGTTGAGGGAAACTCCTACACAGTTGTCAGAAAAGGTTCATGCCCTGCATGCCAAAGGAAAGCACCTCCAAGTTATAACTGAGGGCTTAAAATAATTTTGTTGTATTACAAACAAAATTTGTTACATTACTGTAAATGTAATGTACTGAAGTTCACTCACAAAATTGGGAAGACATGGATTATTTTTTCTGATAAGTATTGAATGGACAATGCCTACCATAGTTTTCCATTTTACTTGTTATTAGATGTATAAAGAGTTGCTCAGATTTCCAGGCAGCATGGGCTCATGAGGATCCACTGAGAGCTTGAGTCAGACAAACTTGGTATTCTGTGAGTCTCCAGGCTTCATACTCTTGACACTGCAGTTCTCAAAGCTCCCCCTAGAACACATCTAATGGGAAAAAACCCAAAACTGTACAGAGCTCATGCTGACAGATGCAGAGGGGCTAGTTGTTGTTTCTGGACATATGTTTGATTATTGCTTTGTCCATGAATCTTATAAACCTCAATTACCACTCAGAAGAGACGTCTCTTCTAATCAAATCATCTCTTAAACAGCCTGGACCCATTCCAAGCACAGCCACTTTTTTTCCCTTTTGTGGGATGACTAAATTGTTCTTCCAAGTCTTCCAGCTAACCTATAAATTGAAAACAAGAAAATCTAGCCAAAAGAAAGCTTCCACATCTCACTAAGTCCTAAAACATATTCTTAGAGTTAGTCAGAATACAAATGCTATACATAAAGACTTTAGGGACAACTCTGAATTTTGATTGAATGACTGTGTTTAAACTCTCCCTTAATTAAAAAAAAAAAAAAAAAAAGAGCAAGGCAGTGCTCACAATGCTCACTTTAAGGTTTCTCTTGAAAAAGCTTCTTTATTTACATATACAACCACATCCTTTAGACTGCAAATAAGTGTATAAAAATACCTCAGGAAGCTTACTTTCAATCTCAAACAAAAAAAATGTTACTTCCTTTAACAGGAACTGGTTTGTGAAATTAGATGGACACTGCTGTCACAAAAGATTTTAGCCAGTTCTCTTTGTAGAAAAAAGCCTTAGGGAGTTCAATTAGGGCACTGCAGAGAGTGGGATACATGCATAATAAATGTACATCTGAGCTTATTACTCCACGCTCCCTTTACTTCCAATTGAGAAAAATAGGTAGATTAGGGTCATAATTCATCTGTCACTGAAGGTGGTGGCTCAAATAGACTGGATGAATGATGGCTTAAAAGTGCCTCTAGCCCTTTATCGTATCTAAAGGGAGCCTGGAGTCACCAACTCAGAGGCAAATTTCTACACCGCAGACAACAAAATCAGACAAGCTGGAGTGCACCCTACATGCAGGAGGGAAGTTGAACTGAAAATCATCCAGTTTCTTTCTTTTCAAAGCCAAGCTCTGCAGCCAGACATCATTTTTGCAATGAAATAAGTGTCGTATTGAGGCATGAATGTGGCTGTACTGTTTGTAGCAGAAGGCAGTTTGACGACTGTGACATTCCCTTCAAAATGTGACCATGTGCTCTGCCTCCCATTGCTTGATCCAGCTGCAGTGGCACTCATGAATGAGATCCCTGGGCAGCAGCCAGCAGAGCCATGTCCCTGTGCTGTGCACATCCTGACCATCACTGCTCAGCTGCCACTGGTAGTAAAATGATGTTTGTCCACTTGGAACACTACTGCTTTTTTTCCTTATGAGAACAGTATCTGCATCAGATTGTTTATGTTTGATAAGAACTTCTGTGTGTTTTTTCATCTAAGGCTGGTCATTTCAGCGGGCTGCCAGAAGGTTAAAATTTAATCCTCACTTAATGTCATAGTTGTAAATGGAAGATGTGCACATAGCCTCGATTTCTTAAAAAAATCTCAGGCTGAGCAGAGCAATGAAGAAAGAGAGACAGTGTAAAAATCAGGAAATTATAAAGGTACCCTCTAAGTTTGCTTTACTTTCTTCTTAATTAACATTCTCCAGCAGATGCAACTGAAGGTTTAAATTTTAATTTAATAACACATTTACAAAGCTGTTAGTTTTTTTATTCTAAAGCAATTAATAAGAGGAAGGAGTATATTTGCAAGTACTGTTCTTAAAAGAATTTTCTTTGAAATATTATTACACTAAGCATAATGTTTTTCGGGAGTTGTCTCAATAGTTTAGTTTCAAAGTTTAGTGAGATGTCATACATTGAATATATTTTGAATAAGAGCTTTAGTATACAATGTGGTAGCAGTAATTAGAGCTGATGCATAACAGCAAAAAAAGTAGAAAATTATTTTCTTCATACTCAAGAAAATGTCTCCAGCTTTATGCAGAAAGGAGATTTTCCTGAAGCAGCCAAAATGTTCCAAAGACACTTCTCACTATATTTTTCATATATTTGAAAATAGAAGAGCCATTTCAGTCTTTAGCTATCCTGCTTACAAATAGACTGGTTCTGCTTTATGCTAAAATTGTGTTACATTTCTAGGATCCTCTTTTCACTCCCATTTACATTGTAAGGGAAGTAAAACCCTTGAGTAAACAATTAGGGATAGCTTCTATGAATATGTTGATCCACAGATTTATTTTTTGAACATGAATGCTCTAAATACTGTCAGCACATTCATTAGTTAGCAATTGATACCTGATATTTGCAATTCCATGTTGTGTTAGTGGAATGTGGCTGACCATCTGCTTCTCTTAAACAAAAAGGAGGGAGGAAATGGATAGGAAGAAGTTTGAATTTTCAGTTTCTTGCATGGAGGTAAAGGAACAGATATATAGCATATAAGAAACTGATACTTCTTTCCCCATCTGAACTCTCTAGGGTAATATGGCTTTAGACACTTAATAAAATTTCTTAACTGGATGTGGCAAGGAAGACTAAGTAAATTTAGTCTTCTCTTGTTGTAGCCAGGAAAAATGCATTCACAGTGTAACATGCCCTCTAAGGAACACAGGCTGTTTTTTATCTCAGTCTTTTTGCATTTGGATATGTTCAAAACTTCAAGGAGCATTAACCTCCAATGAGTGATTTTTTTCCCGATCATTGAAAACAGAGAATAGACAGAGCAATCTTCCTTCACTCATATGAAGGTTCCTTCCAACCTCAATTATTTGGTGACTGAATCTGAATTACATGAATATTCTAAAAAAATAAAAATAAATAAAAAAGAAACCCAGAGGAAAGCCAAATGCATCATTTACATTAAAGTAAATACTTTTAAAAATTGTCTTTGCATGTGGCATGTGTTGAGTTTTAGAGTGAAAAAAAAAAAATAACTGCTGAAGTCAAATTTAGGGCTTAATCCAATATTGTATCTGGTAGGAAAAGTGAAACTGGACGTTATAAGAGCGCATGTTATTCATTGGCCACATCAACCTTTCTCCACTGTCATTTTCAAAATAAAAATATCTGCTCTGAGAAATTCAGTAGTTTAGCTGTTCATGCAAGGCTGCTTACACTCCTGATGAAGACCCAAATGCTTCAGGTTTCAGGACAAAACTTTGATGGATACCCAAGGATGTACCAATAGAGACATAGATTGCCATACATGTTTGCCTAGCTGGGCACCAGTTTCATTCCTGATGGTATTTAAAATTAAGAAAACAGCATCATGATTGAATTTATACAGTAACAAACATATTTTATCCTTACATGTGCTCAGAAGACATCTAATTTTTTGAAAAGACAGAATTTGAAAAGAATGGGTTTGAAAGTATGATGGTGCTTTACATGCTTTTGAGCAACAAGTCACTGTTTACAAAACTGGCTTTTCATCAGCCCTCAGTTGCCTCTTGCAGGTTAACAACTTAAAAGGCAAGTAAGCTCTTAGAAGGATCTGGTTTTTTGGCAATTCAGTGAGTTAGAAAATATATGAAAATAGTTCAAGGAAATAAAGCAGACTTATGGAGAAGGCGGATTTCAGAGGATCTCATGGTATTTAACAACACTGATGAAATTCCTTTCAAAACAGTATAGGTAAAATCACATCCAGTGTTGGTAAAGGCAAAGGAACCTGAATGAGGATTAAACAGACCTAACTACCTGAAGAGGATGGTAGGCTTGAAACCACATATCATTACTAAGAGAATTTGGAGCCATTGAGGACAGCTCTCTGAAAATATCCTTTTTGTATCTGCGGTGGCAAAGAATAAATGGAACTATTGAAATTACTAGACAGGAAGAGATGGCAAAGTAAATATTAAATGTTACTGCGTCTATTAAGGACACCCTTGTGTCTTGATTCCTATATGGAGTTCTGGTCTCGTGTTTCAAAAGAGATGGAACATAACCAGAGAAAAATGTGAAAAATTTGATCAAAGGTATGGCATAAAGAGAGATGAAATTAACTAGGGTTTTTAAGGCGGTAAAAGAAAGAACCACAGGTGGGAATATGGTAGAGGTATTATAAAAT
This sequence comes from Dicrurus megarhynchus, assembly GCA_013399195.1. NCBI lineage: Eukaryota > Metazoa > Chordata > Aves > Passeriformes > Dicruridae > Dicrurus > Dicrurus megarhynchus. The sequence continues at coordinate 1,291,462 of VXAD01001115.1, forward strand.
AATGAGTAGATGAAGAAGAAATATTAGTCAGATCATCATAACGTCAGAACAAAGGGATCTCAAATTAAATTATCAAACTGCCCATAGCAGGAGGTTGGAAAAAGGTGATCTTTTAGGTCCATTTCAACTCAAACCATTCTGTGATTCTATAACTACAGGCGTAAACTGAGCTTACTTAAGCTGTAGAACCATATGTTGCAGGAGGCTGTGGAGACCAGAATGCTAAATAAGATCAAAATATAATTAGATCTAGAGAAGAAAAGTTATGGACTATTTAATGGAAATTACTACCCTTGGTTTGGGAACTCCCTACACCATGAGCTGCAGCATGTGAGTGAGTAGAATCAGAGATCTTTTGCTCTGAGCCTGCTGTCTGGCCCAGGAACTCGCTGCTACTCATGGTTTTAGAAACCTCCCTGAAGCTAGATGACATTATAGCTGATTTACACATTAAGTTTAGCTGTGGAGACTTTCTCGACATAGGGTTTTTTCCACGGAAAGTGTAGAAATCCCACTTTCCTACTGTTTCTGTGAGTGCACTATACCCTGGGCTATATAGGAGATTCTAAGGGTAAGAAGTTGTTTTACCTACTTATTTTTTCATTTTCGTGAATCTACATAGGAGGCAAAAGTTGCAAACATGCTCTTCCCCTCAGTGTTTCAGTGCAGGTATCACTGAATTCAACATGTTGCAGTGTCTAATACTGGGATATACTTTCCCCATAAGAACATATGTCATATTTCACTCCCAAATCAAAATCATGACTTATGCCCCCAGAACCAGCACCTACTTTTTAGCACTGCTGGACCTTACAACACCCAGAAGTGCTTGGCAAATACAGAACAAAGATTTTTCTCCCAACCACTCAGTTTTAGTGGGTTACAAATGATACAGGCAGGGTGAGGGGCGTGTGACAGATCAGAGGACACAAGGTCAAACCCCAGGCTGAGCAGCACTTCTTTTTGCAATATTTGTCCCATGATCCACTTGAGCAGCTCTGATCTAATCTTATCAAAGCATCTGGAACTAGAGAGGGGAAATTATAGGAGAACTCCTGAGAGCAAAACAGTGAAACCTGGATGGCACAAAAGGGTCTGAAGAAACATGAAAACAAGTGCAGTCATCAATGAACAAAAAAGGAAGAGCTCTGTTTTCAGCACAGCTTTGCTGTGAGATGAGCCCTGAAATAGGCCATATTTAGAAAAACAAGAACTGGGTTAAAAATTCTGTTCCAAGTCTGAGAGGTTACCTGCTGTTAGAAGGACCTGGTTGTCTGACATTTTCACAAGCTTTAAAGGAGATAAAAGTAGAAAGATGGAAAAGGAAGTCAAAACCAGACACTATGAGTGGTGCCTGCTTCTGCTATCTTTGTCTCATTTAAAGTTATGTATATACCCAAGTACATGAATGCTGAATAACCTGATCTGTGTGGAAGTTCACATGTCAGAATATTACCAAGACCAGTGCTGCAATGCAGAAAAACAAATCTTGCATGGAGGTACACAGAGAAACTGTTGCTTCAACACCTCTGTAGAGTAGAAACAGCAGTTATCCCACATCCTTTTTTGTTTCAGACTCCTGGATACTAGAAGTCTGACTTTTCTAACCTAGTACACTCTTTAGATGCCTGCTTGTCCTGAACACCCAATGCTGTCACCAAGGGTAGGGTTGAGCAAATGGAGAAGGCTGACAAATTAATCATTGGGACTGGTATTCACCACTTGCCATATTAATACATTTTTAAAATCATACATTCCCTATAGACTCTTGGGGACAGGAACAAGGCAAGGATATTTGGATACAAGACCAATAGATTTATATCAGTTTGCTCCTTGCTCCCCTTTCACTGTGCTCCAAGCAGCGGCAATGGAAGCAGCCAGCCACAACACTCTTTCACAGCCATTCATAACCTTAGAGGAAAACTCAGATTGCTGCTCCAGGAGCACCTGAGCAATCCGTTTATCTGTATGGTCAATATATTAACCCAAATTTTTGTGATTTCTGCCCAGATACTAGAAAATACTACTGAGTTGATGTTCACAAGCACAGCTCTAGCCCTCTCAAACTGTTGCTTGCTAACAGAGTAGAAAGAGAAGAATGGAAACTCTGCCTGTAATTTATAAGGGTGTCAGCGCAATAAACTTGACTGAATAGAATCGTTGATTGCTGGAGCTGTATGCAAACATTTCCTACTTCAGTCCACTCAGTTTCTAATTCTGCTGCTCAAAAGGCAGAGCTACACATTTGCCTGCACAGCAGGGCATGGAGAGGCTGTGCTGGGAGTGCACTCCTACAGGCAGCGATGCTGGCAGCACCGACAGCAGGGCAGCTACAAACCTCCTGGTCTGGCAGCCAGGCTCCACCAAGTGTCATTGGCATGGAAAAGGAACCCACAGAGCCAGAAAACAGCACTGCTGAAGGAGTTTGGACATTTATGAATGTATCAGGACCATCTGGGAAGAGACGCAAGAGAAAGAAAGAAAAAAAAAATAAACCCACCAACAAAACTGGTACAAAAATAAAGCAAAATACGTCATTTGGGCTCAGTTTGACTACCTTGTGAGATCCACCTTTCATGTTCCATCTAGCCAGGAAGCCAAGAAAAGATGGGGAGATATATTTGCAGAGAACTAGAAGGCAAGTCCAGAACAAAAACACGCAACACTAATGGCCTCTGGGAAAAAGAAACAGAAAACAACCTTCCTTTTTTTTCCCGTTCAAAAGACTATTTGACAAACAGTTACATACCATGATTTTAAAAAATGAAAAAGTCAAAATATCCATGATTCCTTAAGGTTGAACAGAAAATTTAAAAAAACCCCACAAAATAAAACTCTTGAGCAGTACGAGATTAAAGCTCAAGCATTGCTCCCTCTGACTCAAAAGCAAAGGCTCAGGCCTTGCTTCCCCACAGTCCAGGTAGATCCCATCTCTGGGGCCAATCTCTGAACTACATGCAGGAAAGATATCACCCCTCTGACCGTGGAGGCCTTTCCACAACCGCTCCCAAGTACACTGGCCACTCTGCACAGGGTGGAGTGCCTCACAGCAGTATGTCATGAATGTAGGACATTTCATCCTGTTGCCAAGAAGCAGCCAGTCCCATGGAATGTTTTGATTTCCCTGACTGGAGTATTCCAGTCTTTTGTACACATGTCAAATGCCAGCTTGTAAAAAAAGAAAGCTAAGAGTGTTTTTCAAAAACAAGCATGCATTCACCTTGCAAATGTGTCCTATAATTTCCTGTATGTTTGTAGAGGTTTCATTTGCTGAAAGGCTGAAAGCACTCACCTCTTGTTATAAATGTGCCATTAGCATAATAGGTATTAAAATCTTCTATGACCACACTCTGAATTTCTAGCTGTGTGTGTATCCAGACAGAGATTATGCTGGGTCAGAAAGACAAGGAAGAATTAAAAGTTGCCCAGGCATCAAACAGGACCTGAAACAGACACAACATGTAAGTTAAACACTACATACATATTACTCAATCAACAGAAATTAACTCCAGCTAAAGGACCAAACATAAACTTTTTGTTCTCTATTGTAAACTAAGTGATTTCATTTGGACTGTCTCTTAGGAGAAAGGGTAACTGAAGCAAAATTTACTATGCTATCCATTGAAGCAACATCCATGAGTGAAAATAAATCATCTTTGGTATTCACTGTCTTTCTGAAGCATTTCTCATCTTGTGTAAAGATTTTGCTGAAGTGCTGAACAACATGAGCCTGAAAAGAGCTATTTATTAAGAAATATCCATCATCATCAGTAAGCTCAAATGTAAAAGGAGAATAGTGAAACATTCAGAGCCCAGTTCAAGGGTGAGTAGGGGAGATAAGGTTGTTAAGCAGATGATGGTCAGATGCTGCATGGTTATAACATGAGCAAACAAACAGGATGGATCTTGTTTACAACTTTCAGTGTGACGGCGGAAGTTTGATCTAGTTTGATCTCTGTGTCTTGTTTAGATCAACAAATAAAACAAAATTTGGAAACTGCACAGCTATTTATTGGATCTCGGGGTGTGGTTTGGTGTTAATACCCTGTCATGTTGCCAGGATGAGCTTCTTGCTGACAGTAAAAGTCTCAGTCTTTCTTTCCTAATTGATACTGTGGTCTTTATTGGCATACCCAAGCTCACTCAGACATCTCAATATAACTGTCTTATTTGCACAAGGAACACTGAGCCCACAAGGATGTCAAGGAATTTTTCAGCATTGATTATGTAAAGTGCTGCTGTGGTTTCCACTGTACCATGCACTCCTATAGCCTTCCTACCCCTTCCTTCAGGAGGAAGAAGTTGGAAAGGCGGCCTTAGTGGCTGCCCTTCCCAAGGCCAGAGTTGTGTCCTAACTCTTAAGAGGGCACAGTGTTTGTAGTGACCAGAAAGGCAAGAGGGGAACAATAAAAAGTTTTAATTCAGCTTCATTTCCCACCTCCTCAGTGAGCTATGAGAGATTTTACTCATAAACCATGCCTTCGAGCAGACAGCTTACATCTCACAAGAGGTGAATGAACAGGTCTGGTCATCAGCAGACCAGGACAAGTGGGCAGGTCTAAACAGACTTGAATTTTGGTGGTCACTACTACCACGATACCTTTGCAGTCACAGATGACAAAGAGCTGTAGGTCCAATGGAGCTGGCTGGAAGGTGCAATAAAAGACAAAGCACTGTGGGAAAGGGGGATGTTGGAGTGATGAGCCTTGAACACCAGTACACTTCAGTGCAGATTTGCCCATCAGCAATGCAAAAGAAAGCACAGCATGACATATACTCTTAATTTAAAAGCTGAATAGCATTTAGGGGAAAAGTGGAAGGTAATGCTCCTCCACTGTTCTTCCCCATAGTTGCTCATGTAACATCCAGGGCACCAACTCTTCTACTTGAGGGTTCAAGGAGCAAACAGCTTATTTCTCCTTTATTCTTAATTTGCTGATTTCTCCCTTTATCCTTGATTGCCTTTGCCATCTGAGGCTCTGTGACTCTGTCTCAACAGTTTCTCTTGGTCTGCTGTAGATTGCTTTCAAACTTTCAAATAAGTGAATTTTTATATAATCCTTGGTTTACTTCTTCCAAAGTACCTTTTTAGTGTATTGAGACATCTTTTGGATCCCTTAGGGATTTGATACAATGTGGATTTTATTTGTATGTTATTTTGATGCTTTTGAACACCAGTAGAATATTAAAGAAGATACATAACTTTTGAAGTCAAGTAGGGCTTGGAGGTGGAATTTTTGTATATCTGAAAGCAGCTCTTGCAGGTGCAAGTGAAGAATTTCTTCAGCAAAAATTGTATTATGACTTTATGCACAGAATATTCTGTATCTCTGTTAAAAGCAACATTGCAATTAAAAATGAGTACTTTCTTTAACATCAGACTACCACAATTTAAATTATTTATTTAAAGTAAAGGAGGTAACCAGCACTACCAACAAAGGGTAGTCATTAAGTGATTAAGATTCCTGCCCTCATCCCTGTTAATCTCAGAGAGCTCTTCAACACTACACATATATTGAATTCCTATTCATTTATAAACACTGCTGTGGGTTACGTGAAACACTTTCATCCCATCTAGGGAAAGAAGCACTTGTGATTTAATGTATTTGTTCGTTACATTTACTATTCTACAGCTCTGGCTGCACTGACGGCTGCTCTAGGCAAAGGTGTGTGACACCTTGACACCAATTTTATGCTTCCAGATAATTAGGAGCCAGAACAGTGCCATTTCTAGATATACATGTGTGTTGCACCTTGATGAGTGAAAGTAATTTACAGGCTCTTGAATGTTGTGAGTATTAGTACAGCCATTACAGAAAGATCTTCTTTGTAGTAGGAAATAAAATGCACATCATACAGGCTGGCTAGGTTCTCTTAGAAATTGCTTCTGTAATGGTTATTTACAACTTATCCACACTGCATGAAGATAAGCAGTTTAAACTGTGTCCGTTGGAGAAACACACAAGATATGGTATGAGGAAAAATAAACATGGCTAAGGATATTCTATTCCTTGTTGTCTCATTTCTGTGTCCATATTATGTAAAGCTCAGTTCAGTTACAGAACTTCAAATGGGAAAAAATGAGACGTATTATTGAGCCAGGGCTGTATTCTTATTTTTAGTAAATGAAACAAACAATCTTCAATTTGAATGGACCTGGTTACAGTACTCACTGCTGGTCTGAGAATCTGGCACAAGGAACAACACAGAAAAGCTTTTTGAAATATCGTCTAAGCCTTGTTTGTATCTGCAGAGTTCAAAACATTTAACTAAACCAGGTTTTGTCCCATTTCTCTCACTTCCTTTAGTACAACTAAATGTACTGCTCTTCTCTTACAGATATCTGAGTGACTGGAAAGCTGCCCATTAGGCCATGTTCAATAACAGCAGTTTAAAGCCCCCCAGAGTCTCTGTGTCTAGCATTTCCAATTAACTGGCTCTTTGTGGCTTTCTGCTGCAAGCAGCAACTTAGCCAGGATTCCTGAGCCACACTTCAGAGTCTGTCAGATGCTCCTAGGTGCTCTTGGTTAGAACAGGGGCAGAGGGGAAAGAAGGACTTTCTGCTCTTCCAGCCGTGCTTCTCACAACTTTTCTCTGCAGTAAAATTCCCTCAGCTGCAGGTCCTCTGTCTTGAGCAGTCAGTCAAATACAGCTCCAGCCAGCCTCAGGGACTTAGCACCCCCAGCCCAGGTGCAGTCTCTTTAGAAAATAAGAAAAGAATTTTCCTGATTTCTTTGTCATAAACATAGAATTTATTTTCACTTAGATTATATAATGCTGAGTTTGTCAATGCCTGGGTCCACGCACCAAAGTCCAGACTGCAGTACCACAGGCCTTTCAGCCAGAATGGGTCATTGTTAACAGGCTCTATATACCAAGTATCTCTACATTCAGAATAACAAAGTTAAACATGATACAGTTTTCCTTACGCAGAATCATCACCCTTGCCTAATTTCTGCACCTCTCCTCTAAAGACAACCTTTTTGACATTCTTACAAAATTCTGACACAAACTATTTCCCTTTCATTAACATAGGATTGCAAGAAGAAATCTTCAGTGAGTTGAAGCTGAATTACAGCTGCCCAGTCACTGACTGGTACACAAGACAGGTATGTCTTGAAATCCATCTTCCTATTAGCACTGATGCTGCAGTTACAGGAAGAAGCAAAGTGGCCCCATCACTGTAAGCTCTCAAGCACTCTGCTGTCAGTATTGTTTTATTGCTGAAACCACTCTGTGCTGGTTTTGGCTGATGTAGAGTTAATTTTCTTTCCAGCGTCTGGTATGGGGCTGTGTTTAGATTTGTGCTGAACACAGAGTTGATAATACAGAGATGTTTTCGTAATTGCTGAGCGAGGCTTGCACAGAGCCAAGGCCTTTTTTGCTTTTTGTACTGCCACACTGGCAAGGGAATTGCGGGTGCGTGAGAGGTTGGGAGGAAACACAGCCAGGACAGATGACCCAAAGTGACCAAAGGGATATTCCAGACCATATGACATCATGCTCAGTAAATCAAGGAGGGGGAAGAAGTAGGAAGGGGGGAACATTTGGAGTCATGGTATTTGTTCTCCCAAGTAATCATTAGACAGGTTGGGGCCTGGCTTTCCTGAGGATGGCTGAACACCTGCCTGCCCATGGGAAGCAGTGAATTAATTCCTTGTTTTGCTTTACTTGTGTGCATGGCTTTTGCTTTCCCTATTAAACTGTCTTTCTCTCAGCCCATGGGTTCTCCATTTTTTCCACTTCTGATTCTCTCCCCAGTCCGGCTGGTGGGGAAGTGAGCAGCTGTGTGGGGTTTGGTTGCTGGCTGGGGTGAAACCACAACACACTCTCAAGCTAGAACTGAGCTGCAGTACAGAAATCCCCAGTTTTGGCAGGTGTTGGTTAACCAGGTTTGTATTTTAATTCTTGGGTGTGTGTATAATTTCATCTGCCAATTTCATCATTGCCTCCACCTGTGTTCTAACAAATGCTCTACTATACCCGAGACTATCTTTTCTGTAATACACAGGCCAGCTTTTAAAACTTAGATGTCTGATATTTGCCCCAGATCTGTATTTAAGGTCTCATAAAGCTTCACATCATATCAGTTCACTCTTAAATAGTAACATTAGCTGAAGTCACCTTTTAGTTCCTATTTTGTTCTTTTATCAGAAGTATTAATTTATCTTTATCAAAACTATCAAAACTAATTCACAGTAGAAGTAAAACACTAATTTATAGTGATTGGTTTGGTCTCCCTCCCTGGTTCAGCTGTCTTGGTTTGCACACTGTGAGCCTTCGACCCTCCCTACTTGCTCCTTTTCTATCTGTGTTTGTTACTGCAGCTGCTGTTTCTCACTTTAGGTAGCCAGTGCAAGAGTGCCTTATGCTGCTACAGACCTTCACTAAATCTTGTGAAGATCTTCTTACCAATTGCTTAAGAGCATTTTGCAAATAAATCCTCCCAGATTGTAGTGTTTGTTGCAGCCCAGAAACTGAAAATCATACTGAATATTATGTCTGCTTTTTAAATGTCAGTGTGTTGGAAGGAGTTTGACATCTCTAGCACCACTCTATGATATTATGCATAGCTTTGATGCTGAAAGTTGTTTTCTTAGTGAAGAATTTACCATTATGTATTTAATCTAGCTTGTATCAAACCATTCTCTCTACAGATGATCAAAACTTTAGAGGTAAATAAATCATCTCAAATATTTGTCAAGAGCAGTTAAAACTGTGATGACTCACTAAGGCATGATAGAAAAAATTCCAATTTTTTGGGGGGAAACTACTTTGCCTTAGATAGGCCACAATATTTTCTTCTTCATTTTAAAGGTGTGTTTACTTTTCTGTTTGAAAAAACAAACCAGCTTAGTTCAGAGGAAGAACATACCAGGGACTACTTTCTACTCCATAGGAAAATGCTCTCTAGCCAGCAGAGATAGGCCAATTCTTTCCACTTACAAAAATGTCATCTACTTATAATTTCTCCATAAAATTCAGCTCCAAAAGAATGTAAAAGATTTGCAAATACCATTTATAAGTCAAAACCACTGAAGCATCAAATTATACCAGACTCGTAAAAGTAGAAGCCTTTTGTAAGATCAAAAGCTATGCAAATTCTGCTTTGCAGCTCAGGTATATCACGTCAGGAGGACCACAAGAATACAGTCTTCAAATTATAGGAAAAAATTTTAAGTGTATGTACCATTTTCTGTTCTTATTACAATCATGCATATTCATTAAAAGATTCTTCTATTTTCAGCTGGCTGCAGCAGCAGTACAAGAAATCAAAATTATTTTGCCTATCAACATTTATTAAAGATAGTTAGGAAGACACAGGACTGATTTAACCTTTTCAATATCCATCCTATAACTTTTGCTAGCTGGCATCCTGCCCCTACCTCACAGCCCAGAAGCTGAAACCACAAGTGTTAAGAAGTCAATTGAGTTGTGGAAGAGCTTTGAAAAGGCCACTTACAGTACATTCAGCTCCTGCCTTTCACAGTTTGCATGCGGGCTTGAAACCACCTCCCCATGCCAAAGACAGTGAGCACAAATCCAGAATGGGTATGCCTACACTGTGGTTTGGAATCAGACAAAAACTTATTCTGCCCACGCTCTGAGGTAGTAGGATAGGAGCCAACTCTCATCTGGAAATCGCATGGACAGATTTGCATAGCAGGATGGCCCTGTGTTTGAACTAACATGTCCCTCCGAGGCACAGATGCAACACACAGAAGTGAAACATTTCGCTGCATTCTCCATCGAGCTGAAATATTATTCTCAGGCAGTGCAACCTTACGAAATGTCATCCCCAGGAAATGCCTTGAAAGAGAGAGGGTGGAAGCATAATCAGAATCCCTTCTGTCACCCTCCTCCCCTTCACAGAAAGGTTTCCAGCTACTTCATTAATAATACAGACTCTTCAGTAAGGCATCAGATAACTCCAGCCATAACTGGACCAGTTCATAGAACATCAAAACTTACTCTGTTTGCCTTTGCATCTCAGCACAGAAGAATATTTCAAAGCAGGGAACACACACTTGAACTGTGGCTCCACACAATAGGCAAGTAGGCGGAACAGAGAGAAAACCTAGGAGGAAAAGGTTTGCAACATTTTCCAGAAAAGAACAGTTCCAGTCAGGATATTTGCAAGGATAATGTTGCCTTTTTCCAAACCTTAATTTGAGAAAGCACATTCAAGTGTTCTCTCTGCTTACAGTATGCAAGATTTTGGTGTTTTTCCACAGGTTTTATCAAAGTAAAGAATGATCACGTCTTTCTGAGCTTTATATTTACACCAGAGTAGAGATGAACTTGCTAGTCATACATAAGCTGATTAGAAGACAGAACACATGGGACAATCAAAACCCCATAGATGGAATTTTAAACAGAAGGCTGCCTCTTACTATATTTTGTCTTTAACACCAAGCCTTCTACATCTCAAAGAACATGGCATTTCTTAAGCCAGCTGCATCATTAAAGCAGCCTCACACCAAGCAGCAACTTTCGAGATTGCCTTTTTCATCCTCCTCTGTCAGATTCTGTTTGCCTCTGACTCTTCCCATCTTCCTGTGGAGAGAAATGCGGTGCACATAAGGTAGCGGGAGCAGAGGCTGTAAGATCTTTTCTCCATCCCAGATAACAGAATCAGTGGTTATTTCAAAGGTTTTATTTTCACCTGCGGGAGCTGTTTCCTTTGAACTTCTCACTCACTCTGGACAAGTTTAAACTAAAAAAGCAAACTCCATTTTAGGTGTGAAGACTTTAAATTGTTATCTGTGCTTTTTATTAGAAAATTATGGCATTCTGGCAGAATAAGTAGAAATATTCACTAAATACTTTATCCTGAAAGAAAAAAAAATCCATCTTATTCCAAATTGTAGTGATAATGTATGATTTAAAAATGTCATCAGAAATCATTGTAAATGCAGTTCAAACACCATTTGGGGACAGAGAGGTTAAAAAGCATGAAAAGATTTCTTACTGCACGGACTGATTTCATTCACACACAATCAATTCACCCTCTTTCCTGCCTTAGACCTTAGCCAAAGGCAGTAGATAGAGCTAGTGAACTCTCTTGTTTATCACCATCACTGGAAGCAGGATTAATATTGGTTTCTGCCAGATATGCTGGGCAAGTAGGGAGAGGAGGAAATATCCCAAGCAGCACAGCATGCATCTCCACTTAGTATCCCATGGGTTAATCGACCTCAAATAATCTTAACAAACTTACTGTGGTTTATTGAGACAAGGGCTGTGTTGTCTGATGCCTTGTTACTGCGGCAGCAGCTTCTGCAGGCACAAGAGTCCAGCAAATCCCACGCCAGTGCTTTTGGCAGTGTTACAAAACCCTGAACAAAACCCTCCAATTTGTGTTGAATTAGCAAGCTCCCTAAAAGCACAGGAGAGAAATTATATTGTATCACACATCACTCTAGTGGTGGTGATGGCTTTCAGTTCTGTAACACGTTCACAATTAAACTAAGTTAGTAAAGGGGGACATGTGGACTGGTCTCAAATACACTACCATCTCCAGGTCTGAGACACAGACAGTTTTCAGTTTCCACTGGCCAAGCCATGAGTTTAGAAGCTGAGGAAGACAAAAAAATACTTTAAACTCTTCAGCAAAGATAGAAATTTTACATAATAGAAAATAGCTGAATCTAGACAGGCAGTAAAATAGCTTCTATTCAGCCAATATCTTCTCTGGTTTGAAACCTGGGGAAGTTCAGGTCCAGAACCCCTGACTAGAATGTTCTCTGATGCTGATAATGATCAAGGGCATCTTAACATTAACTTAATATGGTTTGCCATAACACAAAGTTAAATAAATTTTAAAGCTAACAGGTATGGAGTACTGGTGTATTCACTACAAGACGTTGACCTCAGCAGATCTGAGTTGATTTTTTCATGTTTTTAGGTGCCTCATCCACATTATTACCTTAATTTCAAAGATACTGTGTGCCCTATTTGTTCTTCTATTTCTGGAGTCCTCATTAATGGCAATACTTTGAAATTCCAGATTCTGTACACTCTAAGACATAATTTAAGAGCAAAGTAACAGCTATCTCTGCTACTTCTGCCACCTTCTTTGCTTTTCATCCTCTGCCGCTTCCAACAATGTGACACAGATTAAGGTTCTGAGGAATACAGCTCTCCCTTTGGCTTAAAAATATTTGCAGAATATGAGCATGACATGAAACTTCTCCCATGTTCTGTACTGCACATTATCTGCAGACTTAACCAAGGAAGTCAGCCAAGACGCTCATTAGGAGAGGGGAAGTCCTGTATTAAAAGAGACATCATTATTTAAATCCTGCTCTCTACTTTCACTGTTGAAGTTCATGTAACTTATCTAATCATTACTTTTTGGAATGCGAAATGAGACAATCTCTTTTTACATATGTGATGTGGAGGATAGGTATTTTTTCCTTTTCTTTTCTTAAAGCTTTCCACTGAGCCAAGAACTCATGTACATTCATAATTAAATATTATTTTACTTTTAAATCAGATATTAATGATATATATGATTCATGCTCTGCAAATTGAATATTCCAGGGGGAGGGACTTCTGTTAAGAGGCACAATCAAGTATCAGGATAGAAGAAGATCTGTCTATTACATGGAACAAGAAATAGATAAACAGCCTGAGGAGCTTTTCAGGTAGAGATGAAAGTCACAAGTGTGTGTGTGAATTAAAAAGAACAGATCCATTCATCTCTGTCTCTTTACACCTGGGCTGAATGCTAAGAGCCATCTGTCAAAACTGCATGTGAGGCAATAAGAGCATTTTGTTTATCTTTGAATAAATTAACAGCCGCAGACAGGATTTCAGCAGCAGCATATTAAGTTAAGTTGATTCCCTCACAATCCATCCTGGCAGTTGTCCTTTCTGAAAAACCCCAAGAGAGCTTTTGATCGGTATTCTCACAGGAGGAAGGAAAAAATATACAAGGCATTTGAAAATTTACTCTTCCCTTTCAGTATTGTCTTTCTAACTGTCACAGTTCTCCTTTCAGAGCAGACAGCTGTTGTGTTTTTTAAGCAAGAACAGGCTAACTGGATGTGGTGGGTTGACCCTGGCTAGATGCCAGGCACCCTCTAAAGCTGCCCTATCACTTCCCTCCACAAGTGGACAGGGAAAAGAAAATATAATTAATGGTTACTAAGCTGAGATAAAGACCAGAAGAGATCACTCACCGAATACTGTCACAGGCAAAACAGACTTGAATTTGAGATATTAATTGATTTTATTACTAACAAGAACAGAGCAGGATAATGAGAAGTAAAATAAGACCTTAAAAACACTTTCCCCTCACACGTACCTCCTTCCCAGCTCTAATTCCTCCCCCTCAGTGGCGCAGGGAGACGGGGAATGGGGATTATGGTCAATTTACGACACATTGTTTCTGCTACTGCTCAGTGAGAAGAGTCCTTCCCCTGCTCCACCATGTGGTCCCTCCTAGGGAGACAGTTCTCCATGAACTTCTCCAACGTTGAGTCCATCACATGGGCAACAGTTCTCCACAATCTGCTCCAACATGGGGCACTTTTCCATGGTCCTTCAAGGACAGGCTGCTCCAGTGTGGGTCCCCCATGGGGTCACAAGTCCTACTAGGAAACCTGCACCAATGTGGGCCCCTCTCTCCATGGGTCTGCAGGTTCCTGCCAGGACCCTGCTCCAGCATGGGCCTCCCTTGGGGTCACAGCCTCCCCTCAGGCATCCACCTGCTCCAGCGTGGGTCTCCTCCAGGGCCTGCAGGTGGATCTCTGCATCCCCATGGAACTCCATGGGCTGCAGGGGCACAGCTGCCCCCCCCATGGTCAGCACCACACGCTGCAGGGGAATCTCAGCTACAGCACCCAGAGCACCTCCTCCTCTTCCTTCTCCACTGATCTTGGTGTCTCCAGAGCTGTTCCTCTCATATGTTTTCACCCTGCTCTTCTCTGGCTGCAATTAGAAATGCACGGTAACTTTTTTTTTCCTTCTTAAATCTGTTATCCCAGAGGCATTACCACCATTTCTGATGGGCTCAACCTTGGCCAGTGGCACATCCATCCTGAAGCCAGCTGGAATTGGGCTGCTGGACATGGATGAAGCTTCTCATAGTTTCTCAGAGAAACCATCCTTCTAACACCCCCACTACCAAAACCTGGCCACACAAACCCAACACACTGGAGTTACTAGAAATTTGTTAGGATTCTCTCACTAAGGGATAAGTTATTCTGGGAAGAAGCTGTCAGATTTGACATATCTGAACATCAACATGGCACACATCACTGATGGAAAGAGTGTTTCCACATATGATGGCAAGGGATCTATTACTGGAGAGATCCAAATATGCTCACAAGTGTGAGAATCCTTCAGCAGACCAGTCAGGCCTCCAAAGAAGATTAATTAAATACCATTACTGGTAGTTGGAAACACAGGAACTGTAAATTAGTTATTATCTATGCTGTAAATCATGTATTAATCAGGGCAAGTTATTTAGCTTTCATCCTTCTCTTGGAGAAAGTAGGAAAATTTTTTTCCATATTGTCTAGCACATATTCTACTAGATTATTATATTTATCTGATGTATTCCCTAACCTATATGCTAGGAATCTCTTCAATCAGTGACACAAAATGACAACGAACTCTAAATAATCCTGTAATCTAAAAATAAACAACCCTGTGTATCAAAAGAAAACATTCCAAAGCCGCAGAATGGACCCAGGACCAATAAAAGACCAATAAGCTTTGTAATTAAAGAGTTTTGGGTGGGAAGAAATGGGTAAAACTGCTTGGAGAAAAAATTGTAGAGGGAAAAGTGTCAAAGGAAATTTTTGGTATTCATCCTCCTGGAAGTATGACCTTCTAATTACAGTATGGATCTCAAATGAGATAAGCTGAATTTCCACCTCTTCCACAGACTTCTGGCACCGCCTTGACTAATTAAACAAACCCCTTAGTACCACAGAATAGGCAAGCATAATGGTAGCCCAGTCATGTCTAGTTAGACTGTTAAAATTAGCTGTTTCTTATAAAGTATGATTTGTTCCCTTCTAAGCTTTTGTGCAGGGCACTTGGCACAGTTGGTATAAAGGCTTTAAGTTTTACAAGTAGAAAAAAAGGTGGAGAAGAATTTTATTGTGCCTTGTTATTATTCAAGTCTCTTGCTGGAGTGAGTGTAAGTGTCCTTTCTTCTAAGGACAGATTTTGCAGAATAACACAAAATTCTCAGAAAGACTGGTTTTGCCTTCTCAGCAATGCAAATGAAAAGCAGAGCATTTGCACATGAAGTGGTAGGAGCAGCAGTACTGCTGGACCCTCCATGGAGAAGTGGCATAGACTGAGAGCATCCTGGCACCCTTGACCCATTATCTGCTGTATGATTCTGGTTACTTTTAGCAATCCCCTTGTGGGAGGGCAGAGAATAAATTGTTGTTTGGCAGCTTATGACAGGAATTTCAGTATACAGCATTACCATAAACTAAGGAGCACGGATATTGAGCACAGAGGGAGAGAGAGTATAAGGTTCCCTGCCTCATGCTCAGTGATGAAACTTCCCCAGTGTGAGCTCTAAGTAGAAAAAATCTGAGCTGCTAACACAACTTCAAATATTTTTTCAGACTGAATCAATTAGGCTGACCCTACCTGGGGTCCTCACACAGATTAAGAACAGCCTCTGTTTGTGTGACCCCCACACAAATCTAGAAGGGTAGTTTGATCTGTCATTCTGCCTTTCTTGTTTACAAAATACCTGCCTTTCATAGCCTCTGGGTACAGGTAATGTCTTCTCTTCTGTTTTCTACTGAGCAGAAAAAAACCTAAGAGTACAAAACTATGTGTATGTACCTATTTATGCATTTTGACAGTAACAACTCATGCTATTAACCCCCTGTACTAGAGAAAGTATTTCATGGTGCTCATTTTTTCTACAGTCAATGAATACACTATCATTATATTGATAGCTTACAACACACATTTTTCTTTGGTCCTGAATGTGTAACCACAGAAAAATACCTGATTTGTTATTTACTGCTTTACTGATCATGTCATTTGCCTTCTTACCTCAAGACTCAACTCCATAGTATTCTCTTGAATATTCCAGGTCTGAGCACCTTCATCTGAGGAGCCTTAAAAAGACTGACCTGCCAAAGATAAAATTTCAATTTCTGAATTTGAAATGTTAATTTAATCCTATTGAGTCCCCTCTGCATTTAGTGCTTCCAATTACTCGGAATTGTGTCAGCCTGGGGACCAGGAAAGAGAATTTCTCTTCTGAAGTATGCGCTAATAGTCTTGCCACACATAAAGGCTCACAATCCACTGTTTTCTCCATCTATCAGAGTAGACAAAGAGTTTACATAGCTGAGCACAGGAAATTCCACACTCCTATCTCTTGAGTGACTTGTGGAACTTGAAGTGATTAACTATACACAAGATGAACCTGTGCTGTATTTTTAAAAAAATGTTTGGGTTTTTTTTTCTGTTTAATTTTTTCCTACTACTGAAATTCTTTTCCATGGCTTCACGGCAGGGGTAAGACCAATGGTCAGAAAACAACATACAACATACTTAGGAAGGGGTACTAAAGTAGCTGTAGCTCACCTTCACCTCTATGTCTGCTCAGTCCTGGACTGAGAGCCTGAGGGAGGAGAGGCCTGTGGTGCTGCTTAGAAAACCGTATATAAAATGCCGCAGCCAACCTCTGGCTTTAGAGTTACAAAGTTCCCTCAGAACAACGTGTACTGTGTCATAGCTCCGAATATATTCTAGCTTCTTTGTCAACAAGAAACTCAGCTGCAATGCTCAAGATTTTTCCATCTTTCAGGTGTGATTCTGGCCACAGTGACTGTCACAGGGAGGCTGGAGCAGTGTATTTGTGCGTGGACAAGATGTTGCCATGCTTTCATTAGGGATGTCATTACATACTCAATACAGGCGATTAAGCGCATTGCTCCAAAGGGATTTTAAAGCAATCAGATGGTTTCAAAGGAGACCCTGGCCCATTATAGATAAGATTAGGCAGCTGACAGATTTTAGAAGATAGAATAAATTGCACAAGCTGTCTCTTTTTTTCTTTCCAGGTATTGCTGAACTGGCTTTTTCAACATGGCACAAATACATGAGAAGTATATATGGCAGGGTAATGGTACCGCACTGTTTCTTTAGTTGGCTCTTCCAGCTGCAATAAGTGTTTTGATAAATATTCATAGCAGATCATAGTCTTTTCCCTGTTCTACATGTATTCACACCTGCCTGGGTAAAGAACAGTGCTGATTATCATAAAGCCCAAGCCTTTCTCATCTGAGGAAAATAATCCCCTTAGAGATAAAACACTATAGGAGATTTAATACTCACACAGGTGGCAGTAATGCAGAAGGAACATGTATAAAGACAGAATAACTTTGGATCCTAGAAGAAACATACTTTTTAAGGAGCTATACCAAAGATTAAGCTTGTTTACTCTGAAGCTACTTTAGAGTTTGGTTGTAGACCTCTGTAAGAAAAAAACTAAAACTGATTTATTCTGACATAGATATGGTGATCCAAACACTCATTTTATTCCTAAATTGCTTAATCTATTCCTAATTTCAACAAATTATTAATTTTAAAATCTCATATTTCATCAAACCCAATCATTTTAGGCAATATGCACTACTTAAGAATTTTTCGAAGTAATTTTTTTTTTTTTTCATAAAGGTGCATTGTAAGCTGTCTTTTGGTGAGCTTGCGATCTAGTTACTGCAGGCAGTGCTAAATTTGTATCAACTTTGCCCTCCTCCCTTTACTGAACCCATTACAGGGTCTCTATTTGGCTGCCTTTTGGCTTTTCCCCCTCATCGGAAGATCTTGTGGACTTACTTAATAAAGAATTGGATACATGTCATATTCTTCCTTAAAATGTTAAAAAATGGTTATAGGAAGGCTTTTCATTTCTGAGAAATCGTTTATTTTCTTAATACCCCTAGAACCTCATTGCTCCTCTCAGTTAGGCTCTACAAGACTTAGTCATAAATACACTCATGTCAAAATGCACCCTAATTTTTCCCCTTGAGTCAGGCTGATGCAGATTCCACTTGGAGTGATAGATGTATCAGAGACAAAGAATCAGGAGGAATGAAAGAGACTATAGAACTCAAAATTAAATTTCAAAAACCAGCAGTTTTTCCAAGCAGGTTTGTTGATTCTTCCAGTCCCAAGAGAGTTTACGTAAAATTACTCCAAAAAAAGGAAAAAATAATATTCCCTGTAGAGAATCTACTAGAACATTCATTTTGGGTCATAAGAAATGAGGTTATAGTCCTTTTAAACATTATTTTCTACTTGCTTTTTAGTGCAGCTGAAAATTGGGGTGGGGGTGTTGTCTGAGTTGGACACATGGCGTTGTCATCTAACGTTCAAAACCAGCAGTAATTAAAGTATATTTTATTTCAGATTTTTCTGGCTTTCTAGCAGGGCACTATTTTATTGTTCTCACCACTGAAAATTCAACATGCACAACCATTATGGTTGACAGGAATCTTGCTATGTCAGCCTCCTACACTCAGCTCTCCATCGCTGCTTGCACAGCTGTTACTCTATTCAGAAGAAAACACTTAGATCCAAAACATCTGTGGTTTTCCAAAACCTGTTAAAAGTCAAAAACTTACCCTTAATTATAACATGTATTTGGAGGGTGAACAAGGAAGTTAAGGTGGCTTATGTGATAAGCTCAATATAAAGATTTGCAAGACCAGCTTACTGCAATGCTACCAATTACATTATGCCAAAGGAGTAATGTAAAAAGGAGGTATGCCTTGAACCTCTCATCCATCCAGTCATTGATATTCCAAGAAGATTATGTTCCTGCAAAAACCCACGTGACTATGAAAAGCTCTTTAGCGTAGGATTTTTTGTTGTTGTTTGTGTTGATGGAGATTTTTTCTATTACCGTTCACCCAGTCTCTTTTCATATGCAGAAACAAGTACATTTGCATATGCAATAGAGGATTTGGCATGGACGGGTTTTTTTTTTTTTTCTCCCATTATTGATAAGCCACAGGTTTTTAAAAGATACTTCCATGCAAGAAAGGAAAAGAAGATGTGACAGTGAGGTGACCAGTCACTTCACAGAGAATTCAGACAGAAAGAATTCTAAATAATCTATAACATAAAATGGGTTTGCTGTTTGCAAATGCTTGCAAGTAAGGATTATTTCTATAAAAGTCTGGATATGCTTATGAACAGGAAAGAAAAGGGCTACATTCATTCAGATAATTCACAGTAGTACTTTGACAGAGATAATAGAAAGTGTCATTACCCTTGAAAGAAACTACAATAGATGTGGTATTTTCTTGATGATATAAACTGTTATTGCATTGTTCATATACTCCAGGAGCATTACAATTTTAACAGATCAAAAAGTTAAACAAATCTATCATAAATATCTTCCATGCCTAGAGGTAGGTCAGAAGTACACAGAAAAACAAAGCAAGCCAATCCAGTTTTACAAGATTAACAAATCTCCTTTAATGAGAGAAAAAGCATGTAGATAAAAAGCAAAAATTGATCAAATATGAATTGGTAAGACCTTAAGACCCTCTTTTTTCCTGCAGCTAAAAAAAAAAGCTAGATAAAATTTTAAAGTATTGCTTGACCCAGTAAATTCTTCATTTTTAACACTGTTACTTCTTCTGGTCTCAGTTAAAAGCAGAAAGTTTTTTAGTTTACAGTATTTATTTAAACCAATTAAAATTGCCTAATCACTTGGAGTTGTGGCTAATCTATTATTAATACCTTATTAATTATACTTTATTCTATTCACACACTCTTCTTCAAAGATACATGTGCAAATAAAAATGTGCTTTGACCACAAACAACAGACACTCTCCAGGGTAAGTATTGCCACCATAACACCAAACAAATGAAGCCTCGGATCCTCTCTATCCAGCAGAATAAACAAATTCTGGCATCAAACTTTCAATAAAGTGTAAGAGAGAAAGCTCAGATTTAGGAAGGACATTGACCTGCTGGAGGGAGTCCAGAGGAGGACCATGAAATGATTAGAGGGATGGAGCACCTCTCCTGTGAGGAAAGGCTGAGAGAATTGGCATTGTTCACCCTGGAGAAGAGATGGCATAGGGGTGGCCTAATTGTGGCCTTCCAGTACCTGAAGGCAGCTGACGAGAAAGATGGGAAAAAACTTTTTACGAGGTCATACAGTGATAGGACAAGGGGGAATGGCTTCAAACTAAGAGTAGATTTAGATTAGATATCAGGAAGAAATTCTTTACTGTGAGGGTGGTGAGACACTGGAACAGGCTGCCCCAAGAAGTTGTGGATGCCCCACCCTGGGAGTACTTAAGGTCAGGTTGGATGGCGCTGTGAGCAACCTGTCTAGTGAAGGGTGTCCCATGGCAGGGGGGATTGGAAGGAGATGATCTTTAAGGTCCCTTCCAACCCAAGCCATTCTTTAATTTTATGATTCTATGAAAGTAATTTTCCCTTCATAAGAGTATATATTATAGTGTCTGTTGATTTTATATGTAGAGTTTTACTATTGTCCTGAATAAGATATTCCATCACATATTCATGGTAGTAGCAATTCATGAGATGTATTAGATAAAGAACAAGCCAATATTGATAGTTTGTCTTTTTAAATAAGATTTGAAATTAAGTAGGGAATGAAAACTATCTAAATATTGATCTTCTTACCTGCAACAGGTTTTCATGCAAGAAAAATGTGCGTAGTTTCAATGGAGCTGTTCCCGTCTTAGGAAAATTTTTCTTCTGAAATTCACTCTCCAGTTAAATGGAGCTAACGCTCAACAGGTTTAAATATAGAATTAAATCTATGTATTCATTGATACCTTAATTTTTAATATAATTTTATTTTTGAAGCCTCTTGGCTTTTACATTTATTTATCTTGTATTCTCAGTGCATTATTACATGTGATTCTGAGAAGCATAAAGCCCCTATTGCAAGCCTCAGTACATTGGGAGCATTCCTCATTAAGCCTCAAACAGTAATAATTTAATATTTATACACTGTTTGATCATAGTAGCAGAAGACTAGATGAAACCCCTCTTTATGAATGAGCTGAACATAGATAGTGTCTTCTTGTTATACAGAGATAGTACAAATTCTTAACTGACCCAAAAGTCTACATAGCGTATCAGAGAACTTCAGTGACCCAAGTTCCCAACTTTACACACTCTCTGAATTAAAAAAAAAAAAAGAATAGTTAATTTTTAAGGAGATGTGAGTGAGATGAACAACCCTATTCCAAAAGCAAAATTAAATTTGGTATTCAAGTGTCAAATGAAACCACTCTAATTTAGTGAATGCTTGTTGAAAAAATCCAGCTCACCAAAATATTCATGAATATCATGGACTTTTCTTTCACCTTGTTGATGAGTGGCTCAGTATATGCAAATTACTTAATTATGTTCCATTGCCTTGGAAAATTTTCATGAAATAACCATTTTGTAAGCACCCCTACATGCTCATAATTTCTTAAAAGAGGGTGAAAGCTCAGGGAAAATGACATAGCTCGTCTTCCCTTATGCTCACAAATCCAAAAACTCATCTGTTGTATTGTCCTGGCTGGGCGGGATTCGCCCAGCCTCAGCCAGGACGCAGCCTGCCCCTGGCGGCCCCAGAGACACCGGGAGGGCAGAGCGACTCCAAACCGGCTGTGCCGGGATGGTCCCGGGCTGGGAACTCCCTTTCTGATTGGTTGTTGGCCGCCGTGGCTCCGCCCCGCCCCTGACCGGGGAAAAACCACGCGGCAGAGCCCGAGGGAGAGAGGGCACATGGGAGAGAGGCAATAAACAACCACCAGACCCCACGTGCTTGGCTCTCCCATCTCGCCTTTTTTTCTCCGCTCCGGGAGGTCGAGGGGGTGCCCCAAGGGACCCCCTGGGACTGTGGCTGCATTTGCCAAAGAGCTGCCGGTGAGGGCAGCGTGGGAATGGGCACAGCAGGCTAGAAAGGTATTCTAAAAACTCGTAGGGAGCGGGGCGGCCACAGGAGAAGTTCCGAGCTCACCAGCACCCCAAAACGAGAATATAAAAAACAATACTCATCTCTGTAAAGTATGAACTGAAAAACAAATGTCTTCTTGGCCTCAGCCACTCTGAATATGACTGCCTGGGTACTCCAAAGAATGAAGAGCACTGAGGAAAAAAACACAGCAGGAAGAGCAGGGGGAAAGGGAACATTAATTCAATCTTGGGTTTCTTTCTTTCGGAGTTTATTGTCAGCATAAACTGGAAGCAGGAGACTGTCTTAACAGATCTGTCTGTTGTTACTCTCTAAGGAAGGAAGGAAAGAAGGAAGGAAGAAAGGAAAGGAGCTAGCTAGGCTAGCTAGCTCTCTGGTAAGCCAAACACACAGGAGGTTAGAGTTCCTGCAAGCAGGGAGTGAAAACATATGTATCGGCCTGGACAGAATGGCTTTTAGCACAGCTGTAGCTTGCCCACAGAGTCTTTCTACCCTCTTTGAAATGCTACTCCCATGTGTACACAGAGGTATCGATGTAAAACCTCCTATGCCCCAGAAGAGCACGATGTTACTGCATTCCTAAGTATTCTAGCATTAAACATAATATTTCAGTATTAATCTTCCATGTGAGTTTGTACAGGAGCATCAGAAAGATGTGAAACTTCCAAGACAGAATTAGAAAGTTGAATTTAGAAACCAGTTAAAGCATACTTTTATACATAATCTGGAAAAAGTATACTAAATATGGGACTCCCATTGTCTTCACACATCTTTGTGTTCAACTAATTTCCTTGTGTCTTTTAAAAAGGCAGTCTTGCATTCCCCAAATGGATCAGCCTATCTCCAAGGTACTGCAAGAAAATGAGAGAACTTCACTCCAGTGCACAACACCCTTCACTGCTTGGCTCTCCAGATTAAGAAGCACAGATAAGTACTTATCTGCTGTGTAGCAGCAGTCAGAAAGCTGATTTTCTTCAAGAATATAGTACAGCAAAGTAGGTACCTGAGGAACTAGCCATATTTGCAATTTGATTCCTAACATAAACTATCAAAAACAGTAAAAAAAGAGAGAAAGTTTTTTAAGCATCAGGTGTTATCCGCAATTATCCTGTTGGTATTTTGAGTAATTCTGGTGCTGCAGATACACCTCTTTTTGAAGTATTGTGCACAGGGTAGTATTTTCCTTGTGTTTCAGCTTCATTGTTGCCCCATTGCTGCAAATTCCACAAAACACCTACCTCCTATTCTCCCTAAACATTTTGTCAGGGGCCTCTAGTGGATGCTTTTCACTCATCTTTCTGGCTCCTTGTACTCAGCCTGCCTTATCATATCAGGTGTCATGAGGCCATTCATTCTCACTGCCTTCAAAGACTCCACAAATTAAACAGCAGCTTTCTGTAAACTAACACTTTTAAATTACTTTTATTCACACTTTTCAGCATATTCTGCTTTGCTTAAGATTTCAGGACAGATCTCAATTATTTGCCTGCCTGAACAAGTCGCCTGCTACTTCACAGCAAGATAACATCAGTAAAAAACACCACCCCACATGAAATTTCTCTCAAAAAAACAAGCCAGTGCACTCTTACCTAGGTTTGTCACAAAACAGGTGCTTAGGAGTAAACCACAAGAAATGGTGTCTGAGCGTATCAAAACTGACTGAAGTATTCTCTGATTTCGATGAAATCAGAACATGCTGAAAATAGGTTCACTTTGTTTTCAGAACAGACCAAAGACAAGCAGATAAAGGTTTACAGTACTCTAAAAAGTAACTCTGTATTAGTGGATTTCATATGGACGGGCAGAAAAAGGTATAAAAGCAAGAACCTGGGCAAAAAATAAACATAACTGTAGTTTCCCCTTAGGTATATAAACCGTGTCTCCAAACAGACATCTTGATTTGTCCACTTTCCATTGACACATTTCAAGTGAAATCCATGTAGTGACTCCTAAAGCTGAACTATAAAGGAAAGTCAAGGGCAAAAATATTACTTAATTACTGAACTTAGAAAAAATGCATTATATACAATACAAAGGTGTTGTACACCCCATGTAAACTGTGAGGAGCACTAGACAGCAAACAGGCTGCATTCATGCTCTGGAAACTGCAACTATAAAACACTGAGCATCTTTGAGAACTGCATTACAGTAGCATCTCTGCTCAAATTTCCACATCCTTGCTCTGGACAGTCTTCTTTCTACTACTTCTACTAAGGAAATAATGTTGAAAAAGCATTAGAGCTTTAAAAAAGGTATATGTCAGGGATAGACTGCAAAAATAAACTGTATAAATAGCTCTGTTTCAGATATTCCAGATGTTGTAGGTGCTGTAACCAAGTGTTTGTAAGAGAAACAAGGCAGCCATGAGACACACACACCTGGAAGGGCACAGAGCAGTCCAATGTCACTTTATGCTGCTTTCTTTTGACCTCCAGGCTCTCAGATGCAAAGCACAGACTACCAGCTCCTCTTTCAGCAAGGTTCATCATTATATCTTGCAGCAGTTTTGTTTGCAGGCTTATATGGAACAAATATTTTATGATGTGTGTGGACATAAAAAATAATATGAAAAAAGTTAAGTTTAATTAGAGTTTGGGCCACGAACCCTGAGTTACCTTTAGTTTAATTAGGATAATTGTATTGTTCTCTTCTTTTGTCATTGATGATAGCAGAGCTGTTCATAGAACATGATTTGGGTATGATAAAAGGTGGTTCAATGGATCCAAAATCTACTTTATTCTCGGATTTACTGAAATAATGATTAGGCAAATACAGTACTTGACCTTGCTGTTTGTCGCAGTCAAAAGCAGAGAACAAGAATGAACCTGAGCACTTTCACTGTTCTGAGCCCATGCCACGTTAGCAGACATAATCAGAATTCCAATCTAAGGCCAGAAGCAGAGCATACAACCTACTATTTAATGGAGCCCACAAGAACTTAAAGAAATAATACAAAAGAAACCAGCAGCAATGTTTTAGTGAGTGCTTCTTGGCTTTACAGGGAAAGAAAATTTAGTTGGTAGGATTGAAAGAGCACATCTGGGCAATGGTTGTCTCCAAGCCAGGGCAACTATAAAAGGTTGATACTTCAGGAAAGAAAATCAGAGTGACAGCCCATGCACTGAACACATTGATAGTTTAAGAAAATATTCTCGGGGACAGTTAAGTTCATGTTCACTCAGCAATAAATAAGCAGAAAACAGACCTGACCTGAGACCTGTGAAACCACCTGTAAGAGTGGTGAACAGCAAATGTGACTGATCATCAAAGAGGTGCTGCCAAATGATCCAGGGCCAGCATGAGTAATGCACTATTCCAGAAGGGAGTGACCTAAGTTTTTAAAAATCTTCTATTATGTAATGAAAAATTAGAAAATAGCTGAATTATAAGACTTTGATTAAAATAATCATTGCTGATTTTCATACACTGTCTTTGTAGTCACAGCTATTAATTATTGCTCTCAGCATTGCAAAGTTCCTTGATTGTAGTAGAAATTAATATTCACACACTGTCAACCCACCTAATAAAATATGAGAGAAAAGGAGGTTTTCTGTAAAGTAATTTTATGTAGGGTAGTTAAAAGGAATGGTACGAAAAGTCACCACTTGTAACACCAGCAGATGCCAGGATTCATCTTTCATAGCTTGAGATGTCAAGAAATTAGGTCTCTGAACCTAAACTAAGTACTTTCAGCTTGTGTTATAATCAGTGGGGGAAAAATACAAGCACTGTCCGGGTCCAATTCATCTAAACTGGCTCATGTATCTGCTTCAGGCATTGTTGCAAATGAGTGTTTTAGGTCCCTCAAAAAATGAGATCTTTACATCCTGCACGAAATTCTGGACTTTTCATTATAATTAATGTGTCAATGCCTAAGTAAAAATCTCAATTTTGTGATAGTCTGATGTGATTTCATTTTCTTTTAATAAATGTTTACTTGATAGTTATGGGTTTATAAGCTCATGAAAAAGGAAGAATCAAGGAAAGCTTGTCTCCATGATCTGTCAGAGTGCCTCCCCCTCTCATACAGCACCCATTGTGAAAGTAACATAATAGCAATAACAGTAGTTCTGAAATATTAAAATAATACCATAGTGACCACCAGACAACTCACAAAAAGCATGATTAATTTGGAAAAGAGAAGTTGAAAATATGTTTAACTGTTCTGTACAGTATTTATTAATATTTAACTAGGCCAACAGTTAGATGAAGAAAGAAATAAAATATTTCCTCAAAATTAGCTTCTTAGTCTTCCTGCTCTGGTTTCCCCAGCCACATTTTTTTTATTAAATACTGATAAAATTAAGAATGTTCTTTATATGACAAATATAAAAGATGCTATAAATTCTGTAGCAAATTGGTGTGAAAGAGTGTGAAGAGTGAAAGAAAAATATACTTCTGCTGGCAAGTGGTTTATGAATAGTTCAGACCTTGGGTTAGGCAGGAATATATCATAAACTCCTACCTTCTTATATCCCAGTAGACACAAATACTATTTACTTTCCCTGTAATTTTAAAAATTACTAAAAATTTGAAAGCTCCTACTGTTTTTTCAATCTATAAACTGTATACTATAGTCAGTACATCATTTCAATAATACCCAATTATAAACCTACTTATACACAACATCTCAATTTTATGCTTTAGGAAGCTGGAAGCTTGGAAGTTTACTGGAATCCTCTACTGTGATATGTATTAGATGTGAAATACTTAAAACTTTTTTATTATGGTCTGGTTTTCAGAAATTCAAAAGGTATTTAATCCCTTTGGTATTTCCTTTATAACTACTTGTGGCTGTATACTAGGTATTCTGAAATTAAAATGCTTCACCCCACTCCTCAGTGATTTTTTTTCATTTCTCCTACTGTTATTACCTGAGGCAGAGACGTATACACGTGAAAGACTTGTCAGCAGCAGTTGCCACACTTCATTCCTTTTCCATACAAATATGTACACACACATATCTTTGAGGGTTTAATCACTGATATCTAATGCACAGGCACATATCAATACACATCCTGAAAAATCAGCCTTGCTGAATTTCCTTTGCACAGAGGACAGGACTTGAGGCAACACACAGATTGACTATATTTCTTCTACAGAAGAGATATATTTGCATATTTGGGGGTTGATCTTACTCAACATGGTTGAATACATTTCAGACCTTCCCAGTTTCTCTTCTTGGTCAAAATTAGGAGTCAATGCCGTAAAAAAACCATGTGGTAGACTAAAAATGATATTTTTCTATTCATGTCTTTGCTAGTTTTTATCATTCCAGAAGGTAAACTAACTCTTCTTAAAACATTCTCTCATAGCAAGTCAGTAATATGACTTAGGGGCATATATAATTAGTGATCACAGTCTACAACTTATTTTATTCCCCAAAGCCACCTTTTGAAAAACAGATATTAATGAGGTGAAGAGAGAGAAGTAAAATTAAAGGAGATGAGGTGGTAGAGCAAAAGCTGTATACACTGAACTTTGTAAAATTATACATTGCTTTGTTTATTCATACCAAAATCTTACATTTAAGTCTATTTAACACTGTCTTATGGTTGATATTTTCCCTTTATAATACTTCAGCGTATTGGATATGCATACCACCTCCCTACATTTTTTTCTTATGTTCAGAAAACAAAAACTTCTAATTTTTGTATTTTCATCTTTGCAAAGATATTTTCAACTAGGCAACAAGAGGTGTTTCCCATGTGTGCCAATTTGGACAAAGTTGGAGGAAATATCCTCTGATAGAAGGCAGGTTACAACCACCCCTCCCCCCACCAGATTCGGGAAAAAAGAAATTTTCCTCAGAGGAAAGTGAAAGAGATAAAAAAACTATTGATTTAACAAACACAGAGGAAAAGGATAATAATGCCAAATAATGGTCTCTCTCCTCCTTGGAGCTGAGTCGGCGTGGGCCCACCTCCGGGGCCTCAGTGGAAAATTCTTCCGGTGTGTTCTGATGTTGAAACAGTCCAGAAGAGAAAAAGGGAAAAGCCAAAGTCCCAAGAGAACAAAGTTCAACTCTCCATCTCCCTCCTGAGAAAAGGAGCTGAAATCTGGCTGAAAAGCAAGCAGGGTGCTTCCTCTGCTCTCGCTGCTGCAGAAGCAGAGGAGTGTGTGTCCGTGTCCTTGAACAACTGTTTTGAAAAGTTCGCTTGGTTTTTTTCTCTCCCTCCTCTCAGGCTCAGTTTAAAGGCACAGAAAGGCACAAAGTTAATTTCTGGGCATAGAGCAGCGATAGGGGATACACATCATAAAGTCACCCCAAAACACCATGTTAATGATATGCTCACAGTTCAGTTTTCTTGTTAGCAGAGCTTCCCATTGACACAAGTATTCGTGTCGAAAGAAGTTTTATTTGCTTCATATTGCAGCGTGCCCTTTTGTGTTTGTGATTGAAGACTTACCAGAGTGCATGAGAACACCTCTGTTTCTATTTGCTTGTATGTGGCACCTAGGAGAGCTGGAACAATTAACAACCTGCAGGTTTCCACAAAGCCTTCTGCTTATCACTCTGAGCTGATTTCAGCCAGGAGTGCAATTGGAAGAGGCTGGTCCCAAATCATTTCTCCCTTTCATCTTCTGCTGCATGTATGTGCCAGCTAGTGGCACATCTATTTTGCACTTCAAATCCAGTGTACTCACACATATACAGCCACTACTGATGTTTCCTGACCCACACACACACCTGGGGAGTGTGTAAGGGAGAATTTGAATTTATACACTTCACATATGCGTTTTACTTACCGTATACTCATCCAGGGACTTCCAAAAACCTCGGGGCTTTTATAGGAATCAGCCAAGAATTTCTGGGGTTGTGTCACTTCTATGTGAGTCAGCACATGTAGGGAATCACAGACATCATAATAAAAAGGACTTTTTGTATTCTGTCTTCCTAAAGGATGAAATTTCCAGGGACTGTGGGGACAGCAGTCAGGTCGTTACCTTGCACCGGTTTCTGGTGGAGGGTTGGCGGGCTAGATGTGCTCACTGGAAATCAAATGATATTGAGTTGTGTTTCAGGGTTATTTGAAAGTTGAATACTTTCCTGAGGAATTGTTTCTGCAGTGATTGCCAATTTTCTGCTTGAGAGGTTTATGATCAAATAGTTTCTGGCAGGAGCTTTTTGTTGGGTTCTTTCAACTGCTGGTTTTCCGAGGACACTTGCTAGCGAATGTTCAAAATTCTTCTGCTGTTTCTATTAACATTTAGAGAACAAATTTCAGCACCTGCTAGAAGATGTGAAGCACTGATAACACGTAGATGGAGAGGATATGGGATCAGCTGTGGCAGGAAATAATAAACAGAGTACTTTAACTGCACAGCAGAAGATAAAGGTATGAGTCCAGAGGCAGATGCTAAATAATTTAACATTAAAAAGAAAAGGCTTGATATTTATTTTAAACTACCTTCAAAAGGGACCCAACTGGCTAGTAGGACACATCTGCCCCAAATATCCTTCCAGGGTGAGTTCTTTTCCAAAGCAATTTTCAAACCGTACCTGCTGAGGCCACTTTTATACATCTGAGCATAGCTGTTATAAAAACAAATCTAAATTATAATATTTATGTTGAGATGCACTTACGAAATCAGGGGCAACAGAAAATCCTGAGTTAAATTGACAAAACTGGCACATATCAGATATGAAAAAACTTATGTAGGCTGAGGGAGTCAACGTGACGTGAGACACAGTGAATAACCTGGCACTTGCATGGGCCAAAATTGCAATAACAATAATAACTATTTGATTCCTCTGCTGCATGCAGAAGAAGGTTGAGTAAATGAGTCATGCTTAAGTTAATACTGGACATAAAAATAAGCCATTAAGAGACCATTCCTACATCATTTGGATTTACAAGGAAAGCTGTTTTAAAATACACGCACACTCTTAGAAAATTAAGACTCACTGTGGAGACTTGAGATAAGCTGAAATATGTGTAGTTACCATTATTCTCTTGAGATAATCCCAGCAGCTGAGAAAGTGGGATGGCCATTACAGGAAAGCAAGGAACTTTATTCATTGTAGATTCCTCCTTTTGTCATTTGTTTTAAATTGGTTTTGGTGTTCTTCCTAATTGAATGTAATGCTTGTGAGAGTTGGGCCGACAAGTTTGGAAAATTAAGTCCAATATGCTCATTCCTGAAACCAGCAGAGCAAATGCAGAAACTGTGCAGCCTTGCCCAGATAAATATGCCCTCTGTGTTGTGAGCTGGGGAAGAAACCAGTAATGTAAATCCTAAAATGCTCATAATTCCTCTGGTGCAAATGGCTTGTTCCAGCAAGTGCATTAAAACCATGTGTTTACTGGGTAAATATAGGTCTCATTCACTTTCAGAATCAATTACGTCTAACCTAGAGATCTATCAGTAAATCATTGACTATTACTATAATTATCAGCCTTATCTCTATTATTATCATCACTCCCTTCAGAGCCAACAGACTACTTTATAATAGGCTACGTACTGTGTGCATTTAGGGAGAGAGCATATGGGCTCCAGTGAAAGACAGACCCCACTCTCAGATGGACTACGGCCACAGTTCAGGAATTCTGTATGCAAAAACCCATTACACACCAGGGAAAGTCCTTTCTCAAACAGTTATGATTTGCTTTCAAGAGCAAGATAGGCAACAGATGAAGCAGGGTCATTTTACAGAAGACTCAAAGCATAAAAAAATGAAGTAACTTTTCCGCACCTGCCCTGACGCTGGAATTAAGTGCAGCCTTCTTGGAGTTTCTCAAACAGACCTTTCTCATATTTACTTTGTGTGGGTAATTTTCTCTTTTCCTTTCTGTCCATGTTCAAATCTACTTTGTTTCGTGTACTCTGCTCCTTCTAGCATGGCAGAACCTGACTCCTGGGGAGCATCAGGTAGAGCTGAATGACACAGCCTAACTCCCTCTTCTGTCTTACAGTCCCCAGTGGCACGGTTTCTTCACCCTCTACAAGCAGTCTCCTTGGAGAGAAAAACCTTAGTGCTTTAATTGTTTTGTCACCTTTCTCCTATATATTATTCATTCCTTTTTCAATGCACATTTTCATCATTTCCATGCCAATATTGTCATAGAAAGCAGAAAAAAATTCACTGTCATT
Organism: Dicrurus megarhynchus; assembly: GCA_013399195.1. Taxonomy (NCBI): domain Eukaryota; kingdom Metazoa; phylum Chordata; class Aves; order Passeriformes; family Dicruridae; genus Dicrurus; species Dicrurus megarhynchus. The sequence continues at coordinate 1,322,519 of VXAD01001115.1, forward strand.
TACTGTTTCTTATTTCTGCCTTGTAGTTGTTTAAACAGTTTCTCTACCCATACTGCTGAGAGATCTATTTTAATCTTTGTGTAGCCATCACTTACTTAAACTACTTAGTTCCAGTTTTGTGGCTTCTTACAGCAATCTGTAGCTAGTGCTTGTAACACAGTTTCCACATCTTTGGGCAACTTTGCTTTGTTCACAAATAATATTGATAATTGCTTCAATAATCCTAAAGTGAGAGATCATTCACCTTACTGCACCTTACACTTTTCCAATATTTGGTATTTACTATTTCTAGCTCTCCATTCCAAATTTTTGGCTTAGCCGAACCAGATAGAAACAATTACAGAATCACGGAATCACACAGAATCACATAATCAATTATGTTGGAAAAGACCTCTGGGATCATCAAGTCCAACCTATGACCAAACACCACCATGTCAACTTATTAATTACTTAACTAATCATTAGCTAATTAATGAGTTGATATAATAGAACATTTGCATAGTATCTTTTTCAAGCACTGTAATTTTCAAATCTAAACCAGAGGGAGGATGACTTATAGATGCTAAGAGATAATTAGTGACAGGGCAAATATGGAAGGAGTAACACTGATCATTTACAGTAGGAGAGCACATTTTGCCTTCCAAATGAAGGTTGAGGCAGTATTTCAATTAATTCTTCTCAACAGCAAAAATTCTTAATTCAAAATAAGCCAAACAAGAAAGCACAAGATCCCAGATGAATATACTTATTACTTTCTGCAACTTTCTCAACAAAGCTATCAAGGCTAATGGTAGCATTATTAGGAAAATGCAAATGAAAAGCAATCCCTGGAGTAATTTCTATCCAGTCAGCAAGAGGGAATGCAAGCTGGTCTCTGAATATTAACAAATTGTCAGATGGGAGTAATGGTGAGTGAAACTCAGGATTGCAGTTTTGCGGTTAAGACTGTATACCAGGATACCCTGCATTTTTTTCACAGGTTCCTTTTTATAGTCCTACATCTTTAATAAATGAGCAAGTCAAAGATCAGCCCCTGATAATTGGAATGTAGACACTTGCAGGTCTGACTGCTGCAGAGAGTCAGTAATTCTAAATTGCTGCTTTCGAACTTGATGTTGGGAGTCATGGTTACAGCACCATGCGTGAATCACAGAGGTTCAGAGGAGAGCACCTGTGAAGCCTGTTGTAATTCATGTACCAGGGGAAAAAGAGGATACACTGCACTGCATATTTGCTCATAATTAAATTGGTATTATACCACCAGCCATGTGAACAAGAAAAATAAGCTTCTTAATGGCAACGATCTTCTAATAAAACGAATCAGATATGCATTCAGTTCTTCTGGGAACACGGAGATGGGTGCCCTAGTTACAATGTTAGCCCTCTGGCATGGTGTGAAAAATATTTTAGTTTTGTGCATAATAGAAGTATTCACAGCTTTAATCTTAAGGGCTGGGACAGGGTGTGTAGGAAATGGCAGGACTCAGCCCATAATTTCATACATAACAATAAATATCTCTGTGTCAGGAAATTAGATTTTAGCAGATTTTCAATTTTATTTTTTGTTTCTATATTTCTTTTTGTATTCTGTAAGCCTTTCTTGTTTTAAGTTACTGAACCAACAGCTTTTTCAATATAATCTTGACTCTTAGTGCTTCCTCTCCCACTGAAAATGCATGTTTTCTAGATGGCCATGTAGTTGACCTTAACCTACCCAGGAAGAGATGCCACAAAATTGTTTAATATCCTTCATATGTATTATATACATTCTCCTATGTCTGTCTATCTCACCTCACTGTGCCAGGAACACAATTTTACCTTCGGCAAAGATGAAACACCTCCCCTGTTACCTACCATGAAAAGACAGGGAATTAATTTATTTAAATATGACTTTTACTGTACCATTTTCTTGGTATTTCTAAAGGATCTTATAGGATTGCAGCTTGTGCTGCATCGTTATTGGTAGCCATTGATCCCAGAACCATAGAATCATGCAAACAAGAGTTTGCTGTACTCTCATCTACTCTATACCTCCCATCTTCTTGCCTACAATGCAAAATCTAAATTCAAGCGTATGTTCATGAAGTTTTTAGTCAGATGCCTATAAATTAGCTATATCACCTTTTTGTACTTTTTCCCCAAGGGAAAAAGCAAATTTGAGATCTATGATGTCTGCTGGCTATAACCATTGACAAATGCACACCCTGTAAATGCATGCCTAGGCAACACCACAGCTCCATGAACGTAGGAAACAGGGTTGAAGCCCAGCCCTGACCGGGGACACTTCTGCAGGAGATGATGTCAGAGACATGTCGTGGGTTCCGACAACCAATCTCCCAGTTACTTCTGGACATTCTTCCCTTTGGTCCTCAGCACCTCAGCTGTACCTGAGAAGGGCTGCAGACGGGATAATCATCCCTTGTCCCAGGTCATTCTGGCACTGTGCAAAGGGAGCTCATGACAGCTGCTGGAAGTTCATTGACTAATATCACAAATCCTTAGTTATCAGGATTTACTCAGGTCTTTAAGGTTGTGTCTCAAGTCTATTCTATATGGATACCACAAACTGCATGTGCTCTTCCACAAGTTTAACCAGCAATCAATCCTATGCACTTTAACCTTTAACCTGTTCTATTTAATGATAATTTTTCCAAAACTCATCTACTGGCCCCCAAGACACATAGGTAAAAGCTGAAATGCTACTACAATTGCTAGATTATTACTATTACTAAAATATTAATACAATATTTATTGCCAACTCTACCTCTTTAATAACAGGTCTGGAAGTAATTTTGTAGAGATGGAAACAGGCTCACTGACCTGACATTTAGTACTACAAAGAGGCAATAACAAAAGCCCAAAGAGCGTTCAATTTTTAAAGAAGAAAAATTGTATGTAGCCATTATTTATTTACCAATATAAAATACAGGCACTTTTTAAAATGTTTTAAAATTGCAGCAGTAGGATTACAAGTGCACAGAAGTGACCGTGATCCAGAGAGACCTCCTGGAGGATTCAGGGAGAAAAGAAGCAGACAGAATTGTTATCAGGTTATTCTTCCTACATAATGTGAGTCCTCCAGAAATTTTGTCTATAGAAATTTTGAAATTTCTGTGAACTGCCTATTGCCTCAGTGGAGCAATGGGATCCATTGTAAGAGTAATTGAGGAACCTGTAGCGATTAATATGAAATTGAAATCCTTCAATGTCAGTAAGTTTAACAGGAAAGTTTCCAGTCCAGAATTTATGAGCTCCCCTGAGTATAGCTGTGAAGGATACAAATTTCTCAAAATACTGCTATTTGGTGCAAGGAGCTTACAAGTCAGGAGCTTCTTGCCAAACCCTTCAAGCCAATACTTTCAGGTCTTAAATACTACATCAGAGACACTACTCTATGACCATAAAATTTATGTTTTCCATTTTTTGGAGGGCAAGGGGGAGAAAAAAGACTATTTTTTCAGGTTGCATATTCCAGGAAGGCTCTGACTTGTGTGGAACTCTTACTGATTCCCTGTTGCATGTTTGCAGAACAGGAATCTTATTTCAAAAAATCAAAACTCAGATATAGCTTTTTATCCTAGACAATATATTCCTGTAACTTTATTTAGTGGTAAGAAAGAATAATAACCTTGATTTGGAGATATTTTCAACTTCATAATCTGCTTAAAATGCCTTATCCTATCTCATAGTATCATTTGCACTGCATACACTCAGGGCATATTTTAAATAGATCTTGAAACAACATCTGTCCAGTACCATGCTCCATCCAAGAAAAATACCTTTCTGTGTCTTCTCTGTATCCTGACACTTCCTAATTGTATTTTGGAATCCACACATGAAGTAGGAAAGATTTGTAGGAATAGCAGAAAGATTGATGGGATACAGGAAAGAATCATAACCACAATTCATGCACCAAAGCTAAGAGGAATCAGGGAGCCCTGAGACTAGCAAAACAGTTTTTCAGACTGACACAAGGAAAGCTCTTGAGGGAGAAGAGTATTTATTATTGTAATCATCATCTCCATTAGTAAGCGTGATAATGATTTAATAATAATTCTTGTTTTAGGAGTATAGAGAGGCCTCTAGCAATCAGATACTATTGAGTTAGACACTATGTAAACTTAAGTGTTAATGTCAGACATGAGGAATATGTCTACACTGCTAAACAACAGGGATCATGGAACAAGGCTGAACATTATATCCCTCATTGTGTGGGGATGGATACGCCTAAATTTTTTGAAGCACATAATTTACAAGCACGCTGCTAAAGAATGAGGAAGAAACTTTGATATTCAGATAGTGTTGCAGACCCCAAAACCACCTGGACAAAGAAGATGGCAGTGGAGGAACTGATAAAAAGCTGACCTTGTAACCAAAGAGTGGTTTATTCATATCGAATCTTATTTACTGACAAGACAAGCTAGACAGAGGCAATTTTAAAGAGCACAGCATGTAGGAGAGGAAGGGAAGGGCTGATTGACTCTGGTAGATGTGATGAAGCTCCTTGCTGGACCAAGAAAGTGAAGTCTGGGAAGCACTTATGAGTTTATAAACAAGACTGGTAGGGCAGGAGAATCAAAAGAAGAAAGCAACAAAGAAGATCTTCTTCTAGGGAAGGACAAGAACCAGGGACACAAGGAACAAAATCAAAAGAGAGGCGACACAGCCTTGGAAGAGCCTAGCTCTAAGTGCTACACTTTGGATACCTTTGCTCTCCAGAGGAACAGGCAGTGATAAACTGATTCACCCTCTCCTTTATACATATTTTAAAACAGTTTTCTCCAACATCTGAAACTGCTAAACAAACTGAAAGCTACCTGAGTTCTTTTGGATGGGATTACCTCTAGACCAGCCTCTCTGATGTTGCAGTTCAGCATAGACTAGTTTCAAAAGAGTTGAAAAGACAATGGAGAGAAAATGCAAAAATAATGAGGTGCCCATAGTGTCATGTTGAAACATGAACAGGGACATACATGCAGAACAGTTTCTGTACAAACAGCCATAGAACATCCCCTTCTTACAATACTGCCTGGCCAACAGACCTATGGAGCAGAGTGGGCAGGGAAAAAAGGTATAAAGCCTTTCTGTGACTGTGTATGGACACTTTGTTCAGTGAATTAATTCTTTTTAAGACTCATGTCAGGCAGAGGACACATTAGAAAACAAGTACAAGTTATGAAGAAAAGTATCTAAAAGAAAACCATACCGTGTTGTCAAATAAGAACATGGAATGCCTTGAGGTTAATTTTGTATACAGCTTAATTTTTCATCAATCATCTGATGCACTACAAATCCTCATGTTTGCATTTAATTTTCTTTTTTTTTTTTTACTTTGTTGCAGTTAAATCAGCTCTAATTTGTGCAATTATTTACTTATTACCTACCATAAATTGTGAAACAAGGAGCGCTTGCAAGGCAGCAGTTAACAGAGCACTCCTTCTCTCTTGGGATGCCATTACTTCTGTAAACATGGATTCAGCCTCTCATAGTATGTGGAAAATATGCCAAATAAATATAGTTAAATTCTAGATTTATCCCCTGGTGACTTTCTCCTGCATATCATGGGAACAGCAGGGACCACCAAGGAAAAAAGGAGAGGTGCAAAAATATTTAAGTCACTTACAGACACACTTACAGGAATAACATCTAGAAGCAGTATTGTTTCATTATTCCATGAAACAAGACAACTAGAAGTATTCCACATTTTTCCCTGCTTGTGCTATATTAGCCATTTGGTGGGTAGCAGCTGTCCAATACCACTGTAGTCTCATATTTGTCTGCATTCCAGTACCACCTTTTGTTACAGATGGGGATGTACACTTCACTCATAAGAGAGAAACAACAGTAAACTTTATTGATATTGCAAAGTTCAACAGTAACTGCACCGGTGGTTTAGCAAATTTAAATGGCCAGGTACAGGTGATTACTTACTGCATAGAGGACAAGGTCAAACAGAAGTGTCAGGGATACCCTCTTGTTCAGTCATGAGCATAAGTACCCCCTTGTGTTCTAAACTCCTTCTCAGAGGAAGTATAAGTGCAGCTGTATCCAGATTTAGTCCCAGACTTGGTCAATATTTTATGTCTAAAGGATTAGATGTGCACATCACTTGTTTACATCATTTAGCTAAGATTCCAAAGTTTACCATGCCACTAATCACCAAGAATCTGTTGTTGAAAGGGATCTCTCAGCCTCAAGGAATAAGCTTGAGAGATGTCTCTACTCAAGGAGAGATCCTGTCAAGGATGCTGCTCCGTGCAGGAAAGCTCAGTGGGTCCTGGGCTCTTCATGGAATAAGATAATTGACTCATACTCACATTTGCATGTAACAAAAGATGTTAGTTTCTTCCATCTTGGCTTAAGTCAGACCTTGACCACCACTGTGGTTAGGTGGCTGCATTGCCCAAATTAGCCCTTGGCTTCGGTGTTCCTATCTGTCTCCCCTGAATCCACTTTGAGATGGATGCAGTCATCACAAAAAGATGGATCCATTATGATCACCACTGGTGGTTATCACTTGAACATGATTATGGAAAATAAAGGTCAGTTTGGGGGAAAGAGGGAGGAGGACCATACTGTCACACCTCTATTTTCTCATACTATAATTTGCTTTAACTTTCCAGCATTTGCTGGAAGTTTTCCAGGCTTCTCTTTCTCTACATTTAAGAACAGTCAAAGGCAAACCAGTCATTTGCAAAGAGGAAGAGAATGACATGTAGTAAAAGTTGTGAAAACCAATGTGAAAATAGTTATAAAAAAAATTGTCATTGTTTTTAAAATAACACTAGAAAAACTAAAAGTCAGAGCTGCCAGCACACTCATGTTTTGATTCTTCATTCATTCATTTTTACACCACATACCTCCTCACCCCTGTTGTCTAATTGTACAGTTGGGACTGTCTTTCTTGTATATGCATTTTTTCTGTAGAGTCTACTTGCATAGAGGGTTTGAATGTTTTCTGGTCTTTTAGAACTGAAATAAGCAAACAAGCAAACAAATAAATAATTTAAGCACATTCAAGCTAGGAAATATCAACAGATAGAATAGAGCAAATTACTTTAGTTATGGACATTTGCTGTTTAATTACACTGTAGCTTATTACATCTTAAGTAGGGTTCCACTGCCAACCCATGATAAAGCAACTGGGTAGGTTTAGATGCAAAAAGCCTTTCTGAAATCTCTAGGGAAAGGCTAAAACCAGAAAAAAACTCCCATCTTTGTAAATGAGGACATGATTTGCCTTTGCAATCAGCAGTTCTATAGCACCAGTCATATTTGTGACTCAGGCTCTGTGTCACAGATAAAATGTTTGAGGTTTGGATATTACTGGGGGGAATACTGAAAAGTGGGAGTTGATCTGTTGCAGGTATTTTCATCAAAGTTTAACTTTTAAGGTTTTTGGAAGATATTGATACTTGAAAAAGTTTTAACTTGTCTATAAAAATTGTAAAGATAGAAACCAGCAAGGTGCAGTAACTCCTTTTTTTTTTTCATATTCACATCTGTAATCAATGAAGGGTAAGAGGAGATTTTTTCATGTGGAAATTCTGAAATGAAATGCCTCAATGATAATTTTTATTTCATCAAAAGGAAATTTTTTTCCTGAATCCTTCAGATTCATTCTTGCCAACTCTACCTGTGTAGACCCAAGCTGAACTCGGTGTTAGCACAGAGGTCCCTAAACACTACTCATTGATCCATGCTCTGGTTTGTATAAGCCAAATATATATAAGTTGTTAAACATGAAAACTACATAGCTGGCTACCCTATGCTACACCAAGATGTGTGGCTACCTCTGGCAATTGTGCAAAAGCACTGATGCACTGATGTTAGCCAGCCACCTCTGGCATACATCAACCACTTAAAGTGAATCCTGAAGCAAAACTTACTTCCAGGAGTTATACTTAAGAAATTGGAAATAAAAAACTAAAGTGGTTATAAACACCATAAAATAATTTTACACAGATGAGGCTTAAAAAGAAAAAAAAAAAATTACAAAGAAATTAGTTATTTTGAAACTAGTTTAAATAAACTAGTGTCCGTAAATGGAAACAGGTCAATTACCTACCATTATTCAATAGTCCTGAGGACTATGAAAAATAAATAGAAATGAAGAGTCCTGTGAGAGAGAAGGGAAAAATGAAATCAGAATATCCAAATAGGGCAAGTTAAAGGCTCTGAAGGAGTGGAAATGTCTTTGGCTTAGTACTGCATCAATTCAGACTGTACTGAAAAAAACCCCAACAAACAAACAAAAAAATGAAAATTTAAAATCAAAATCAAATAAAAAGACAAAACATCTAAGAAGTTATATAACTTATCTCAATAGAAAAAATAGTAAATCTATATTTTTTATTAGGAGACACAATTTCAGTTTCTAATCAGCGTAGTTGAACTGAGCTCTTTACATTTTATGCTTGTGTTATAAAACTTTGATTGTTTTTTTAATTAGAAAGTTTACTTAGATAATAAAAAACCTACTGGTTTTGCATACAAATTAGGCTCAAGAGAGAAACAAGATTAATCAAGTTGCTGTTATAATGAGACAGATTTTTAGTCTCAATTTAACAATTTTTCTATTAACATTTCTCTTACTAGCAAATATATATTCCAAAGAGGAGTCCTGCAGCTAGTACAAACTGGAATTGCTGTATTGTCTTCCTTACACTCACACTGATTTACACCATCTTAGCATCTGGCTTATTGTTTCAAATACCATTTTCTAGTACGTGATGTGCTTTCAATTTCCTTCAAAGCACAAGAGACCTAAGTTCTAATAGGCAGTTACTTACGCTATTGGTAGACAGTAAAATAAAAATAAATGGTTCTAATGACTTCCACTGCACTTTATGGGCACGCAGCAAAACAAAGACAAGGGTGCTACTCTAGTGAGATTGCAATCTGCTTTGTATGTAGGCTAACACCATCCCCTGTTCAAATTTCCCAATGCTTCATGTTCTTAAGTCCTTTGGTATTTCTACAAATAGTTTAGTTTGAAATGTTGTGGGGGAATGGTGACCCAAAGCTGAGATAGATGAAGGAAAACAGGACTTTGCTGAACATGCAAAAAAGTTGAAAGAGATTCTGGGAGCTGTAAAAAGACACAGAGGGTTATTCAGCTGGCTTGGACAAATGGTTAAAAACTTGGAGAAGCTTTTTGCTAGAGCTTAAGCTATTTGGGACAGATGAATAGGAACTGGAGAAACAACAGGGAGAAGAACTGTGTGAGACATGCCAGGATGCAAAAGGATGGGACTAAAGAGAAAGTGAGACTACTGAAAGATCCAAGAAGGGAGCATGGAGCTGATCTGAGACTGATGAAAAGGTTGGAGAGAGACTAGGACTGGGATCAGAGAGCAGAGAAAGTGGGCATCAAAGAGCTGAGAAAGGACTGTTGGACATGGATGGGCAAGTGGGATTGGTATGACATACCTGAAGAGTGCAGGTTGAGACACTGCAGACAAAGCAAATGAGACTAGGAAGAGGAATGTAGAAGAGAGAAAACAGAGTGACTGAACAGGGCCAGGTGACAGACATTTAAGATTGGGGAAATAGGCACTGGGCTGAAGAAACCACTACCAGGCTTCAGGGTAAAGCCGCAGATCCCAATTCTATGATCTGCCAGTGTTTATGAATCCATTCTGTCCAGTAGCACAGGAAGCACCGACAAATAAATTCTCCCCAGAATTTCCCCCCGTCCCCCAAAACAGTCACTGTTTATACCTCTTACACCCAGAATCTTTAGCTCCGTGACCAAAATGGAGAATTAAATTATTTGGTCAGTTCTGAAAGCGTTTCTGAGGACAGGAAAGTTACAGAAATATTTCCTTCCTTCTACCTTCACTGAGGTATTATTGTTTCATTACAGTCAACATGAAATCTGCCACAGCCTATACCCATAGGAAAACAATATGCAAGATAAGAAAGGGAATTCTATTTTAGTAAAGAAGCTGTGTGTAACACACCTGGCTAAACTCTGCTAGTACTGTTCAGAAGAGATGCAGCTGGAAAAAGCAAAAGTAAGACATCAATTGTTTTATTGCTCAGCTTCTAGTTCTTGACTCAGCTCTTCCCTCATCTAAAAGTGCTCCAGCCACTAGATCCCATCCCCTTCAAAATCCCACTCTAAATCACAGTAGCAAGGGAGTTCTCAGTTCACTTGGAGATTCATGACTTGCCCCTATAGCACAATTTCTCTTCAGAAGATGAGGACATAGATTATGGATCCGAGCTGTCCCCCATGGCCCAGCTGGCAGAATCACTCTCTTTCACCAGGCTTTCATGCCTGCAGGAGCCCCGATGTGGCCTGGTCCTAGCTTGATACTCAAGTGACCAGGAGCCAGGATGCATTGCAGAATGCACCAGCTCAGTCCAGATGCAGTCTGTGAGAATCAATTTACCCATTTCATATCTATTAATAGTCAATATTGTAGTGATTTAACTCTCTCCCTTCTTGATGTTGGCATTGCTGTTACTGTCTAACATTAACACTCCTTCTATCTTTTGGTAAAATAGGAAATCTTTCTTATAATTTGCTCCATTTAAAAACCAGGAACATTTCCAATTGTGGTCAAAATATCACACGTGAAAGGGTCTAGAAAACACACACTGTTTTATTGAGAATGGATCTTGCTTATTATAACCTTGTAGCTGTCAGCATTTGGTGAGCAGTTTGGAAATTACTGATCTAGATGAAATAGGAACAGTTTCTGGTAACTGCTACAACTGAATAAACAGCAAGTAAAATGGAGAGAGTCAGCAAAATTATTGAAAATTCATGGGGGAAAAGTGTCTTGACAGCTTACCAGAAAAGTCCATTAAAAAATACAGCCCTTCATATCAGCTACTCCTACACCTAAGTTCTGCAGCCCGTAATTTTTTTAATTGCCTTTGAAAACTTTCCAACCATCCATTAGAAAGGATGCTTTTGTCTTGTTGCTATGATTTCTTAAATTCTTAGAAAATATTACTTTTTAAAGAAGTTTTTCCTCCTTGTCAGGGTTTTTGGTATGTTTGTTGGATGGGAAAAGAAAAGAAACTGGAAAAGTGTGTGTTTTGCATACAATAACGCTGCAATTTTTTCTCTCCTCCAAAGGGTCCGATGTGATTGAAATGCTGAAAATTGCTGTTTGTACTGGAGGAGAAGCTGGAGGCTGGTTTGTTATAGAAGTACTTCGACAGACTTACTTGAAATAGAAGTGCTGTGCTGCTTTTGCAGCACCACAGCTTGAGTGACTGACAAACCTGTCACAGCACTTCCACTCGCAGCAAGGAAAGGCACACATTTCCAAGTGTTTTCACAGAAATTTTATACTGCAGCCGAATTATTTCTTCCTTAAAGAATAAAACTTGTTCTCCAGATATGACTAACACCCCTCTGAATTTTTTGGGGCTATAGCTGAAGTTTAACAACTTCCTTGTTTATATTTGCAAAATTCCATTACGTTAGTGACAAATCATATATTTCTGAGCCACTTGATATTTGTATATTATATCCATTTTTATCTGTTTTACTGTGGAGTGGTTAATTCCTTGGCACAATGCATTTCTCATAAATCCTTATGCTTTCTTTCATGAATTATATATAATATACAGATGGGTTTGAGGGGGGTGGTTAATGAGTTTGCATAAAAGGCTTTTATTTGTGAAAGGACTGACTGAAAAGGAGCAGAATATTAGGAAAAACTGCCATGTCCTCAAACTGAAGGTCTGGATTTATGGATGACAGAAGAGACAAAACAGACCTTATTTCCCTCTGCCTTTAGGCTTGTTCCCTTTACTCCTCTATTTCAACCAAATCTCACAGCCTTCAAACCTTCTGACAATTTAGCAATCCCTTGCCAAGAGACTAAGGTGGTTTTAAGCTGCTGTACTTTGGGAGTCTGTTGAATCTATTTGGTCTCTTGACTGCTGTTGATGCTGAAAGGAAATTACACTTTTAAGCAGCTTTTGTTTCATAATTCAAAGGCAGTAGGAACCGAAACAATAAATTAAAAAGGTCTGAGACAAACAATAGATCAGAGAGATTACCCATATGGATAAAGAGTAGAAGAAACTGTACTAAAATACTCTGAATGAAAGGATGGAGGTGCTGAAAGCTCTATCAGAGTAGCCGAATCCCTTTAGAAATGTCAAAAAAAAAAATTGAAGAAAACTCAAAGGACATTTTCTTCTGCATGTAATAAGGAGCAGTAAACGTAAAACGTCAGGTATTTTTCTTGGTTGGCCCATTCCACAGATTCTGATTTACACAATAGCTTGAAAAAAACTTTGGTAATATTACTCCCCATTCTATAAATATATTTCACATGCATCTGATTTTTATCAGATGAGGCTAAGGCAGAGTGAAAAAACAGAGGACCTTTTTATTGATCTGAAGCTGAAAAGTCCACCTTACAACTTCTAAAAACCCAGTTGCTAACTGACTTTAGAATAAAATAACTAAGAATACTACATAAAGAACAAGACCTCATCATCTGCCTTTTGCTGTATAAGACAAGTTAAATGTTTCTGGGCAGACTCTGACCTTCCAACCATAAGAGAATCTCTAAAAGTAATTAAAAAAGCCCAAGAACCCGTGGCAGAAGGATCACAAAACTGGGGTGTTCAGGATGAACAAAATAGTATGCAATGTGGTATTTCCCTGACAGAGCACTAGCTTAGTCAATACTAGAATATAGGGAACATGGAGTAGAATAAAAGGAACCACATTATTTCTTATTTTCTGAGTGCTGCTAGCACACAGGCAAGAATTATAGCACATAGGAGCTCCTCACAGAGCTATAAACAGTGCTTCCACAAAAGCTGAGTTGACAGCCCACATGGATGCAAGTAAAGCAGCACTTCTGGCTGGGTGTTGGCATTTAAATCACTATGTTGCCACAGGATATTTAGTTGTTCTGAAATTTGTGTTCTGGACAGTACAAGATAATATCCAATAATTTATCTTGTATTTGATAAAATTTATAGCTATATCTTCATAAAAGGTATTTTTCCTGCTTTAAGTTATGCCAGGGCCTTGATCATTCTGTGCAGTGCAAAGGATAATTTAAGGAAGCTATGGAGAAGGCAACAGTTTGGAAAACTAAATAAGGTGACTTTAAACTGTCCCAGGTCCCAAGGAACTGGGGCAGAAAAATTAACATCCTATAGACAACATTCTTCTTTCAACACTAAAATTTTTCTAAAAAGTAAACCTGCTTATTTGCAACAGAAGGAACCAAATAAACCTGAGCAGACTGGTATAAAAACTGCCCTCTCTGTTCCTCTGAGTGAATGTGGCTGTCTGAAACAGAACAAAAAATCTTGCCAGTACTAACACAGGACGGTGGCAAATTGTCCTAAGAGCACAATCTTTTGCTTTTAGTTAAACATCTATGGCTTACAAGTCAAAAACAAGCTTAGGAGAACATTAATAGCTGCAAGCGCATTCTCCATGATGAAAACGCAATTAAGTCTGATGAAAAGAGAAATTGTTGGATAAACTGTAGATGGAGCCACATTTTAGAAGAGAGGAAACAATTAATCCGTTAACACAAGAAGGCTGGAAGATCAAACTCAGAGGCACTACTATCAAGCCAAGGGAATCTCTCAAATCCAAAAGGAATTCTGATTAAAGAAAACAGGGAGCAGTACGTTTAACAGAGTATATAAAGGTGGCTTGAGAATGTGAAATTAAGAAAAAAAATATATAATCAAACCACAACAAAATAATGTTTTCTCTGGCCTGTACTGAATAGCCTGGAGGTTATCAAGACACATTATAGATGCTAAAACAGAGGCACAGGATAAGAAGGAGAGTGTGTGTTGGAGATGAAGAAAAAAAACAACCCAAAATAAACCTACACATAACGAGTACGTGGAAAACCATTTTCTTGCATCACTATTATTCAGTTTTCTGTCAAATTGTTACAGTGAATATTTAATTTTAATGAGTATTAATTTAAATAAACTTCAGTAGCATTTATTTAGTTATTTTATTGAAAATGAACTTTCCTAATTTGATGGACGGGTAAATTAAGGAGTAAAAAATGTTACAGGGTAAGATCCCAATTATATATATAATTTTTCAGAGATAGGGTGCACAGCAGCTACAGTGAAATTCTCATTGCCACCTTCTGACACTCATCTTACACAACACAGGGAACAAGGAGATCTTTGACATCAGGAACTCAGGAAAGAAGAAATCAGCGTGTGAAAAAATATAAGGAAAAGTCAAACAAGGCAACAAGGGTTAGCATAATACGGGGTATTAGAAGCAGTGGTGGCTTCAGGTAAATGATGAAATATGAATTTCTGTCAAACACTGGCTGCAGGCAGTAACAGCTACCCAACATCTTGCTCACAGCCTTGAAAAATTGTCGTCCCCCATGGACATATCCTGAGCAGGGACAACTGCACTTTCTCCAGCAAGAAGAAGATAAGAGTCACTCAAATTTATCTACTAGGGTTGCATACAGATAGAAGATGCAGATAGACAGGTATGTCCCAACACACTATAATGTCAGAACAAATGAACTTAGTACCAGGGTCTCAATGCAATTCCAAGCAATTCAGTGCTTAAGGTCTAATTTTGTAACACGACCTGTGTTTTGAGACAGAAGAAAAATGAACAGCAAGAATAACACAAACACAAATATCACAGGAAAGCTAAGCATGGGAAAGCAGGGATTAAATCATGAAAGTAGGAGAGTTTCCTGTCCAAAATCATATTAAATATATTACCTTCATGGGCTAATTTTTTCCTCAAAAGATGAGTGAGGCATAAAACTCTGAGATAGAGATCAATTCAAGTCACAGAAGGGAAATATGTACTTATTTTTCAGTCATTTAATATAAAAAAAAAATCAAATAAATGCTGATAAACATTACTGCTCTGCTGTGTGCCCTTAAAAGAAACCCTATTCTTTGGACATATGCAACACAGAGGTTAACACATATAAATGAGCAAAGGGCTCCTTTTAAAATCTGTTCTAATATTTCCCCTACAGTGCAGAATGCATATGGAAATACTGCTTTCTCACCTAATTCACGGGCTGTTTGGAGGATTAATTAGTTAATGTTTACACAGTGCTTTAGAGAACAAAAGCATAGGATAAGCACCAAGTACTTTTGTGAGAAATCACAAGAAGCAGGAAATGAGAAACTTCAATTTCATAAAAGGAAAGAGTCTGGTGCTTGTTATTTATCAAGCATTCCACTCACTTGTCAGGTCTTTCATTTAGGAAGACCATTTTACCTTCTCCTTTATGTTGCTACGGGTTACATGTCAACAGCTGTTAACCGGAACTAGCATCAACAGCTTTTCCTACCATTAGGCTGCTGGGAAGAATATCATAATATTACTGGTACCCAGCTACATCTTTTTGTTCTTTGAAGTGGAGGAAAAGGTAGGCGAAGAGGTAGGCAAAAAGGTTCACTAACAACATGTCTTGGTTGTTATTATCCCACCATTGATGTAACCACCCAAAAGTCTAAAATTATAGAATCAGGGAATGGTTTGTGCAGGAAGGGACCCGAAAGATTATCTAGTTCCAGCCCCCTTCTATGGTCAGGGACACCTTCCATTAGTCCAGTTTGCTTAGTGCCCCATGCAACTTGGCTTTGAACTCTTCCAGAGATGGAGCATCCACAACTTCTCTGGGTAACATGTTCCAGTATCTCTCTACCCTCAAAGTAAAAAAAAAATTTCTTCTTAATACCTAATCTAAATCTCCCCTCTTATGGTTTGAAAATGTTCTCCACCCTTGTTCTATCACTATCTGCCCATGTAAAAAGTTACTCTTCCTCTTTATATATAGGCCCCAGCTAAGTCCTAGAAGGCTGCTACAAAGCCTTATCTTCTCCAGGCTGAACAGCCCCAGCTCTGTCAGGCTGTGTTTGTAGCAGAGGTGCTCCAGCCCTCTGATCATCTCTGTGACTCTTCCCTGGATACACTCCAACAGGTTCATATCTTTCTTGTGCTGATGGCCCCAGAGCTGGATGCAGCACTCCAGGTAGGGTGACGCCACAGTGGAATAGAAGGGCAGGATCACTTCCCCTGACCTGCTGGTCACTTCCCTTTTCATGCAGCCCAAGATGCAGTTGTCCGCCTGGGCTGCAAACACACACTGTTGGCTCATGTCCAGCTTTTTATCCATGAAAATCCCCAAGTCCTTCTCCAGGTAGATAATAAATTGTGGTAAAGCATAAATACCTCATCAGAAGGTCTCTTCAGCAGAACCTTCATCATAAGTCACAATTGTTTATCCTCTAAAAGATCAGGCACATTTTGTTACATTCTGAGCAAGGTGCTCTTCACCCTTATGGACACACTGGGGTCAAGCCCCAGAGCTGTAGGTGTGCAGCATCTACATCTAAGTTTTCTGACCAGATGGTCAGAAATGCCGTTCAAAACCAGATAACATTTCCAGCTGAAAAGGGAGAACTTGTCCAAGAAATCTCAGAAATGAAAATATATTCCAGCTTGGTTTACACAAAAGGTCAGATAAGATAAATACTGTGGTCCAGGCTGGCCACAGCTAAGGTCATGTGCCAGCCCTCATGGGGCTCATGTTACAAGAACAGGAACTCCTTCAGTGATAATTGTCTCTCCTATGTAAACTGAGGTAAAGGATCCACAGCTCTTTATAACTTTCTGGTCTTTTTAAATAAAATCTTTCAAAAGATGTCCCTGTTTTCTAATCTGCTCACAGTGAGGCATCACTTTTCAATTCCAGTGTTTCAGTCTTCTGACTCAACTAAATATAATAGTTTAACTTTATATGGTGGGAAAAAAAGGGCAAAAGAATCATTAAAAGCCATCAGTGTTTTATATTCTTCCTCACACTGCATACTTTCCCAGTTGCATTTACTACTGGTTAAATTGCAGAACAGAATTCATACATCTGTTATGCTCAACCATGCAACACACAAACCTGAAGGAAAGACAAAGCACATGGGTTTAAAATGCCTTCAAGGCAGTGTTTAGCACCTCTGTTGAGCTATCCCTTCACTTGCCTCATCAGAGTACCTCAAGTCAAACTGCTTCCTCCATAGGGAATATAAAAATCATCAGCTTTATCTGGGGAAAGTGAAGATCCTTGGGAAAGGAGTAAGATCACATGGATTTCAGTGAGCTTCCTAGGCTCCTGGACTGGGCTCACTTTTAGCCTGCCTTGGACATCCTGTATATTTGGTTTAATGCATAAAGTGAAGAGTTCCTCCCCCTTGAAAAAAATTAATTTCCTGAGAAGAGACATTTTTACCCGGAAATAAAACAGGATTCTGTCAGAAACTTGCTATCCTGGAGCTACATCATAGATTCTTATGAACTGGATCATTGAAAAAGAAGATAAGAGTTCAGCAGCAGTTACTTTGGTGTTAAATGACTGGACTGTAAATGAATCTTTTGGATTAGAGAAAACCCTAAACTAACTTGACTGTCAGATGCATCATAACTTAGTTAATTAACAAAAGGGCATGGCAGCAAAAAAAGTGGTTTGCTTCATATCCCCCTGCTTGAGTTCAAGACTCATTGGGAGCTATCAGAAAGACCTGCCCCTGTTTAAACTGGCTCCAGATAGATATCAACAGACAGGAGGCTTAAACGTTGGTTTCATTACTCCTTTGAGCACAAATGGAAACAGGCACAACTCTACTTAAACCAAATTAATCTGTTAGGATGGCTGGCTTAGAGCAGCCTGCAGGTAGCCTTAAGCCTGTGAACAGTAGATGGGGAATTTGCTTAAATCTCTCTTTACCTGTCGACTACTCAGTAATCACTGATCTTATGGCAACTGTGAGCTACTAGAGAAGTCTGAGTGTTTCCCAGGCTAAGTTTATATAGGTTCCAAATCTTGTTCAGAGCAGAGGCACACCCTGGAAATAATGAATCTTTTCCAGTGCTAGAGGTAATAGTATCAAGGTCCTTTTCTTCTTCTTCTTCTTCTTCTTCTTCTTCTTCTTCTTCTTCTTCTTCTTCTTCTTCTTCTTCTTCTTCTTCTTCTTCTTCTTCTTTCAATAAAACTGTGCCAGATTCACCAGTTTCAAAAACTTAAAGGGTTTTCACAGAACAAAAAAACATGTTGAAAAGGCAACCTTGTCCATCTCCCTCTGCCCTAGGAAGAGAAATCTTCTAAAAGGATTAATGGTTCCAAATGATTGTGGGGAAAGCTGCAATCTGCATTTAAATAGAAAAATTCCCAAGTGCCCAGGTATTCATTTTTCTTTTTATAGCAGGAGGCAGAGCATTTTTCATGTGTACAGTTTAAAGTTAAAAGGACACTGTGGTGCAGGTCTGTGGTTTATCTCACTAGTGCACAGCCAGCTGGGTATAACTTCACCTGCCAGAGTAATGCTGAATGTTTGTCCTGAGCAACATCCTAAGAAATGAATATAGCTAGAAGGCAGATTAGTGTGAGGCTTTTATTGTGCAGCTAATGTAGAAAACACACACAATTACACAATGCAGTGGAAAGGTCTGGTTCATAGAAGCTCATGTGTGGTAGCAGTACCAAGAAAAGTGTAAATTGGAGCCAAGACCTGGGCAGAGCTCATCTGACTCATCAGATCCCGTCCCTTGCTAACACAGATACTTTGTGCCTTCTTCACATGTGAAATGACAATCAAAAAAAACTAACCCCAAAATTCTAAACATCCTTAAGAAAATAAAATCCATTGAGGTCTTATAGTAATGTACACCAGAAAAATAAAGCAGAACAAAGTCTGTGCAATCCCTGGTAAAAAACCTGTGGACGCCACATAAAATTGATACGCACGAAACTCAAGGGATTCAAATGAATATGAGCAGATTTCCCTGAGTACGTAAAATCACTCACTGAGCTGCTGATGAATTAATGTTCAGATAACTATATCAGGTGAAATTGCTTAATTAGAGCTCTAATTATTTTCCAGCCATCCAGGAAAAAAAAAAAAAAAGCAAGCATTGAGAAGACTCTCCTATTTTAATTAAGAATTCATTTTGGATAAGCAGGTGATTCTATCAGTCACTGACAGCTACATGGAGGAGGGCATATTTGTGTGTTTTTATTTTTACATCATTATATATTCACACCCACATGCAGGTTGGATGTGTGACGTATTTAAGGCTCAGTTCTGACAGATGCTTAATAGCATGAGTAATCCCGTGGGTTTCCATGAGTAAATGTTTGTGGTGTAGAGCTCTATTTAGATTTCATTGATAGTGTGTGAATTTATGCTATGACTACGATCACGCCTCAGAATGGCTCAGGCCCCATGTGTTATATGTTTCATGTTTGGGCAAATCATCAGGGTCTTGTATAGAGTAGGAGGTCACAATTCCTCTTTTAATGCAATGAATCCCAGGCAGCTGATGGAAAGGGAAACAGCTTTTACAGGTATTATCTGCATGCAAAATACCTGTAACCCTCCTACTCACTGCTTTCTTCTGAAAGGTGACAGATGTGAGAGAAACAGCATGTAAGTGGCCTGTTTCTCTCCTCTTTTCAGCCAGCCTGTAGGAAAATAACCAGTACTGTTATATTTGGTATGGATCCTGGTGCAGTACTCACTCTCAGTGCTTACCTTTCAGTTTGGACACTTGGGAGGGACAGATAAAAGTGTGTACAGGAATACAAAAGGCTGAAGATACCCAATCTAATACACGTTTATATACACAGTGGCAGCCTCCCAGTAAACCAACCAACCAACCAGCCAAAACTGAGAAACTTTGGTATTTAAATATCTATTGGACATGCAAGGAGTTTCTGGCTCACAGGTGCCTAAATAGTCCTTAGGGCAATTGCACAGCTTTGGATCCAGACTTGTTCTTCTATTTCTTCTGGGGAATACCCAGAAGGCTTTTAGAAAGTATATTGCAACAACACTGCAACTTTTGGCTCTCCCCCAGGGCTTTTCTTCTTTGAAAAATCATCTGGTTTCACTAGCTGAAAAAGTATTCACAAAACCTTTGGCCAAAACAGCTTCATAGGAATTAGCTAAAGTTACTATATTGTGAAACATAACACATTTCTATATCTTAATTTAGATGAAAGTCTAGCTTTGTATTTTTTAAGTTTTCATTTTGTTCTTTAAAAGAACAGCATTATTGAAAATTATGATTGAAGATTTCATCCACTCTCTCCTCTTTCACATTCTGGCATTGAACTTGCTCCTGACTGCTAAAACATTAAAAATCATCAAAATACTCAGCACCTTATTAACAAACACCTGCTCTTTCAAAACTTCTAAGATCCTGAAAAATTGGTGTCCAGTGGCATGACTTTTAGGTACATGTTCATCCCAAATCCCTGGCCCAATGTGTTTTGGGCACAACTTGATCAGAATCCCTCTGTAACTGAGCTTTCTGCTTATAGGTGTGATAAAACAATAGCAGCAGTTAGACCCAAATATTTTTGAGGAGTCATGTGGACTTCAGTGCTGTTCTTGTGCTCAGAACTGAAGCTTCTGGACATACTCTCAGGCCTAAAGGAAGAATTTATGCTCCAAATACATGATAGCTGTTGATAAATATTTAAATATCAAAAATTCTAAAAACTCTAATGTTAATATCCAAAATAATGAAGAATGTTGTTTTTTATACAGTGAGTAATGTGCAATAACTGTTCAATTTTAATCACAATTAGGTGACATGAAATTAAAATCAGTATTAAGCTGAGACTCCCTTCCTGGCCTGCCTCCAGCCTCCTTTGCAAAGTACAGAGGCTCCATCTGAGCATTCAAGATACAAAACAACCCCAAACTTAGATCACTCATTACTAGTGGAAGCCCATGGCTTCTGCCTGAGCCACATGAGGGCAAACATTCTTCCCTTCATTCCTCTGCTGCTTACAAATCTCTCATTGTTTTCTTCCAATTAAAAAAAAATGCTTAAAAGGGAAGCAATGGCACAAGAGTAGAAAAACTAGCTGAGGACTGCCAGGATGACATCAGCCCAAGGTCTGGGGCAGATTTTGCTTTGCCGTAGGTGAATAGGCAACAGTGTTTATTTTAAAATCAGTTTGACTTCGGACCACTCCGGGTATATGCTATTGCATATAAAAATGCAATATATACTCCTCTGCCTTGAGTGAGCTGATCATAACATTTATCTGTCTCACTGTCCTTGCTGCAGCCTCCTCATATTTACCATAATATAATTCCATTTGATTTTCACATCAGTGGTTTTCTCTATCGTGCTCAGAGTGCACGTGGAAAGTTTTGATTTTGAAGGTTATTTTTGTTTTTTCCTATAAGTCTAAAATATACCCTGAGCAAAATTTATTTAAGGACTGACTTGATTCAGAGCCTATCAAGGAAATATTGCAGTGATAAAGGTGGCAACTTTAAGTCATGTTTTGTATTGGATGACCTCTGAGGCTTGTAGTCACTGATTCTGTGATTTTTTTGTTTAATTGAGGAAAGTTTGCGGTGCCTCAAAGCCCTGGAACAAGCCTGTTGTATGCCCTGGGTGCTCTCTCAGCCCTGTGGGGAAATGAAATCCAAGAATCCATGGAGAAGCCAGACAGTTTAGAAGGGGCCATCTGACAGTGAATAAGTCTAATATAGCTGCTGCAGAGGAACCTGAACAACAGTAAACTCTTTCTTTGGCTGCAATACCCAGAACATGTAAAGCTTTATAAATGACACAAAAATCTTAGCAGATTGAATATTTCACACCTGTGAAGGGACATTTTGATATTCCACTGTGACATATCAATAGCTGAATTCTTCCCAAATGTGGCTGACAGACTGTTCCTTAAGCAAGAAAAATATTAAATGCTGAATCGTGTGTGTTGTACACCCCTGAGTTTAGTAAGCCCCAGTTAAGCTTATCAGTCTGCTAGAAGCCCTTTTTTCCACAGCTTGTATTATGGATTTCTTTAAACCCTTTGATTGCTATCAGACTGCCAGTCTCCAAGTGGATATAAGGAATTCCCTTGTATTTTAAACTTTGGTGTCTGAATTCAGGACTCAGTATGATCTCTTGGAAAAGGAAGCTTTATCTAAATTAAAAACATATGCATGTTTTATAACTACGATAACTTCTTATGAAAAAGTGATATACTTTTATTATATAAGGGATGCTGCTAGGTCATAAGGGATTCATAATGCTCAGTGGTTCAATGCCTGTTATGCACTTAAAATGTTTTGTAGACTACTTCAGTGTGTTTGCCTAAGAAGTAAAAATTGCTATAAAAATGTAAGTTGCGGTAATGGTGTTATTTCAAGACATTTTTGCCAGCCACAATGAATGATTTCTAAATGCCACAGTGTGATTAAACTGTAAGGCACAACAGGCTATATTACAGTGTGAAGCCCTAGGTGTGCTGAAATTACCATTCAACAGCTCACCTGGGAGTATCTCTGGGAGATTATAACATGACACCTTTACTGTTTTTTAAAAATGAAAAAATGCAGTCATTAAAAAACATTTTTTTCCCAGATAAGTGAAGTGTCTTCCATCACCCAGCGTGCAGTCATTAGGCCTAATGTGCTTTTCTGCAGAAATATTTCAAAATGATCCAGAGTTCCCTTCTTTGCTATTGTGGCAAAGGGAAGATTTGTTACAGGAATCTTGTTTCTCTCTGAATGAAGTATGTACTCACAACTACCCAACATACTCAGTTTCCAGTTTCTGCAAAACTGCCTTACCAACAAACCCACTATGTTTTCTAAAACATGCTTTGCTCCACATCTTTTTCTATCCAAAAGTTTTTCTTCCCTATATCTTCCTTCAAAGAAAAAATAATACCAGAGCCCACACTAACTGATTGCTTTGTAGTATTGCTGATTCCCCAGAAGCTGTTTTAAGTGGAGAAACCTTTGAAAACTATACCATAAGGCCCACTAAGTGTTGATCATCATTTATCTTTTTTAGTTAAGCAACGTGACACACCAGTCTTCCCCTTGTTTTGGGGAATACATGCTCTAGGAAACAAGAAAACATAAACTGCATTTGTGTGTTGATTGCACACAAAGACGCCATGCTGATTCCAGCCCAGCAAACTGTAAGACTTCTGCAGGATGTAGGTTATAGCTCAAGAGTATAACAAGAAAATGTAACTACAAGCAGGGTAAGGTCTCTCCATGCAGCCCAGTGTGGTGGTGCATCCTTCCCCACCTCCAGTCTGCACCATGATCTGAGAATTGCTTGTCAGGCCTCAGAGTTAGCCAAGAACACCTGGGCTTAGCTCCTCTTGAACTTATCAAAAACACTGTCTGCTCCCAGGAACTTATGCTGTCTAACAAGCTTCTGCTTTTTTTTTAATGAATAACCTTGGAAACTCTTTTTTGTCCAAATGGCATAACATTTTTTTCTCACACTTTCAAAGAAAGTTTCCAACACAAAGTGTGGCCAGAAGGAAGCACTGTTATGACTAAAGCCTGCTCTCTTGCGGCCCTATAAATATTGGTCCAAAATGAGACCCTTTGAGCTCTCCTGGGCCACAGCAGGCTGTGACCATCAACATCCCTCTGAGTGGGTCCTCTCAGAGCCAGGAAACTCTCAGGTTTGCTGCACTCAGAGGATCGCCAAGTGATGTCAGATCCTGGGCTGATACCCCCACTCCTCGACACTCGATCCTTCACCCATTAAGAAGATGCAAAGGCTTCCAAAATGAATATTTCACTACCTTCAAGTGTAATTTTTCACAGGTAGCTTGTACAGACTTTATGTCTATGAGCATGCAAGTGTGCACATGATAGGGCAAATGTGGGAGAAATGCTGTTTTCCTAGATTGTTAAGTACTTGAGATTAGTAAGTAAGTTAGGTCTGTTAGTAAGATACTGTAATGGTATAGTAAATCCTATATGAATCCTTTGTTAAATTGTTTAATCAAAGTTATAAGTTGTTAAGTTAAATGCTGTTAACTTTAAGGTGCTGTTAAGTTTAAATGATGTTAAATTAAGGTCTGTTGGGCCTTTAGGCTGTATTCCTTCTTATCCTTACCTTTTCTATCCTTTTGTCTCATACACACACCCATCCACTCATCCACCACCACCACTCCCTGCCTCTCCTCCCCCCACACACACTCTCCCTGGCCCCCTCATCTCCACATAGATATTTTTTAGCTTATTTAGGTTTCAATTGGTTGATTCTGGCTTTTTATTTGTTGCTTTTCCTAGGTGTGTTTTAACCATCTAGTCAGTAGTAGAGTGAACCTTTTCAATGAACTCTGTCATGCTGTTGCTTTTATATTAAATCTGTTTACCTTTGCCAGTGATTCCTTAAGCGATCTTAAAACACTCATTTGTGACTGAGCCACTGGGCTCTTTTCCGAGCAAGACATACTGCTCTAAGTCCAGGTTTTCAGCACAGCATATCAACATTTGGTTCAGACCTCACCAATGAACCTCAAGAACAAAAATCTTTTCACCTCTTCCCTCTGCTTTGACATTGGAGAACTGCTGGCTCTGGGGTGAGTTGAGACCTCAGATTTTGCGAACTAGTGTACAGCCCAGGCAGTGGTCAAGCTTCAGGCATCATTTTTGCAGCCTCCATGGGGGAATACTTGACCTTCATCAGCCCCATAAAAAGATGACTGTCCTCTCTGCAGCTCTGCCTTAAAACATCTGCCTTCTCTGCAGCATCCTGTGCCCTGGAGAGACACCAAGAGATTTGTCTCATGGGAAAAATGCAAAAATAAGCTATTTAAGGCAACGGGAATGATAGTGGTAAAGGCAAGCTTGAGGGCAACATGTAAAGATGTGAAGTGCTAAACCACAGAGGCAGCAGGTTTGGAGTTTTTCATTAAACCTACTTAACAAGTTAAGGTACATCAAACTTATCCAGTTCTGCACAGGCGAGATAAGCTACAGTGCTGTTGTAGTTTCCCCATCACTTCTTTTTGATCATGTCCAATTTTTCATTATACCTGCACACCAACTTTTAAGTAGGCTGCAAATGCTCCTAAAGAAGAGATTAGAGCAATGTCTGTGTCTGTAGTTCATCCAACACCGGTGAGATCTTTGGGAGTTGGTATCCTGCACATTGAATACTCATTGCAGAGGCAGGAGTGCATCACTCTCTGTGGCCCTTGGAAAAAAGGTCCTAGCTGAATTCAATGAACAGGAACTTCTTCAACCTGTATGCAGGGCTGTACACTCTTAGGGTTAATACTCTACAGTAGTTACAATTTCTTCAGTTGTATATAGCTGCAGTAGGAAAAAATAAAAGAAATAATAGGATCAATGTTTTCAATGGTTCTGTCTTTAAGCAAAGCTGAGGAGTGTTGTTATTTACCTTTCATGGTTTGTGCTACAGGTGTACCCATAATTAACAAACCACCACCATCTTTTCATGGTACAGATGGCAGAAGCTTATACTTAAGTTGCTGTCAGAATGGATCATACTTATGGTTGTGTTTTGGTAATGCTTCATTGGTGACAACACAAACACTATATCCAACTGACTTTTATTTCTACTTCGTTCTACAATAATTAAAGGTGATGGCTATTTGCAAAATCCCTAAACCATCGCCTATAATTTAAATTTCCATTTTATTTGGAGAATAATCCAATTTGAATAAAATGAAAATACTGCTCCAGTATAAAGGAATAGAAAACTTAACACAGTGTGAAAATTAATTTAAGGATTTTTTTTTTTGTCTTGTTGTAGCTTACATGCTGTTGCTAGAAAATGAAGTTGGCATTAGTTTCCATTACACAGGGTATTCCAAACCCAAATTTGGAAAAATACAGTTTACAGGCATTGAAGTATATCACCTTGTATGGTTCGCTTTGACCATTTTGAGGAACTGTACCTTTTCACATTTTATTTTGGTACGTGGATCTGATTGAATTATTTGTTTTGATGGAAAAGACTGCAAGAATAAATTCCTCTACTGCAAAGAAAGGAACTGTCATAAATTTCATTACACATATGCAGCACATAAGTGTAAGTATTTAATACAGTACATTGCTCCCTCTCCCAAGTGTAACAAAATAAGCCGGTTTGGTTAGATGTACTGGAAAAGTGAAAGGCAAGAGTGCTGTAGCTGTCCCAGACTCGCTCTACTGAGAACTGGAAAGAACATGGTTTGGTTTTTTTAGCTGTCCTCTGCCAAAAAAGACCTCTTCAATTTACTACATTTTCAAGTGGTTTAGCAGACTAATTTTTGAATGATTCACTGCTGGAGTTTCTACTGCTTCCCTCTAGAGACTGTATCACTCTGATAGATGTCACCATTAGAAAGTGCATCAGCAGTCAGGCTAAATAGCTTTTGTCCTGTTTCATCTCAATATTACTTCATGGGCTACATTACAGAAATCCTGCTCCTCCTTGGCTGCCACATTACTCTTGGTTGCATTATTATGGTCTCTTGAAACTCACATCAGGACTGAAGTCTCCTTGAACCACGGTTTTAGTACAAATGCTTTATAAACAATTGTTTCTACCTTGCCAGTTTGCAGTCTCCTCAGACAAGTAACTTGGCAAATAAAAAGTGCTAAGCAGACAGAGGGACAGACATAATATAAAAACAAGCTTATGCAAATATCTTGGTACTTATAAACAGACAAGTGCACTGACATTTAACCTACTTTTACCTCCTTGTTTACCTTATTTTCTCATCAGTGATCACAGGCTTGTTAGTTGTAAATTAGTAAAAAAAAAATTTTAAGCATGATTAGGGCCTTACACAATGACATTTCTACAGCCTCAAATGCTGGATTTTGGAAATATTTTTTCTTGTACAGAGCTACACAAGCATATTCAGGTATGTCACACAATACTAAATGGAAACAACAGAGGAACCTGAATTTCCTGCTTGAATCGACAAAGAATCCTTGCAGGCTTCTCAGTAAAAATCTCGGCTCAATATACACTTGTCACAAAAGCTAAAGTGGTATAATGTACACAAAAAATGACAAAAACCCATGATGAAATTATAGGATGCTGTTCAAAACCAGTGGTGTCTCCTTATTTAGAATACAGGATCCAGGTTACAGGATCTGGATGAAGGCAGCTGAAGAATTAAGGAAAGAGGAGAAATTATGTGCTCCAGATAACAAAAGACTTGGAAAAGGCAAATAAGAGTAGGATAGTTAAACTTGCAAGAAAATTGATAAAATAAGCCACAAGAAAGGAATGAAAAATTGTATCAGGTGTAATTGTTTTCAGCCAGAGGATATGAAGGATAACAGATCATAAAAAAGAATCAAAATAGTCCTACTCAAAAATACATTCCACTTTAGAATGAATATCTTTTTTTCACTTTTAGCCACACTTCCTTGACCTTCAAGATCAAGTATTTTCTGTCAAGATCTCAAAACAAGCACTGAAATATAAAACATATGGCTTTGTCACTCTTATAATGGATGCGTGTTTTACTCTTTTGGTAAAAACTAATGGATCAAGTAAAAAATATTCTGAATACAGAATATTTTATTCTGTACAATTATATATTGTATTCTGTACAATTAATATATTATTAATCCACAAGGGGATGCTTAGGCTCATGTGTCCATGAGTGCTGAACATGCTTCAGTAATTTTTTTCTTTTGTAAATGAAAGAGTTTAATAAAAACTAGAAAAAATAGCTGAAATGGTTGATTCTAATTCACCATATGTACAATATTTTCTGCTGATTCTCTCAGGATAACAAGGGAAGAAATTTGTCAGCCTGTTTTATCTAATTAGCCAGAAGCTCATGCACAGCAGCCAGGACAAGGGTCAGTATAGCTGCCACTTGCCTGGGAAAAGCTATCACAATGACCTAACTGCTGGCACTCTAGGGCAAAATGATGATGGCTTCTCAAACTCTCTTACTCTGTCTCTTCAGCCGCACATAAAAATTATCAAAAAAGTCATTGCACACAGATATTCCACCTCTCAAGCAAGTACTCTACCTGCCAGGATGAAGCACCATTCCCAGGGAGTCACTGAGCTGATTAACATTTAAAATATTTTATTCAAAATCAAATAGCTCCAGTAAGTGAGATCAAGGAAGACCTGCTCATATGACCCTAGGAATACATTACTTTGGACCTTTCCTAGGGGTTTGGGATCTTTTTACATTACCTGCTCACAATCAGCCATGATCAAACCTGAGACAGTGTCTCTTTCACAGATGTCCTAGCTACCAGTTTGTGGAGTCATTGATATTAATTTCAGCCACTTTTGCATAAGAATATCAGTGCTTTATACACAGTGGAATAAGATCAAGGGCACAGGGAGGGCACTTCAATCAGATCATCACTTCCCTGAGGAACTGAAGGTAAAATAGACGGTATATATAAGAGTCTGGGCTGATACAACCAGAAACACTCTGTGTTTGCTCCCAACACAAAACAAAAAGATCCTGTATTTCTCAAACTACCAGATAATTTCTGCCTTATCTTTGTCCTGTACACCCTTCCCTAGAGGTAAGAGTTCAGGCTTCCAGTTCTTGGCAACACCACTGTTCCCCAAGTGCCTGCCTTGCCACCTGTATCAGCCCGTGTGTCTGCATCCCTGTCTGATTGCAACTGAACTGAGAACCCGGCAACATTTGCTGCAAGCCACAACCAGCCCCAGCCAGCTGCTATCGCCCTAGGGAATCAGTACTTGATCCAAAGCCTACTGAATTCAATGAAAAGACAGCTGTCATTTGGATCCAAATAAGAAAATGTTTAGGGAAAAAAATACTGGATTTTGAGGTTTCCTTTTCCAAAGCCAAATAAGTGAAATACAAATACTTCAGAGTGAAAAATAGTGGGTTTGACATTATACCCAACCAAATCAAGCAGCAACCATTTCCAAATGACAGGTTTTTCCCTTAACTCCAATGATGAGTTCTTTGCCTGTTAAAGTTGCAGGAAAAATTGAGTCACCATCATCCTTACACCAAACTATATGTGGACTCTTAAATATTTCTCTAAAAGGCAATGGTTTTAATGTTATTTGCATTACAGCTGTTTCAGCTCCTAGTTGTTACAGGAAAATGTGTTTAAAAATTAATTCTTTATTTCGACAGTAATTTTAGAGGTATTTGGTGCTATGTTCTACTGAAGCATTTTTACACAAGTGCATGTGAGTTTATAGAAGGGAAAAACATTCTGCCTGGTTTTTAAAACATGATTTGGCCCTGAAAGACAATACTGACTTTTGTTTGAATCTGGCATGGAGAAGACACAGAAGAGTGAAAATAAGAACATCCCTATTCCTTCAGTTTTACATTCAGTCCAGAACTGTGGATAATTTTGTCCTTATTTTGTCTAGGGCCTAAAGCTCTAGATGTGTTGTCAATGCCCACATATTGTTCCATATGGATATTGCTCTATAATGGATAGATTCCTGCAGTGATTACACTGACAACTTCCAGGTAAAAGAGATTCTCTTCTCAAACCCTTGCCTATTCACACACAACTTTCATCATTAAATAACCCTCTCCTCTGTTTCTCAAAATCTAGGAGCATAGCACTATGTTACAAACCAATGGTCATTTTATTGTCTTTTTTTAATTGGTATTCTTTTCTGAATTTATTTTAGCCTTAATATTCAGTTAGCATATTATAGTGTGATTGAGATACAGAAGAATTTTATCTATGGTATCCTGAAGATATAAAGTTGAGATGTATTGTTAGAAACTCTCTACAACTTCCTGAAAGGTGGTTGTAGTCAGGTGGGAGTTGACCTCTTTCTCCAGGCAGCAACTGACAGAACGAGAGGACACAAGCTGCACCAAGGGAGATTTAGGTTGGATATTAGGAAAAAGTTTTTTACGGAAAGAGTGGTGAATTGTCTGCCCGGGGAGGTGGTGGAGTCACCATCCCTGGATGTGTTTAAAACAAGATTGGATGTGGCACTCGGTGCCATGGTTAATTGAGGTGTTAGGGCATGGCTTGGATTTGAAGATCTTAGAGGTCTCTTCCAACCTGGTGATTCTGTGTGATTCTGTGATTCTGTGAAACTACTGCTTAGGGTGTGCCTCAGCAGAAATTACAGTTCTTATCCACTTTAGAATCCTTAGCTATCCACTGTCTAAGACTCTAAGGAGTAGCCCTAGCCTTAGCTGTGAGGACAAAAGGAATCAATGCATCCCATTATCTCACAGCGTCTGCCAAGCATCACCTGTATAAATAATTTCTCTTTGATTGGTATAATCTTTTGGAGATGTAGAGCATAAACATGTAGCCAGAGATAGCTGAGTTCATTTCATAGACTTGTACTGTTTAGAATATACAGGCCATTGGCTTTTTTTGATGCGCACAGACTGAAATGCAATGTATTGTAATAACAAAAGTGCAGCCTGGATAATATTAAAATAAACTGTTATATCCCAGATTCAGGCAAAATAAGTTTCAACAAAGAGCACTAATTAAAATGTGCATCTCTGGGTTACTTAAACTCTAGTGATACTGTCATATGCGTGACTCTGACATTAAAATTTCTTTCTAATGTCAGTTGGAAACAGTGATGTCATATTCAAAGCTGCTCTAAGTGATAAATCAGTCTCCTTCAGTTTCTATATGAGCTCTTTGCAAGCATACCTCACAGCAAAATCACAAGCTGGGTTTCACTGCTAGAGCTTTTTCTCCCAAACCCGTATTTATTAGCCCACATAAAAATGCATGCATGAAAAGGATTTGACAGCACAGTGAGGCACGAATTTAAAGTATATTCCAGCATCAAAGGTCAGAAGACTTCCTATTTGAGTAGCAATTATAAATAGCCATCAGAAGTGAAATAGAATTGACATACTGGGTTATGTTGTGTTTCCTGTTGACTTTGAAAGGTTAACATTCTGAATGAAAGAAGAAAAATCCCTATTTCATCTCTTAAAAAAAATTAAGTACTTTCCAGAAAGGGTAGAAATGAGGTACCAGAGAACCCTTTTTTTTCCAGGAGAGGTATTCAGAGACTCAGAAATTTAGGGACAGAAGGATAGTCCAAGGACACCTTTCTATTCATGTATTATTGCTTTTGTCTTCCTTGTCAGATGCCTTAATGCATGTTTCACACCCCAAAGAGATTCACCGTATAGACTGAGAGGCAGATGGTCGCTGGTGTGCACCCTGGGGACCTCATCATCTACGGCAAGTTGAGCTTGTGCAAAATTTCTGTCTCCTGAAAGCCTCCTCTCAAAGTAGCTAAATCCAAGGTGTCAAGGGGGAAGGACGTCCAGAATCATAGATTTCCAACAGTATGTATTGTTCTTCCAGGACATGACTACAGATAATTACCCAAATTCATCTGTTTTTTGGTTTGTTTGGGTTTTTTTCTCCATACATACCACTTGATTTGGTAATTCTCATCAGTATCTTTCCTTGGATACCACTCTTCTCTTTCTGCTCTTTGATTTCAGTATATAATCCACAATATTTTTGGTTTCACCTTTGTCCTTCTTTCCCCTGTACCCCTCCTTATCAGAAATACACCCAATTCCACCAGTGTAATACTTGAACTCAGTAATTATTGCTGGAGAAAAACTAATGATAAAAAACTACTTTCCTATTCTTAGTACATTTTTGATAGCATTTTACTTTTCAGCAAGAATGCTTAGGAATATGTACAGCACTGAAGGGATAAAAAGACTTGGAACTGGGGCTCCTATCTAGAGTGAAAATCCTCATGGTTGTGAAATGTTTCATTAAACAGCTGCTGTAACAATTCCACACTTTAGCATTTAGGGGAAATAACACAGATAGAAGCCTTTTGCTTAAGCTGATTTTGCACAGACCAACTATGAAGCGCTTCATTATAAATTAAATGACTTTGACAAGGAACAGCCCTCACAGCTACTTTGTGCTAATGCTCTCAGTGAAGGTCTTTGGACTTGGGGTTTATCTAGGTGACATCATTGAGAAGCCAAAGAAGGAAATTAAACATATCCTAGGTTATTTCCTCTGAACAGGCTTTATGTGAAAGATGATAGAGCTCTGTATTTTGAACCAGGAGGTTGTAGCAGGGGCAGTGCTGACAGGCTCCAGGCTTTGTGCCAAGGTATTTATTTACTTGTTGTGTCATGACAAATACTAAGCCACAATATGAAGTCTCACTGAGCAGCAAAACCTCAGAGGGCCTGGCACAGAGGAACTTGCTGTGTCTCTGTGTCATCTCTCTATGGGGAATGAGAAGTCCATATGTTACGTCAATGTCCTGACCACCTGGGTTTATTCACCATGGGGATGAAAACTATTGCACTTTTGCCAATGAATAACTCAAGAGTTTTCCCCAGGACTGTCAAATTTGCACAATACTCCACATTCATGAACAAGTCCAAAACAAAGCAGTTTTGATTTAACAACAGCAAAACATGTTTTAAATAT
Organism: Dicrurus megarhynchus; assembly: GCA_013399195.1. Classification (NCBI taxonomy): domain Eukaryota; kingdom Metazoa; phylum Chordata; class Aves; order Passeriformes; family Dicruridae; genus Dicrurus; species Dicrurus megarhynchus. The sequence continues at coordinate 1,354,730 of VXAD01001115.1, forward strand.
TGAATGGCTGTGTTTGGGAGGAGTATTGGCTTGGATCTTTGTGTACCAGGAAATGGCTTCTGTCAGGCATTTGCTAAATAGAAAACAAAACAAAAGTTTAGAGATTATTGACAGAACTATGCAAAGTATTACTTAATTAAATGGTTAAAGACTGGTGACTGCAGACATCTTTTACTGAGAAAAGCTTGCAGGTTGTAAGAGTGATAGTGAAGAATGAAAACTATGAAACAGATACTTAATCAAAAAAATGGTTCTATCCATTTAGGAAAATTTACCTCCTTGGTTTGTGTAGTCACTGAAAATGGTTTCACATGGATGATAAAAGTATATTTTGATAGGTAAATTATCAGCCAGTCCAAATAATACATTGTTCCCTTTGCAGTCAGGATTTGAAAAAGACTCATAGGAATATTAGGAAGATGCCAGCACCAGGCAAGTGAGCTTCTGAACAAATCACGTTTGATTAAATTTCCTCTCTTAGTCACTTCAGTAATAGCTTGGTGGTATACAGTGCTGCTTTATTCACAAAAGAGCCAGGTCACTCTGTTCTCTCCCTGGCCCTTTGATTCCCAAGCCTGGGAGAACAAAAAGCACCATGAAATGACATTTCCTGAGACTGATTCCTCAGTGCTTCCCCAGTGCCATAAGGAAGAAGGAATCCGAGCCATTGTCTTCAAAGCAGAGATTTTATTCCCAGTCGCCAATAGTAAAAGCCATTTTACAGCTCTTGAAGGAGGTGCCTCTGTGCCCTAAATGAACACAAAACATGGCACATAAACTAATGCTTGAAAACAAAGTGAGATTTGGACGATGAAATCTGTTTGACAGTGCATGAGATTGAAGGGGACCCAGAACAAGAAATCAAAAAGCTGCACTATGAGGTCTACAGAATCTGTGATGCAATTTTGCCAGGCTAAACATAAAGGCCTTGCACCATGCAATACAATATGAAAAGGCATCCACTTGCATCCATAAATCTACCTGAAGAACAGCATTCAGTCTTAGAGCTAGCCTGGATGTTAATCTGCAATCATCATGAACTCACATCTAGAGGAAGGATGGAAAAGCATGAGGGTGAAGGAGACTGCTGCTTTCACCAAGGGTCAATGGAATGGTTTTGCTGCCCTCCTTGCTGCCTCTACCTGGTGATGCTGGAAGGAAAATGAAGGCTATGAAACAGCAGGGAAGTGGAAAAAACAGCATCCAGATACAGAGCCTTTGTTGTCAAATGTCTGCTGACATTGTTTTTGTATTCAGAGGAAAGCTGATGGCAGAAGAAAACTTTTAACTTTCCACTAGAAGTAATATTCCATTGAAGAAAATCATATCTCCAGCTGTCTTCACAGTGCATCACTGTTTTGCTGCCTGAAATGCAGTTTTTGCTATTGTATTGGTCTTCTCCAGACCTCATCAGGTTTGATACTAGAAACACTTGTACAGTTAATAACCCTCAATTATCTGTGATAAAAAAATGAAGCTTGTATTATTCATACTCTCTCTTGCCAAATTAATGCAATTGCATTGCCTTGTCTCTTCATCTGACAGTTTTTTCTAACTTTAGACATAGAAAAATGTTTAAAAAGAAACAATCAGAAAAACATGCTGCTGAAGTAAGGCTAAGTCTGAAGTAGTGAGTCTAGAAAGACACCTCTGCCAATGGCTACCAGGATCAGCTCAAGATTTCTCAAGATTTGTAATTTCATGTTTCATAGTGACTCCACTATTGAAATCAATTTCTGAGGATTTAGGAGCAAGGTTTCTCCATCTGTAGTGGAAGTATAACAGTATAGAAATAGAAAAATGTAATCTAGAAGAGATGAGGGATGAGTTAAAAGACATGAATGAAATTAGACAGCTTTGCTGGACAAAAAATGAGCTGAACATACACTGCAAAACTCTCTGTGTTTTGTGTGTCTGGCTTTGTGTTTACATTGTATAGTTCTTAACCCTTCTGCTTTTTAACCATTTTCATTGCAACAAACAAAGTGAGGTGGGACTTACACGTGATACATGACAAGCCAGTCCTATTTCAGGGCTGTTGGACATGGATCTGACTGTGCTCCCAAACTGTGGGCTGCAGTTTTCATCTCATGCCAGTCCATGTAAGAAGAACGTGTGCCAGGCACCACAGATGGGTCAACAGCTGGCATATGTGAGCTTTGTGTATCACTGAGTATTTCCCACCCAACCCAATAGTTTTGGAAATTGTTCAGGAAAGACATTAGAAAGCTGTCCAGTGCCATCGATAATGAGAAAAATAACGCTCCACAGAAGACTTGCTGCCAGAGAAAAATGTTGGCATGTGATAAATATCACAGAGCTTGCAACTATTTCACAGCTAGCTCACCAGCAAAATGTCACCCACTTCCAAGGAGGGTCTCACAGCTGTTTTATAAAAAATAGAAAAGATAGTCACTGACACTAATAAACTCCCTCCCTCCCTCTACAACTGGCTCAGTACTTGAACCAAATCCAATACTAACACTCAGCCCCCAAACCTGACCCCACATCTTAAGTCACTGTCAGGTTTGATAACATTCTCCAGCTGAAGGTAGAGGGCATTTGCTGTGAAGTTTAAACAGATACCAGTAGTAATGTTCTCCATGACTTCACGGCACCTTTTGAAACCATAATAGTTCTTCACTTTTTCTGTCACCAACTCAGTATGCAAAGGCAAGGGAGGAGGACAACGCAGTTCTAAGGCTATTCAAGATTGTCAATAACTTTTCTTCAGACATGTTTGCTAACACTCAAAAGAAAAACCTGAAAACCCAAAGTTCTCATTCTCAGGACATATGTAAATCCCATATTGACTGTAGAACGGACTACTACTATTGATGGTAGAAGGGACTACCATCTTCAGGCGTATTCTTAACTCATAGTCTTTTAGTCACTGATGAAAAGATAATTAAAATCCTATCAAAATATTTAGAAAGTTAAGCTAGTAAGGGATGCTAGTGTATGCATCTGACACACCACATACTCAATGTAATTCCTCACAAAACTTGTCTAGGGTCCAAAGGCTTCTTACAAATAAATCCTGGGAAGTCTTCTCTCATGTAGGGCTTTACAAAACCCAACTACAGTTCAACAGACGAGTCACTGTCATCACTTTTTTCATATTGACCACCAACATCTTGCTTGTTCTTGTACTGCACTTTGCTGCGTTACTCGCTGCTTACATTTACAATGCATTCCTCAAAGCAAGAGCCAGCCCCTTGTGTATATTTGTGCAATGCCTTGCACAGTGGAGCTCTGGCCTCTAGGTGTTACCATAATATAAAGAATAAACAAAATCTCTGTTATGGGATAACCATACATTTTCCAAGCACAAAGGTTTTGTGTTCGTAATATTTAATTAATAACCATCATTTTTCATAAAAAGCAGTAGCAGGGTGCTAAACCAATATTAGCCATAGAAAAAAGAATGTATTTTGCTTGTACCCATAAACACTTATTTTATGCTTCTTGGAAGCCTCCCTTTATCACGTTTTTTTTTTTTTTTTCAGGTGAAGAGCATGGCAGTGAAAATTGCCTGAGCTATTAACAGAGACCTGATGTAATTGTGAGGGGCTGAGACGGAGTGTTATGCCAAAAGGTTCTGAACTCCAGAACTTGCTTTTCCCATCCTTCCACAAAGCTAGAATTAGTTGACCTTTAGGTCAACTATGCTACAAAGGACACCTTTTTCTACAAGGCTCTTCTGGGAAACTGGGGTGAGTGGGTTGTGTTGGGTGGTGAGCAAAGCCTTATTTTCAGTAATTTCATAAGGCTTTTATATTATGCTACTGACTTTGACTGTGTTTTACTTCACATACATTCTTGACTTTTGGATGGGCTTGTTTTTCACTAAATCAAAACAATAATAATGATGCAGTAGATCACTGTTGAAATGGCAACACTTACTCTTATAACAGTTTTACTGATTTCTGAACAGTTTTGTTTCCAAAAGAAGTAGTTGGTAGAGAGAGGAAGGGACAGTCTGTCACTGACTGCTGTTGTGGAACAGAGTTTTCTTCGGATTTCCTGCCAGGGCTGACACTGTAGCTACCTCATGTTCTTGTAGTGGACATTACATCTGTAGTGCTATCCAGAGCTGCAGCAGAATATAAATAATTTCTCTTAACTAGAGCTCACATTATGTACCAAGGAAAGTCAGGAGAGAAATCTCAAGAGGCCAATTCCATAAATAGCTTTAAACTATGACTTTTGCATTGGTTCTATATGAAAAGAGCTCTGATTCCAGGGAAGGCACAACTTGTCCTCAGCTCCTAATAGTATGAGTGGGACTATTTTTTCAGGTTTCATCTGTGTCCTGAGACTGGTTCAAGTTTCTCTAAGCTGGCTGAAATAAATGCAGTGGTTCCAGATGTGGTGGATGAAAACAGAAATTTCAGGTGCAATAGATATCCTGCCAATATTTATTTGTAAACAAACTTGAGTTTAGGACAAATTATTTTGTTAGAAAACCCACAGTCAATATGTTTAACTACTACAAGTCCTAGAGTAAGTTGTGAACAGTAGGCACCCACCTTACTAAACAACTGATCAGAGTGAGCCAAGAAGAAGAGTCCAGTATCTTAATTCTATGTGATCTAACTCCAAAACAGCATCTATAAAATATGAGCTCTGAAACGATTTTATTTTCTTAGGGTTTTTGCCCTGGAGCTTGCCAAGATGAGTGGCTAGTGCAGTCCTATCCAAAGACAGAAAAAGTTTTGCCTTGTGAATAAATAAAATACTATCTAAACTAATCCCTTTATATGAGAGACCTTCAGAAGTCACTTTTTGTCTACGCTTTTCTCTGCTCTAGGACAAAGTTGCCTTTTACTTTGTAAACATTACTTCAGTGTAGCTAACACTCACCTTAGTAGAAATGACATAATTCAAAAATACCTTGAGTCCCTGCTTTTATTCATTATTCAGGAGAATAGACAGAGCCACAGAGAGCTTGGTGTGAGTTGAGAATTGAATGGGCAGTTGAAAACTTCTGTCCCTGACCTCAAGAGAAAGAAATTCCTCTGAAAGTCTTTCCTTCCTCTAACAGTTTTTAGATTATCTGAATGTAACTAGGGAAGGTTTCTAGGTTTTTGTTTGAATTGTAGTATTCTTTTAGTTATTTCAAAAGTTTAATTTTCTTCACTCAGTGTTCAGGAAGAACAGGGAAGCTTAACTCACTCCACTACTTCTCTTTTTATCATGTGTGGGCCCTCTGCTTTACTAAGAAAGCTGTGCAAAACCCTCTAAACCCCTAAACATCAGATTTTTGAGGAGAGCTGATAAAATAAAAATACCTATATATCATCATGCCACCAGAAACATTAGGCAGAAGATCTGAATTTTTAATCTGAATAATGGAACTTAAAGATTTTTATGGTATTCAACACAGTAAATAATATTAGGACTGAGGAAGATCTCTCTGCAGAGTCAAGGAACTGCTGGCAAACCTTGGTCCAGTTATGTTGATGTAATTCTTGAAACTACAGCCAGTTCTTTCCACCTGTTAGCACCTGACTCCATGGTGTACCATTGTCTCCATCGTGATGGAACGCTGGCAATCGTGCTGCTGCTGGAATTCTTCTGCTCCTCTACGCTCCTGTATGTCTTTGTCCCTCATCTCTGAACCAACTCCTATTGAAATTTCAGCCCTCTGCTGACTTGTTCTAATTGTCTGATGTTCAACAGCAGTTCCTCAACTTGTTTGGAGTAAGAAAATAGTAAACAAATGTTGGTATTTATTAGACTAATAGGAAAAGGAGACCAGTAGCATTTTCCCCAATGGAATTTTAGACAAACAAAATATATTTATACTTGGTGCAGTACTTGAAAGCTCTTAAAGTGACAAGTCTAAACACAACTAGCTACCACTTAAATAAACAGCTGAAAGACAGTCTCCCTCACGCCATATATCCAGCTCCTTGGGGAACAGAAGTATTCTAGCTATCTAAGATCTACATAAATGAAAGGCATGATTCAAAAGCTGTACTTTTAAACCAAAACATCTGCAAGTAAACCAAGCACCTTCTACCATGATGAAATAAGAGTACACCCCAGCAGATTTCATTGGCTTAAGTTCTGTCATTTGACGAAGCCCTAATTAAATAGTGCAATTTACTTATATAGAATAAAGACTTTGTTATGGCAAATGTCTTATCATCAAATTATAAGAGGATCACGACTTCTCTCTCAACTCCTTTCAGTGTCACTAAAGGGTGCAGCAGCTCCAGGAAGCAGGAGTGGAGAAACCTTTACCAAATTTCTAGATGCTCAACCAGACATTACCTTCCTCTGTAAAGACAAGCTGTATTTTGTATCACTTCACAGTAAAGCTGAGCGTTTTCTAGGAACAAAAAATACTCCTGCTCAAGATATTTTCTTAGAAACACATGCCAGCATAAGTCAAGCTTCAGAGCATGGTGCAACTTGGTTTCTCAAGAGGACAGAATTCATGAAAAGAGGAAAAAACAGAGAGAAATATAAGAGCATAGCACTCCTCCCACATCATCAAGCACCAGCCTTTGCTTCAAACAGGGATCAGCAAAACCCTGAGTGAGCAATGAGAAGAATGATAAATTTACCACAGGGCAATGAAATGGACTGTAATGGTAACTATTCCTACTGCTTAGAAAATGTTAGGGTCGATGTCTTTGGTTGTGGATCCAACCAAGAAATTAGTCCCCAGTGCTTTTAGCTACTAAAGGCTGGCAAAAATTATGAATTGATCTGAAATAAAAACAAAAATTAAATCCTTTCTCTGACTTATTGTACCAGGGCAGTGGAGCACAACTTCTTCCTGCTCCTCTTTTTGCCACTTTCTATCCCTTTCCCTTTTGTTTTCCCTTGTGTTTTGGAGAATTGGAAGCCCAGTTAGTCCTGTCTTCTTCTGTCTGAAAAAATGATCCCTATGATTTAAAATAGTGTCTTTGGGACTTGCCAATTTTGAATGCATCCATGGGCACAAGTAAATTTTTAGATGGCTGAAATTTAGTGGGAAAATCCAAAACCAAACCAAACAAACTAACCAAAAAAAAAATATTAAATGGGAACAATAATGAGTCCAAAAATAAGAACTTCAAGCATTTGGGTTGCCTGAAGACAAAAAAATGATATATTATTTTATTATTTCAAAATTAAAATAACATATATCCAAGCCTTTTAATTTAAGATTTTTTTCTAAGAAAATAAACTATTTTTTAAAATTTCCTTTTAAATGTAGTAGTTTCATTTCAACACTAATAAAAAATGAGTTAAAAATCTATGATATTAATAACACATTTTTGACACAGGTTGACCAAAACTGTAAATTTCAGGGGTTATTTTGTATTTTATGAATGTATTCATGTATTGAGACACCTTTTTTTTTTCATATTGGTGCAAACAGATTTTTCCTGCTTACATTTACTGTTTTATCTACTTACCTATAAGCTGAAGTATTTAGCAAATATATCACACTTTTGCTACATTCTCTATTTTATTTCCCATTAAAAACATATGTAATGTAGATCCCTCTGATAGTTGGTTTAGACAATCTTCCCAGTAGGTCTCCCAGAGATCCACAGTGGTAGGAGTCACTTCCACCCATGAGACTGATATCCTCCTGGAGTGTCCTGGGGGGGTTGGGTCAGGGACCCCTGTCCCTCTCTGGGTTATTGGGATTCCCTACCTGTCATTGTCCTTCTGGGTCTTTTTTATCCTAATTGAAAATGTTCATCAATCAAAAGAGGGAGTAGGTGAAAAAGCCATGTCTATTGTCAGAGATTTTTTCAGTGGCTGAAGTATCAGAAACAGATATCATCTGACACCTTTGGTTGGTGTGCTATGGGCATATTCTCTTCTGTCACAAAATATGCACTACATGTACCAGACTGCTCCACATCAATGTTGAACTTCTGATTCTTTGTAAAATGAATCTACAGTGTATTGTGGGTGACAGTTGCCAGTCATATTTTCATATTTCAAGCAGAAGCTTCTTTTACTGAAAATTTCCATTTTTGCAGCTTTTAGTTTCCCATAATCACTCTTGCAACATCCATGCTCTGATACTCCATGTTTACCAGTCTCTCTGCTGGAAATGGCTACAAGCACAGATGCCGCAGGGTTGGTGTAATTCTTCTGTCAGATCTAAAAAGAAGTCTTGTTTCTTCTGCTTTGGCAGAACTACAGCAAATATCGCAGTGGCTGGCTATTGAGCCAGGAAAATGAGAAGCGGTTTGCTGCAATAAAAGATGAGACTTGCCAGGTGATGAAGGCAATCACTGACCAGCTACAGAGAGTGGAGGGGGGCCCCTGGGCCTCTGAAACAGCTGAGAGTTCATAGCAATTCAAACTGAGTTATCAGCAAAACCATGAGAATTTTCCAGTATAGAAAATGAGACCTCTGGTGGCCCCACATGGTAGGGTATCTGGTTCTGCTCTGGAGCAGCAGCACCAGAAGACAATGCCAAATTCTTCACCAGCTCTTTGCATTACTGTCAGACTGCAACTCTTTCCTCTTGTCTGACAATCTTGTTCATTCATCTTCTTCTTGGCTTGTTCAGCACTTGAATAAGGATCTCTAATTGCTGTATTTATTCAGGAGCTATGGTTGCACTGTGGATCTACTGAGGTAGGGTAACACATTTTTAGACCAACACACAGCCTGTGATTTTTTTTAAAAGGTATTTAAAAAATAAGGGTGGGTTTTCTGTAATTCATTGCTCTCATCTGAATTTTGGTTGGCAACTGATAATCCAAGAAACAAAAACAATTAATCAAACCCCACTAAAGCTTGCTTATGTCTTGAGTCCTTTAGCCACTTCAATGACTGCATCCTGCTTCGGAAGGAAATGATCCATCTTATACATGTAGCCACATTTCAGTATTTTTCCTGCATAGCTGCTAGTATCAGCAATGCTGCTCCCACACAAGACATTGTGCTGTGCCATAAGGGACTTATGTCATTATAGGAGGTCATCTGTATTTGAATGACAGCAGCTAGAAGTTACTTACTGAACTCAAAATTGAGAATTGATACAGACAGGGTATAAACACAGATATAAACAGATTTTATTATGCCAAATTTACTATAATTTTTTATTTTGCACTGTACAAATATCAGCCAAATAAGCTTTCCAAACACTTTCCCTTTACACCCTCAAGTATCAGGTAATGAAAATACCAATTTTTCTGTTCAAGTATGACATCATTGCATTTATAAATTAAGACACATATGATTGAGTCTCTCTTTTCTGATCTGCAACTAGAATCTGCTTTATCTTCCTTTAAATGGTAGAAAAGATTTGGGGTTTTTTCACTTATAATGAGTGTTTCTTTCCATCAAGACCTCAGGCATTTCTAATTTTGTCTATTTACTTTAATCACACAAATACAAACCTTTCCACATTATTTCATCATTGAATTTGTATTGAAAAATCTCAACTGTTTCTTTGTGTAACACCCATTTGCTCTTGGGTTGCAATACTTCCCTATGAAACTCAAAAAAAAGATTTTCTCACCAGTGAAGGGTGATGGATCTGCTTAATCATATACAACCCTTTGAGATTTCAAAGATTCTCATGGGAAAACACAAATTAAATATCCCCATAGTCAGTGCCCTGTCTCACAATCTTAGTCAAAGATGATTTTCAGAGACTGGTTGTAATGTTCATTTCTTTATTTTTTTTCACTATTTTTTCACCCTTTTCATTACATGAAGTATGCACATTGCAGGGCTTGAACCATGAGCAAGACTACTTTCATTCATGAGAATTAATATCAACCACTGATTATTGATGGTAGAGGCACTACTTTAATTTATGGAATCTATGCTGATACGTGTCTACCACAGCAAGTTTTAATAGATGTTTTTATATACAACCATGAATAATTATTTAAAATAATTTTCTGATACAGCCTTGGGAAATATTGACTTTAGTTCACGTAATCATTTGTTTTAATAATTTGTAGATTTAGTGCAGTAGAGTAGTTGATTATACTAAGACTGCAAAGTCTGAAGATAACCTTTCCCATTACAGAAAATGGCTGATGGTCGTGGTAAGGCACCAAGTCCAGCGGAAGCTCTTCAGTGATTGAAGTGGAAGGAGGAAGAAGGAAAGAAGTTGTGCACAATTGAAACAAGGACTCATTGCCAAAAAACAAAGTAAGAAGAATAGCATATGATGGAGGGATAGGCACAAAAGCCCACAGCACAAAATGATATACAGCTGGAATAAAACATAAAAGGCAATCAGGAAATGCTCTGAAATGCATTAGATGTAATAACAGGATGAGAGAAAGAAGGGCTTGTTAGTTTAAGGAAGAAGGCGAGCTACTGAAGAGGACAGAGTGTTCTTGCCTCAGTTTAGTTGCTTTATTCTATGTAAAGGGGTTAGTTCAGACCAGTCACTTAGCATGGTTAATACTGATAACAACAATGAAGAAAAGAGGCAATATTACAGGAAAAAGAACAGATCAATTATAGTTGGACAACTTAGATTTTTCAAGTTATTCCCTGATGAGAATCACTTAAGGCAACTGGTTTAAGCAGTTTACTTGGATGACTTGTAAAGACTCAGTGGATTTAAAAAAAGGCAAACAACCAGTATCCATCAGGGGAAAAGGGAGGGAGTAGGGAGAAGAAAGCTTAGAGGAGGTATAAGTCCCACAGAATATGTGATATTGATGCCTGTAAAAATAATAGGAGCCATGTTATTAGTCAGTTTGCAAGAACCTCAAGAATAATCAAGTAATAATGAACTGCCAACATTTGTTAGTCATTGCCAGGTTTTATTCAAAATGGTCTTGTTTCCTCTTAATAGGACAAATTTCCTCGAAGAAAAAGGAAAAAGTAGATGTGATCTCTTTTGACTTTAGTAATGTTTAAGCTTGTTATCAAACTAATGCTAGTCTGATAGTAGTTCGAGTAGTCCTATAAGGGTAAAAAAGAAAAAAAATCAAAAACAATTTGAAAAACTGAGTTTAGTTACTGAGTTTAGTCTCAAAGCAAAGAGAGCATTTTAGCTCACACAGTGGTCTCACCTACTTGGTATTTATTATCCAATTATTATTTATGACAATGACATAAACAATGGAACAAGAAAGTACACATCTTAAAACTGGGCGTGACACCAAACCACAAAACAAAGACTTTGAAAGTGGGATAAGAATTCAAATTATGCTTATAAATTGAAGAAATTATAAATACAGTAAGTTACATAATTACAAGAAGAAAGAACTAATCTAAGTAGGAAAAGTCTTATATAAAAATGTATGTTAGACACCAACTATCTCAAAAGCTGCAGTGTGGAAAAAATTCTGACACAGTGGAATACACACATCACAAAAATATGTGTTAGTGAAAATAGGACAAATGACATTTTAAGAGGCATTCTTTAGAATGAGTTTTGTGTACACCACAAAAGGCAAGGAATTACAGTTCTTCATTCAACACTGCTAAAGCTTCTAATGAAAGGTCATATCTAGAATAATTGGAGGAAAAAGTAAAAAGCAAGGGTAAGAGTCTTAGAAAACAAGATCTGTGTGGGAAAGTAAAAAAAAAAAAAAAAAAGAAAGGAGAGAAGACTAGGAAAGGGATTATATACAAAAGGTTATTCCAAATAGGAGAGAGATATGACATTGTCCACAGCTACCAGGTTAGGAAACAAGTTGACAGTCTAATCTAGAAATCAGAATAGACATAAGGAGAGGCTGTCCAAGTAAAATAATGTTTAAACAACAGAATACAAACAGAATATGTGTTTTCAGAAAAGCTTCATACTAGCAATTCACAGTTTCATCCACATCTGCCAAAATCTGTTACCCATTAGTAAGCGTCAGTTGGGATGCTCAAACATGGTAGTATGATCTGTTTCTTCATAGCTTGTGAAAAGATCATCCTCGGGGTTTTAGAATCAGAACAGTACATTTGGATCCCCTAGAAATTTGCAACTGCATGATTCCTCCATTTTCTGATGGAAAAATATTAAGAACTTTTCTGCACTGATTCAGCAAAACATGTTTCCTTTGCCCCATCCTTTAGCAATCCCACAGGCAGTACAGTACTTCTCTGTTCTATCAGGCCTCCGTTTACTGGGGAAAAGAAAAAAAGAAAAGAAAGGGTGACACTGAATTGAAAGAATGTACTGGGGAGACAGATAAGATCATTTCATTAATTCGTCCACGTACTTCACACAGTCACTTCAGAAAAGTCCCTTCCCAACAGTAAGAACTGTGGGATAATATTGTTTTTAATCTATAATTAATCTCAAATACTCCACTCTTTCAGAGAAAAAGGACCCAAACTGACAATCGGACAGTTATTTTTTTACATATATGAGTAACTGGCCCAAAAATATCCTTTTTGTAAAGAAGAACACACATTTTTTTCATGTTATTGCACTTCATCAATGAATATTTATCTGTAAAACAATAACTGATGAGAGAATAGGACTAAAGTGTCAAAAATAAAGTGGAAAAAAATGTTGCTTAATAAATATATATATGCACAATTAATTTACAGCTCTAGAGAAAATTAGAACTACTTCTATTTCCCTAACCACCCCCTGCTCCCTGACAGGGAATATCTTGATGTTCCAGTTTTATGTATGATCTGTTTATTCATAATTTTTCTTATTTTATATTTTTAACTGTGTTTTATACTTCCTCCCTTTGTGCTTTGACAAACAGCTATCAGCATAATAGTGTTTGGAACTGAGTGAATGCCATGGAGCAGATGCTTGAAATGAAGTTTAGGCAACCAGAAACACAGAACAGTATGTTAGCTACAGTATTAGCCATTTAACTCCTTCTTGCCATGAGAACCATGATTTAATTTTCTTTTTCATGCAGAAACGTAGGCTATAGGAACTGGTACCATGAGGTGAAATGATGTGACCCTAATACTGGGAGATTGGGATAGAGCCTAAGCTCAGTAAACTGAAGCATATCAATCTCGGGTAAATGCTGCAACAGAGTTTTGTTACTTGCTCAATTTAGTTGATTTTGATTCCTGTGCTGAATGTCCATGACCCAGTGAAACTGCATCAAATGTTTCTACTGGACATTCCACAAGAATGAATTCACAACCATTATATTTTTCCTTAACCTGTCATTGACTCTTATTTAGTTTCATATCTGCTACAATCCAGTACTCTCTCCCTTGTCTTCCTCCCTTTTCACTTCTTAAGAAAACAGATAAAAGAATAACAGTGTCTGCTTACTATAAAATACATCTCCAGCTAGAAACATTCCTCCTTTAATCTGTCAGCAGCTTTTAGGTAGAGAAGTGAGATTTTGCAACCTGTCTTGAATAACTTCTGTTCACCCAGATATTATGAAGGCAACTTTTCCAACTTGGGATCTTGTTTGTCCTAGGTTACAATGTAAGATGTGCCCAAAGGTATGTATTCTATCACCATCTTCACAAGCTGTTAAAGCAGGTGGGGCAATGTTCATTGTCTCCTACCATGACTCATCCTTGATAACTCTCCCTGGGAGCTATCTCTGTTCAATGGGCAATCAAGGACTCTGCCCCATGACTCATAGGTAACTCTCTCCAGACTATCTCCTGTTAATGGGCCCATCAATGCCTTACCTCATGACTCACCATCCCATTGTGAGATGCTCCGCCCAGGAGGAGGAACAGAGCATTCCCATCTGTATATAATCAGGAGTATGGAGCACAACAGGCAGCCCTTACCTATGGGACTCTCCGAGGACAAGAGCTATGTAGCCACCACTGGACTTTCCAAGGAAGAGCAGACTCTTCTACAGAACCACATCCACCACTTCAGGAGGACTGCAGCCACCACTTCATTGGACTGCTACTGCCACCCTGACTGACAGGGTGTCAGGTTGTATTCTGACCCTGTCAGTGGTTTTCTTTTGTGCTGTTGCATTTATTTTATTTTCTTTTCCTATTAAATTGTATTTCTGACTCAGAGTCTCACCGGTTTGCTTTCAAACCGGGACATTGTTACATAGTTCCTCTTTCCTGTGAGGTTTTGTGGAGAGGACACATATGAAAAAAAGTCTACTTTTGCACTGCTACACAAACAATCATTTAAAAAAGTTCCGGAGAACATCAACTAAGTTTACTTCAGCATTTATGTCCTATCAGATGTTGAAAAGAGCTGATATATAACTATTTCTAGTCTGGGGCTAGGCTTGTGTCACTGCTTTTTTCTATCTCACCTTGATGCAACTCATTAGAAGCCCAGTCAAGCCATTTTTGCAACACCATTTTTTCAGTCTTAGGGAGATATAACAGCTGCAAAGAGAGCAGTTAAATAATGACAGAAGGCAACTGTAGAGGTGACCCATTTACTGTTTTTTCTTTTATAAGATGTCAATGAGAAACTTTGAAAACTGAAGACTGCTTCAATTTTATCCTTCTCAGGGATTTGGAAAGAGAAGTAGAGTTTCATTACTATCAGGTGGAAAAAGGAAGACATTTCCATAAAACTATTCAGAAGATTGCTGGTTTGTTGTTATGGGTTTGTTTTTTTGCATACAAGTCCAAGATCTCATATCTTTGTGCTAAGTGGATCCATTGGTTCACCTGTAGAATTTTACTCTCTCTCAAAAAAAAAAAAATTGTTCTTGTGGGAAACAGATGCCACAGATCACAGATATCCTGATTTGGAAGGGACTCACAAGGATCATCAAGTCCAACTCTTAAGTGAAAAGCCCATACAGGGATCAAAACCACAACCGTGGCATTATTAGCACTGTGCTCTGACCAAGTGAGTTGATCTCAGGATGCTGAGTAGCTTGTAATAAATTTTTCATATGTCTCAATATATCACCATTAACCATTCCTAGACTCCCATCCCCACAGGACAAGTCATATAGTAGCCTACTGCTTGTCTTGCCCAGGACAGCAGCAAGTCTAGGATGAGTATCCAGAGAAGAAGAGACCAGTATTATACATACTATGCATCATAATTTTCTAATGCTCTTTATCCATTCATTTACCTCTGTAGGAAGACACCTGTTTAAGAGGCTTTGCCTTCCTACTTCATTTTTTTCAGGCCAGCAATTCATGATAGACTCAGCCAAATGAAGAAAGCAGGGGAGGTGAAATCCCCAGCTGAAGAGGAGGCCATACTGTATGAATAGAGACCATGCATTACAAAATGCAAGGCACCTTATTACAGTTTTCCAGTTAAAAGAAAGGTGCAAACTTTGTACCTATTTAAAGGGTTTAGCAAAAAAGGTGTCCGGCAAAATATGTCCCCCAAACACAAGTTGTCCCCATTTTGTCCAGCTGCTAGAAGAGGAACTCAAGTCTATAAAATTCCTAGTAGAATGGTGATAGAAGGATCATCCTGTAAGAAAGGACCAAGGGGGGAAAATAATACTAATAAAAATAATAATAATTATAATAATAACAATAATTATAATTATAATAATAATTATAAATAGTTTTTCATCTTTGTTTAAGTGAACACAAAGAGGTGGCCATTCTTCAAAATCACTGATAAAACAGCTGTCTCCAGAATCAGAATTCAGCTTCTGAGTACCATAGCTGTGCCTGCACAGGCAGTGCTTCCTCCTTATTTGGTGGAGGAGGAGGACCAAAGAGGCTGAATACTTGTGCAGAGGAGCAGAATTGTCCTAGACTAAATTGTTCCACCAATTATCTGAAGATCAGTTGATTGGAAGGTGATCCTTTTTGCTCAAACTTCATTGAAATATGCCTGATGAGATACCTGAAACTAATCAGTGATGTATAAAGTTAGAACATTCTTTAAAAATGAAAGCCACAAAAGTAATGAGTTCAGCTGCCAAGAGAAACACATTCCAGATTATAAGCATAGTTAAATATCCCAGTATATTTATCATAAGTGTCACTTAGATCAATTAATAAGCTCAGACTTTTTGATGGATGAATGAAGGAATCATGCTTTAAATTTAGGCTTAAATTTCTTAGATGTGTCTACATTGAGAAAACAGTTGAGACTAGCCACTGAATTTATGTTTTAAGAACAAAACAAATGCAGATGATAACCCAACCACACTGGCAGGTTTGGATACTATGGCAAGAATGCATTAATTTATTATATTTTACTATGGATATGTTGTTTGGTGGGACTATTATCTCTTAGATCAGCGACAAAGTGAGCAAACAATTTAATGAAGGATGTAAGCACATGTAGCAGCTGGTATTATGTGGCACTTCCAGTCTTGTAATTTGGAGTAAGCTTCAAGAATCAGCTCTAACAACAATAGCAGCAGTAGTGAGAGGCTGCTAAATTGGCTAAAATTTGTACAAAGTGTTCAAGTGAAACTATGGATTTCCTTGAATTTTATTGAAGCTGTTTAACATAAGTTACTTAAACCAGACTAATTCACTTTATATCCATCCTTTTTGCAGTTAATGAATGCTTTTTTGGCCATAGACACAAAAAGAACCCCAAACCAATACATCAATTTAAAAGAAAAGAGTAAATAAAGCCTTCAAATGAATAAAAATATAATTTGCATGAACCACAATCCTGATAAACAATGTGAAGAAAAGAAAAGTAAAAGATGTGTTTCTGGCTTCTATGTAGCATATTCTGTATCTAAGAATGTAGATGGACTTCTAGCAACCACATGGCACAGAAAGGAAATTAAATTAGGTGTCAGAGACATATAAATAAGGGGATATGATCATCACTTGTCTTAATTTACATCATGCATATCTGTCTAAATTTCAGTAGAACTCAAGCAAATCATCAGCCAAGTCCCAGACCCAGGCAAATCCAGGCCTGGCTGTTCCTGCCCAGACCCCTTGTGCTTCCATTCCCCCTGTCCATGGGCCAGGATCTCATTTGGGACCCCTGGGGTCATGGGTTCCTGTCCCAGCAATGCCACAGCACTGACTGTTCCCACTTGTATCCCCTGAATGAAGTACTTCTCTGTGAGTAGGGTAAGGAAAGAAGACTTATTCAACACAGGTTCATTAATAGGTCAATTTCATACACTGCAAGGAATGACATATAAAAGGAAGTTGAAGCTGGGATAAAGAGGAAAGAGAGTTTTGGTGCTGCTAGAGCTTTTGCTAGTGGAATCCACATTGACAATCCAAGAGAGACGCTAATTAAAAAAATTAATTCTACATTCTACATCCCACACCTAAAAGCAGATTTCCAAAGTCAAGGCCAAGACAAGTTGGTCAGGAGGCTTTTTTTGAACCAACTGTTCATGTTATTACTGCAAGCTAAAGAAAATAAGAAAAGAAGAAAAAAAGAAAAAAATTAGTAGTGCTAGTTGCTATTTGATGGGGATTTTTAAGCACTAAAATCATGTCGGGAAAAATTACAATATTAGTTTATCACTTTGGGATACTTTTGAATGTAAAAAAAAAGGTGTCATATCTTTAAAAGAAAAGTGAGTTGTTTTTAATCTATGACTGAAGATACTGAAAGATATAATTATTTGCCTCCCTTGGCAATTTTGTTCTACAAAAGGAATAGTTTCACAGTTTCTACTTAAGCTCTCACTTCTTTTATTATGTTCTTCTCTTCCTGTTTCATCTCACCCCCATATTACTCCACAGTACTATTTATCCCTCCCCCACGTCTAAGAAAGTGACAAATTTTGATAGAATTTTTTTTTATTCTGTGTTGCAATTTTTTTCCCTTTTGTTACCTTATTTTCCCCTCATTTACCTAACTCCTTCCCTCTAGACTTGTGCATAATTTCCAGCTCCCTTCTCTGATTCTCTATGTATTTCTCCCTTTTCTCTCCATTCTTTCATTTGTCTTCCTAGAACCCAAGTTCTGATCACTTTTCTGCATATTTTGTCACTTGCTTCTTGATTTCTTATTTTTCTGCTCATGCCCTTCATCTTCCCCAACAGAAAAAAATCAGGCAAGGAAGGTAAGAGTTCAGCATGGCTGAGTCAGGACCCGCTAGTCAAATTACAGGGCAAGAAGCAAATGCACAGGCAATGGAAGCAAGGATCCTGAGAAGGGTATAGGGACACAGTCCAGTTGTGTAGGGGTGGGGTGAGGAAGGCCAAGGTGCAGCTGAATCTGAATTTGGCAAGGGATGCAAAAAATAACAAGAAGGGCAGGTATGTCAGGCAGAAGAGCAAGGTCAAAGAAGGCACCCATTGCCCCTCTCGCCCATCTTCCCCCCCCCAAGAAAAAAGGATGGCAAACTGGAAACAATGGATGAGGAAATGGATGAGGTACTCAACCACATTTTTGCCCCAGTTTTCAATGGGAACCTCTCTTTCCACACCTCTCAAGTGAGTGGAATGCAAGAAGGGGATTGGAGGAGCAAAGTGCTTCCCACTGTAAGTGAAGAAAGAACAGGTTTGCGACCACTTGAGGAATCTGATTGTACATAAGTCCATGGAATGCATGGTGGGATGCATGCCAGAGTCCTGAGGGAATTGGCTGATGTCATTGCCAAGCTATTCTCCATCAGATTTGAAAAGTCATAGCAATCAGAAGTCCCAGATTACTGGAAAAAAGGAAACATAGTACCCATCTTTAAAAAGGGTAGAAAGGAGGATCCTGGGAACTACTGACCAATCAGCCTCCACTCTGTGCCCAAAAAGATCATGGGATAGATCCTCCTAGAGGTGGTGCTAAGGAGAGCTGTGCTAAGGCACATGGAGGACAGGGAAGTAATTTGGGACAGCTGTCATGGCTTCACCAAGGACAAACCTTGCCTGACCAACCTAGTGGCCTTCCATGGTGGAGTGACTACATCAGTGGGCAAGGGAAGGGCTGCAGTTGTCTCTTATCTGGATTTCTGAAAGACCTTGAACATAGTCCTGTACAACATCCTTTTCTCTAAATTGGAAAGAGAAGAACTTGATGGGTGGAATGTTTGGATGAGGAATTGGTTGGATGGTTGCATCCAGAGGGGAGTGGTCAATTGCTCAGAGTCCAGCCGGGTGTCAGTGACAAGTGGTGTCCCTCAGGGCTCTGTTTTGGGACCAGTGCTATTCAATGTCCGCATCAATGACAGAGATAAGTGCACCCTCAGCAAATTTGCATGTGATACCAAACTAAGTGGCACAGTTGTTACACCTGAAGGAGGAGATACCATCCACAGGGGCCTGGACAAGCTCGAGAAGTGGGCCCATGGAAACCTCATGAGATTTAACACAGCCAAGTTCAAGGTGCTAGACCTGAGTTGGGGCAACCTACCACTAAGCTGCATCCAACTTTGGGGTCCCCAGCACAGGAGAGACATGGACCTGTTGGAGCAAGTCCAGAGGAGGGACATGAAGATGATTAGAGGGACAGAACACCTCTCCTGTGGGGAAAGGTTGAGAGGTTGGATTGCGTTTTAAGCAACCTGGTCTAGTAGAAGGTGCCCTGACCAGAGTGTGTGTGTAGTGGAGTGTTGGAACTAGTTGGTCATTAGGGTCCCTTCCAACCCAAACCTTTCTGATTCTTTGGCTGTAAAATCACTAGGCATGATGAAAATGGCATAAAATATAGAAATGACAGAAGTCATAACCGCTGCAAGACCTGTCTGTCTCTCCCTTCGTCTGGCGCCAGGTAGCAGTAGTTATCAAGGGATTGGTTTTTTACAAAGGAGCCTTCCTCATCCATCTCCTGCCCATGGGATAAAGAGAAGGAATCCTTCCTTTTACTAGAAAGATCTGCTTTTGTTGCCCCAAGAAGCAAAGCAAGAACATATGCTTGAAAACCATCTCAAATGTTGCTATTCCTCCTGTTTGCAACAGCATCCGTAGTCCCAGAACTTCCTTTGGGAGTAGGAGTGACATTTTCAAAATGACCTACTGTTGAATCCTTGCTTCTGCTTCTTCCCAGTTACATTATATATATGCAAGATTTTTTTTGCTGAGTGAAATTGTCTAACCCCTTCGGGGAAAAAAAAAGAGGGAAAGGGCACCAAACACACCTTTCTGAAACACTTTCATTTTGGGCCTAACTACAAAATTAAAGAAGATAAATGTTTCCTGGTGGAGCAATTCTACTACTTAATATCAGTAATCAATTACTCACAAGACCATTGTGTGGGCACTCTCAGCCCCAACTTCCAGCTAAGGCCATCCCGATCCATGCCTGAAAGGAGTGCCTACTACCAGTACAGGAGATTTTTTTTAGGCTGCCCTGCACTGATCAGCTTCATTTTTATGGGCTTACTAAATGCCAATTCTGTCAGAGAGACACCCCCCCACTCTTTAGAGCAGAGGAGGGTAGACACCTGTGTTTTAATTGCTGGTCTGACCTGGCAGATTAATTTAAACCCTTCTCCCTCCTGAGAGCACCACACCATGAGAATAGAAAAATATTCTCATTTACCTTCCACTTCATCACTGATATCAATGACAGACTTTTTGCTGACTTGGGGCTTTAATAAGCTGCAATGTAATTATATTACTGTACTTTATAGTGTTATACTTTTATATTCTATACCATAATTATACAGCACAGAGTTAATGGCATGCAAATGTGTTAGCACGTCATTAATAAGATTTATTGTGCATTCTTCCACGTAAATTACAAGAAATGATCATAACATGGTAATGATGTGGTGTCATAGTTTTTTGGAAAGTCTGAATGGGAGGGTTAAGGCTTTTGTACAATCATTATTATGCTGCCTAATGCAATACCTCAAGAGTTTGTTCAGGAGATCTCATGCACTGCCACTGTTGCTTATTCAAGACCCACAGACACTGCTGAAGCAAATGTGTTCTCAAGTGATGGCTTAAAGCAGAATTTTCTCTGTACCAGGCCTTAAGCACTCCATGTCTGTGAATATGACTCTACAAGTCTATATAATATATTGTACAACCTAGACTTAATTATGAGCAGTCTACAGTCTTAGAAATATCTGAAAAAGCTTACAATGGTCTCTAATATTAAGAAATTAAAGCATTTCATCTTCCTATAGTGCTTTAATTTGTACCACAGATTTTCTCTTGTGGCTCACTGTCACTCCTCTAATGCTGCTATCAGACACACAGTTTCTTCAGGGCAGACATAGATTTTCCACGTGCATCTCGAAGCCATTAAGTGGCATGGAAACCACACTACTTAACATTGTTAAGTAGCATGATTCTTCTACTTACAGTAGAGTAATACTAAGAAAAATGTACTGTTAAAAAAACAGGGAGCACGCCAAAATGGGATGTCTGACACATGATCTGTGGGGATCTTCTTCACACTCCAGTACCTTGCATGTCCAGTGAACCATCTATACTGTAAAGTAGTAATTTAATTTCTCGAACAACAACAGAAAGCAATATTTAATGAAGTAATGGCTAGCAAAATTCTTAAGAAAATCCTTAATGTCAGTTCAGAGGAGGTTAACGCTTGTGACAACTCATTAGAAATATTAGCTGCAAAGTCTGTGACGGCAAAATCAGATAATTTGTGGATTGAGGTAAGGACAGAACACACAGGTTTAACTCTGCAAACTTACATGTTTAAATAGGTTCCACTTATAATTAAATTTCACAATGTTTCTGACAGGAGTCAAAAAACCAAATAGGCTCTACTGCTGTTAATATATTTGTCACACAGTTTTGGCAGCTTTGATCAGCTTTGTCATTTTAGGCGGGGAGTAGTTTTTATATTGATTCAGGCATTAATCAGAACACATTTTTTATTTCAGAATTAGCATACCAAAAGTGTTTTGTGCGTTATCATGGTAATATGTTCTATCAAAGACTAAATTAACATTTTACTGCTGCTAACCAGAGGCAATGCTTCATATACAATTCAGATGATGTTGCCAAACTTTTCACGTTACCAGCTGTTTAAATTTGAGGGTGCTTAATATCTTTGGACCTAAAGAAAGATCTTTTGAAAATAACCTAACAAAGCCCCCCACAGTCCAGTACCAGTATTCCCAGAGCTAATGAAGCCCCATACTGTTCCTGATCTCTACTGTGCTTCCTGTAATGAGGTAAAGCACAATGTTCCAAACACCATTATGCAGCACCACTTTCCATCTTCACCTTCCTTTCATTTTTTCAAGTATTTTTAGTCTCAATGGTATTCTGAAAAAGGATAGGAGAGCAGAAGAGACGAAGGAACTGCTAACCTGCTGAATCTGAACTGCTTTCATTTCCTGGGAGTAAAAGATAATGACATAGTGGTAAGTCTGTATTTTGCTGTTTTCCACCATCTTCACATGGAAACTGCTACTCTTCTTCTAAAGCAACCACCCAGTGTCAACAGTTACCATTATGCATTAGTGTTTTTCTGGCAAAATTCCTGTCTGTCACCACAGAGGTTTCCTATGGCAAACATCCCAGTTTCATCCTACCTATAAATGCACAGATCGTGCAGCAGCTACTGCTTGCCAGGGAGCAATCATTGATCACCACTCAAGCAAATTTTCTCGACTTTTGTGAGATCTGTATAACAAAATTCAGCATGGCATCTGTGAAATAGCAGAAGTTTGTATCTTCTACAGGGATGTAGAATTTTTGCCAGGAATCTGATAGTTGAGGGTAGATGGAAGTTTTCACTTTTTGTCTGAGAATGGTTCCTATCTACAATGAGGAACACAGTTTATGCACTCTGCTTAGACTTAAAATAAACATTATCTGGGTTTAAATTCAGATTTAAAGTGTCATTTAAAAGAACAAACCCTCCTATGCATTCAGAAAAACAGATACACTGAATTACAGAATTTAACACACAATCCTAGAATCACCCTTACATAACTAACCATGATTTTAAAATAATTAGATAGTGCCAAACTGGATTATCCAGGAAGCTGACTTGCTCCAAAGAATTACCCATCTCCTTTGTCACATTTTGTTACTCAAGTGTGTTAAACAGACTTTTTCATCAAGGTAAGAACATCACTAAATTTTGTCAATGTCAGATCAGAGTACAGATACTGTCTCAGTCAATGATGTAAAGAAATACCAACTACAGAAATAATGGCAAAGAACAAGAGCTAGGCTGTTTCTCAAATATTATTTGCATTCACTCTGGGGTCTGCAGGAAGCCTGTACAAACCTGAGAAGAACTATTCTCCCATCAAGTTGCTCTCCCCAGAATCAAACTGCCAGAATCCCCATTAGCATCTCTCTATAAATGTCAAATGTTTAGCAATAATTTAATGTTTATGAGGTTAGGACTTGGATGACACTGCCAGTGTGTGTATCCACAAGGGAGGTCAACGCTCCTTAGCCAAACACCAATAATTCAAGGCTGTGTGGGTTTCTGCTGTGATATAGTTGTCAAATAGCACCTGGGAGTTTACAATCACATCTTAGCTGTGGGTACTCTTAACTAATGGTGGATACATTTCTTCCTACAAGGAGCTAAGATTACTCCCTCTGTCTCCTCTGGCTACTTTCCCAACCTATCATCACAATCTCAGTTAATCTGAGTTGATCCTCAGCCAGCTTATTTATATCTCTGCTTTGCTTATCTTCTTGAACAGAGGTGTTGCATCATCCATCATAAGTGGAAGATAGAGATTTATACATGTTTTCTTTGTCAATTGATTAAAAATAAAAAGATCACATACTTCCTAAGGATGGGATTAATTTATTTTAACTGTTAGCCACCTGAAGCCCAATATGGTTTCCCACACCTCTACAAAAAAAAAAAAAAAAAAAAAAAAAAAAAAAAAAAAAAAAAAAAAAAAAAAAAAAAGGCAGGTCCAGAAGGCAAGTTATTAGACCTAGTTTAAGTTTATATTTATCCTGCTTTCAAGGCCTGCTTCTCTCTCTCTTCACTGTGGGGATAGTCAAAGTGTCTAGCTCAGATTTGGCCAGATTTTTTTGATCCCAAAGTTAGATGCCACACTAACTCCCAAATGGCCCCTTTTCTTTTTGAACAGAAGTGGAAACCAAACCTGTGACCAGCCCTATCCCCACTAGAATGATGTTTCTGGGAAAAAAAATTATCCATTACTCATCTCCTGAAATCTGTCTAAGAGGAAGAAAGAAGACATTGAAAAATAGAGTTTCATCCTAGTCTGATAAGAGATACCACTAAGTCACTTAACAGTCCTTCACAAGAAACAGTGGTGAAAGCAGCTGTAATCTTTAAAGCAAGTGAAAAAACATCTACTCCAAATCATCAACTACTCCTTATAGAAATGATGTCAACCACCTCGATCTCTCTGGCAGAGCCATCCTCAATTTTTACATCCCAGTGCTCCAAGCCCTCAGTTTTAGAAGCTATGGAAGAATTCACTTCATATTGAGGCAGGCTGTAATCCCCTGAAGATGATGCAGCTTTTCCTCAGCTTCCAGTTAGATTTTTTCCAAAGACCTTCTAAAATCATGGGTTTACAGGAAAAAAAAAAAAAAAATCCAAATACTTGCTTAATTCTTCAAAGATATATGAAATCAAGAATACTTTTCTTACAATGAATAAATAATGTATTTGAAAAATATATCTTTTACTGACAAACGTTTGATATTCAGAGTTGACTACTGTTAGTGTGCATTCTCTTTTGGAAGACAGATAGCATTTTTCACCTGTGTTGGTTTTACAGTTCAAGAAGAGATATTGCTCCTTTAACATATATTTAGTTTTTTAGAACCTGGGATCTGCAATGAAGAATTCGCAGATTTAGGCTCTGTATGCTCATGTAGAAAAGTTATTTCCTTTCTAGGTTTCAGATACCCTGGCTAAATAAATGTGTTTTCCTTTTCTGTCAACATCAAGGGATCTTTTACCAATGGCAAGCAAGAAAAAGAACTAAGAGAAAACTTTATTCTTTATACTTCGACTGTGACACAACTTCTGAGTATTACAGTAAGATTTTCTGGAAAGCTAGTGCCCAACAATGTAAAAAACTGAAAAAAAAACCCAAAACAAACCAAAAAACAATGACCTATTACCTAACATTTCTTGCTGTTTCTTCTTTAATTTTATGGAATGTTGCTGTCCTATAGCATAGCAATATACCCCTTGCATGTCACTCACAGAAATTTCAAGTCCTGTAACAGACCAGCGTGATTTGAAATACCCTCTAGCTGTCTTGTTACTTGTTAGTTTGATATTGTTCCTCCCCTGAGGGGTCTTTATTGGTTTACTATCATGTACCTTCTTTCATGATTGGTTCATTCTGTTATCTCTACCTCATGATGTAATCCCTTAAAACTGACTGCCAGAGAGCAAACCGGGGTCTCTCTGTTTTAGCTTCCCTTCAAGCTAACTGGCCCCTGCCCTCTCGAGGGCAGGAGAAAATAAACTTGGAATGCAGCTGACAGAGTTTCCACTCTTTTCTCCGTACCTTCCGCTGCTGGCTACAGCATGCCTACATGCTGTGAGGAGGCGTTGGGCTGCACTGGTAAACTGAGGCACGCAAACCTCAGTTACCATCAATTCAGTCGCTGGTTCACGCGGGCATCGGACCCCGTTAACCTGCGAGCCAGGCTGGGAACAGCCTGGCCGGCAGAAATTAACAATGGAATGCATCTAACATTCAGAGAGAAATTTGAAGAACTTAGTGCCCACTCTCTGCACCTTTGGGACACCAACTACCGTTGACAGTCTTGGTTTACATGTTTTCCAACATAGATTACAATATCAGTCTCAATCTATCATAATGTAATTGCCACTCATTTATGAAACAATCACAAAATACTACTACAGCCCTTCACATGTCAGATGCAACACAGAACACAGGGGATCAGTAACAGAGCATGAAGCGTTTGACTAACGAGCTAAGGCTGCTTACTCCATCATTAGGGTGAAAAAGTGTTGGAATAGTTTTATAATTTCTGCATCAGCTCATCACCCAAAGTGCAGCTTGCTGAAGCAATGAAGCCCAGAGACCTGTTCCTTTCCAGCCTACTGAGCCATTTGTTGTCAGCATTGTGCTTTCAAAGACACAACAATTTCTCTGCCTGGGAAAGGGGTAAATTTGTGTTCTCAGAAGAAATCTGTTTTTCATTAAGACAAAAAAAGAATAAACTGAAACTTTAGTCAGGGTGTCACAATAGTGAATCCAGTGAGAAGTGGGGATATTTAAAAAGGCTTTCTTTAACCCAGGAATGCAAATATTCTGAGTAGTCCCTATAGAAGGAAAACATGCTCTCAGAAGTGCATTTGCAAGCAGGCTCTGAAATGCTGGTGCCCACCAAAGGAGCCTCTTTATTGTATGTCAGATTTTCTTAAGCTCCCTGCAAGCCTGACCTTTTCTGGGTTTCAGTGCCTTTGTACTACTCCTTGTCCCCAAAGAGAGGAAAAGCTACTACCTTTGGCTGATGCTAGCAACTCCTCTCCTAGGGAGTAAGGAAGAGAGAATCAGACGAAATTATTGGGAAGAACTTAGTTCATTTTTCACCCATCGCATGGGAGCTAAGCCATTGCTGCAATTAGAGGTTGTTAGCTGTTCCCTGGCCAGTATAAACTAGTAACCAGCAGCTGCAGCTGCTTTGTACTACATTACACAGGAGAAACTGAGCTGCTGCTAGTAATAAATCAGCATAATTTAATTTTGATTTAATGTTTATCCTTTTTTCCTCTACTGGCTAATAGTATTTTGATCCCTTTAAACACTCTTGTCTCTCACCATAATACTCATTTTGATAAACTGCTGCAGACATATAAAACTTTAGTTTCGAAAATACCCTTTTTTCCGCAAACCTTCCATCTGTAGAGCACCACTGTATCTCCTCTAATATTTAAGTGATAAACCCATTCAATTACCAATATGTTGCTTGCAATCTTGGGTTCGTTTGTGAAACTTCCTATGACAGCTCAGCTTGAGGGAGAGATGGGGAGTGTTCTGTTTGCAGCAAGAACAAGCTGTAATTACAAGCTGCAGATATAAATATGCACCTCCAAACCACACAGAAAGTGAGTTTCTTTAGCCATTAAAGTTATCCAGCAGTGTGAACAGTTGATGACTGTAATGACAGCTTGTTCTCATTTCCTTGCTTACAGAAATCGGACTGCTTCTGGCTGCTATCAATTAGCACATCCCAACACTTCGCAGGAATGTGGCTGTCAGCGACCCCACATTCATGTGTCAAGATAGAAGTCATGTTCATCTGAATATCTGTTCTTGCCTTTCATGAGCTTGATGACAGCTTGGGTTGCTAAAACACTCAGTCTGGCACTTCACTGAGCAACAGCTTGCAAGAGCAATAATAATAATAACAACATATCTTTAAAATATGGTAATATGTTTGTAATAAATAGAATCTATTTCTAGCTGGAGAATAAAAGGCTACACTGGAACAAGATGGGTTTCAGCTTGATCTCTTTATCCAGTACCCAACACCTACACTAAGGCATCAAAAATAAGTCAAAGTCTCATATTTTATTTATAAAAGGCCCAATTTTTAAAGAGTTGTTAGAAATGGAAGAAGAGATGTATCAATGAATATTTTAACAGTCTAAATAAATAAAACATAAATGATGAAATGTGGAACTAGGTAATTTTTGAGTCTTTAAGCAACTGCTTAGGTGCCTCAGAACCTAG
Source organism: Dicrurus megarhynchus (assembly GCA_013399195.1). Lineage (NCBI taxonomy): Eukaryota > Metazoa > Chordata > Aves > Passeriformes > Dicruridae > Dicrurus > Dicrurus megarhynchus. The sequence goes on from VXAD01001115.1 coordinate 1,382,102, forward strand.
AAAGGAACAATCAATCTTTACATACTTCATGTAAAGTATTTTCTCCAATGTCTTTGCTCTGAACATTTCCAGTAGTTAAGCTTATGTTTCCTATGTTACTGTTTCCTTCAAAAATTTATTTGAAGTGTTTTGGTGGAGGTAGGCTGCCTTGTCCAAGCATTTTTGTCACCCTCCTTATTTTGGATGAGACAGTCAGATCTGGAAAAGTTATAGTTAGCCTAAGTCACTGCTGCTACAACTGGCCTTCCTCAGTAGCTCAGATAATTTAGTTCATTGCTTTGGGTCATGAGGCATGACATAACCCTAAATGTGAAAATCTACAAAGAACTAGCAGCAAACATGAAAAACATGAAACCAAATTTTGTGTTTTTTAGGAATCACTCTTGGCTGCTTTAACTCATCCCCATTTCAGCTCATACATAAATTTCCACAGTACTTAATTCCAACAATCAGTATTTTGAATTCAATTCCCAGAGCCTACAGTCTGACACAATGTGACATTATCATAGTTAAAGGCATTTGAGAAGGTTTTGAGCTATTTAAATTCAGAAAAATCAGTTGCATTTAAATGAGCTGTTTATTAATTAGAATTAGATTTATCCTTTCCCATCTGCAGTATAGAAGTCTTTGATTTCTGTATTAAGGGAAAGTAACCACATATTTATGACCAACTTAAGTCCTGCCTCCTGTTCCCTTGTTCAAAAGAAGTAAAATTCAGTTGTCTATTTTTCTTGCTACACTGATAAACATTCAATTCCTTGAAACAAATGGGGTTCTCTGAGCATGCCAAAGCATTTCAATCAGTTGACAAGATCATTGCAACAGTTTGGACTGGGTTTCAGATTATCTGCCAGACTTAACACTCAAAATGCTACATCTCATAAAACAGTTTTAGAATCATAGAATGGTTTGTGTTGGAAGGAACCTTTACGAACGTCTAGTTCCAACCTCCCTGCCATGGGCAGGAACACCTCCTACTAGACCAGATTGCTCAGGGCCCCATCCAACTTGGTCCTGAACACTTCCAGAGATGGGGCACCCACAACTTCTCTGGGCAACCTGTTCCAGTGCCTCACCACCCTCATAGCCAATAACTTCCTCCTAATATCCTGTCTGAATCTACTCTCTTTCAGCTTCAATCCATTTCCCCTTTTCCTGTCTTTACATGCTCTTGTAAAAAGTCACTCTGTCTTTTCTGTAGGCTCCCTTCAGGTACCAGAGGGCTGCAGCTAGGTCACCCCTAAGATGGCTCTTTTCCAGGCTGAACAAATTCAATTCCCTCAGCCTTTCCTCCCATGAGAGGTGTTCCATCCCTCTAATCATCTTGGTGGCCCTCTTCTGGACTCTTTCCAACAGGTCCATGTTTTTCTTGTGCTGAGGTCTCCAGAGCTGGATTCAGTACTCCAGGCAGAGTCTCATCAGAGTGGAAAGTAGCTTAATGTTTGTCCACCTTATAATTAACAGCTACAATGCAGTAAAGTTTCCTTCATTTTTGTTTCATTAATTCTTGTCAATAAATATTGAACATGTTGAGAAGAAAATATCAATTATTTTCAAATTATTTGAAAATTAATATCACATCAAAAGTTTTGGAAGAAGGAATGGGCTCACAAAACTAATTAAATGGTAGAGTTAGCGTACCGCGTCTAGAAATCTAGGTTTATTTCTTTTCTTCTTTTGAGTTCAGCTCTCATCATCATGTATTTTGGGTGGAAAATTTTATTAAGCCCATGGGATAAACTAGGCAAAGAGAGGATCTGAGCATCCACCTCTTCCTTGACTCTATCAGAACACAAGATAACTTGGAGGAGGTGGCTCTCACTCCTCCTTGTTGGAATTGTGACACTTGAAGAAATGAGTCCCTATCCCAAAAAAAAAGAACGCTCCAGATCAGTAGGAAGAATGCTTTGGGACACTTTGGAGCCACTACCCATAGAGTCTTTCTAATCCTGTAGATATTGACATTGTACAGTTTTTTACTGGGTAATGACTTGGGAACAATCATAACCTTATCTATACCTTAAGATTTTGGGAAGAAGCATGCAAAGTAACTAAATTGCCAAGACTAAACCTCCTTATCTCATATTCTAGTTACCAAAAACTTCACATTTTTTGTAAAAATATAGGTGAAATTATATCACAGACAAAGTTAAAAAAAATTATATCACCAAATCAGGAAGCTGACAGAGAACACTTGCCTGTGAAAGCTAACAGTGTACAGAGGAACGGAGAATGAAATGTTCTCTGCTTTAGACTTGTAATAAAACTTTCAGTGCTTCACAGTGCCTCTGGTAGCTATTCAGACCCTCTCTAAAGAGCTGTGACTCATCAGCTGAAGAATGCTAGTCTGGGGCTCATTTTTTTTCCTGAGGCCATGCCACCTTTATTGTAGTGTCTACACCCATAACAGAAGTTGAAAATGTTATGATTCTGCATAGCTTGGCATATTTCTCACTCCCAGGAATAAAATGGTTTTGCTGGAAAGAAGGGCAGATGTGATTATGTAAAACATTCTTACATTTGCAATAAGTTATTGCTCTGTTCTACACAAGTTACTCATGGTTAAAATTTCATGTTGATAGCACTGGGGAGTAGCAGGAGACAAAGCCAATGCAATGAAAGAAGCTAATAAAGCAAGGCATCTCTGGGCCTTCTGCCTCCCTGTGTTATCTGTACTGTACTTTAATTCAGCTGCACATCCTAAATTTTATGGTGATATAAACCTGAAAACTCTAACTGAGAACACTTTGGTTAACGTATATGAGAATCAAGAAGGCTTTTGATAAGGATAAAAAAGAAACAAGGGAAAACCCCATCGGACATGAGCCCTCCAGAACATTTTTATGTGGGTTTCTGGGTTGTGTGTATTCTTTACAGATCTTCATGTTCCAAAAAAAAAAAAAAATGTGGAACACATAGGGAAGGGAAATGTAGTCAGAAACATTCCTATGAGTTTTCATTTTCTTTGAATGAAAAACAACTTCAAAAAGACCTGGAAAGTTTAAAAGATGATATTGTAATGCCAGAATAATGAAAACGTTTGTGGCACTGTTAATGTGAATCAATATCAGAGAGACAGAATGTCAGTACAAGTTATCCTACTATTGAAATAAACACATCAGGAAATTTAAGACCTTATTGTGTTGTGTGTGGAAAACTTGCAGCAAGAGATACAAAGAAAAATTGAGTTGGTGCTGTATCAGTAAATCTGAGGCCTAAATCAAAAAAACAACCATATATACATTACTTAGTGTCTCTCTCTCCTTTGAGTAGCATCCATAGCCATGAATAGCACTGGTTCCCTGTCCAGACAGAATGTTGTTCACCACAGGAAGGAAGAAGATAGATAGAATGTGGGTCTATAAGTCCCCTCTGCCTGGCCAAATTCCAAGATTTCCAGAGAGTCTCTGAGCCAGCCATAAATCAGAGCCTCATGCCATGAGCACTTTCAGCTGGGGAAATAGGCTGACTTAGTCGTACATTTATATGGCAAAAAAAAAGGCTACAGAAGAATGACGAATAAGGCCTGTCAGGTACAAATAATGTAGGATGAGGTGAGAATTAGGATCTTGACAAGTAATGATAAGAGCTTTTAGGCGATAGCTGATTCTAATGAGGAGAGAACTTTCAGCCTGAAAGAGCCATTGGGACCTTTCCTTACTAAGACCAATGCCCTGAAAGGATGTTGGCACTTAGAAGCACTTTTGTGCGGCTCACTCCCAAATCCAGCTCACACGCTCTGATTAGCCACACTCTTTGCCCAGAGCCAGGTGTACAGCATGGTTGAAAACAATGAGGACACAGATGGACTTGGAAAGGAATACTATTACCAAGAATAGTGAGAACATGACCCAGAAGATCAGAAACCAGCATTAGGTGCAAATATTTAAATTGTGAGAATTCCAAAATTCATTACAAAAATGCTTGAACTGCATCAATGTTAGTGGATCAGGATCTATTTGAATATAAGAAAAAAAATCAGGAAGCCTGCTGGAATAGAAAACCTGTGACACAATCTCAATGTTATATACCAAAGAATCATTAAAGTGAAAGAGGAAACTATTGGAAGAGCTAAAGGGAAGACTACAAGACATTTGCTTTGCCTGTCTTAGTAACTTACAGAAACTTAATTGTGGAGTTTTCTAACTTCATAACTGAAAGAGAACTTTATATAAGACCAGGTAATGGTTGCAGGACCATTTGGTTGAATACCCAATCCATCAAAAATTATTTCGATATCTTCTACAAAGCACTACAGAAGTAAAAAATATCTATACAATTGTTTACTGCTTATGCAAACTTAATTAAGCTGAATCCAAGAATCTGAACTAATGCAAACAGTTTAGGCCTTGGGCTCAAAAGTTACAAACAAGTGTTTATTGTACTTATTATCTCCTTAGTGCACTTTTTACTTTCCCTTCCCTTCTGCTGCCTGCTATACTTCATCAGCAATTTTTACCTTGATTCTTTTCACTTGAAAAAATAAATTTGGGAATTTTACAAATAAATAAAGCAAAACCACACACATTTCTACAGGAATGTTCCTTAATGAAAAAGCAGACACACACACCCATAACCACATACACCCCACTGCCCTGATTTTCTCTTATTGCCCTCCTGTGCTTCTGTAAACAGTTTCCTGTTCAGGTAGGCATTTTCAGCTGGAGTTATAAAAAAAATAGAGAGATCATTTAGGAAGCTGTAGGGCAGCTTCACCATATGGTATGCCCAAAGGATACACTAGCAACACAATAAACTGAAACTCATCATGTCATACTGCTGTATTAAACATCCCTCATTGCCTCCAATTGTAGCAGAGGTCTGAACCAGAAAATGCAAGATAATGCATACATGACAGTTCTCATTCTCCAAGTAGGCCATAGCAAAAATTATTTCTAAGGCATAAAATAAGAATGTGCAGGGAGAATAAAAACAGTATTGAGGAGACCAAATATTACCTTTTTTGTTCCTGAATGGTTTCCAGGTCCAGTAACACACAGGCCATCCAGTGCAGAAAAGTAAGGGTACTGCCCCCGTGCCTAAGTTGCTGTATTATTATATCAGAGTTAATATATTACATTACATTACATTACATTACATAACATTACATTACATTACATGTATTAGAATAGTATATATTATTATATCACAGATATAATAAAAGCTCTCAGCTTTCTGATTCAACAGATGATCAACTATTGCCCTGCAATGTAAGAAGAATACAATCCAAGTGCTTGTGAGGCCTTTGTACTGGTGTACAAGCACACAGATGGTGCAAGGTACCTGACAGTCTGACCTAGAAATTCATCTGTTCTGAGGCCCCTTTAAATCCTTTGCACACTCTCTTTGGAGCCCTGAATGAAAATAAAAGCTTTTAGCTTTGCTTCTTTTTTACAAAACTCTCCACTACCAACCACTGTTAAAAGTTTCACACAGTGAAGTACCTGAAAAACCTCTGCTGAAACTCTATGATCTGGGAAAAAGGCAAAAGAGAAAGAAGCAAGGAAAGAAGGAAGGAGAAAGAGAAAGAGAGCTCACTTCTACTGTCTTTGAAAAAGAGGAGCAAGGTGGGATTAAAGCATCAGATGAGACAGTTCAGACACAAAGGACAACTGACCAAAAAAAGAGATTCATCACAGGCTAGAACATCTGTGTCTGCCGGCTGATTTTTGGCAGCTGCTGCTGCAAGAGCAACCACTTGCCACTGCTCTTCTGACCAGTGGTTGAGGACAAAACACAGCATCCATCACTTGCACAAAAAGCTCTTTATTTCTCATCAGCAATGCTCCTTGTGCTACAGCCCTGAAGGGTGGAGGGTGAGGTCTCTAGCCTGCTTATTCTTAGCTAAACTGAACTACATTCAGGTGTCACTGAGAAAACACCTGACGGGAAAAAACCACAAAGGCTTTTGTTCAGCAATAATCAGGCCTGCAGGTCAGCATCCACGGTCTTTTCCTTTCATAGAAACATAGAAGCATAGAATGGTTTGGGTTGAAAGGGACCCCTCTGCCATGGGCAGGGATGCCACACACTAGACCAGGGTGTTCGAATCCCCATCCAACTTGGCCTTGAACACTTCCAGGGATGGGACATGCACAACTTCTCTGGGCAACTTGTTCCAATCCCTCCCCACTCCCACAGTGTGGGATTTTCTTCCTAAATCTAATCTAAACCCACTATCTTTCAGTTTAAAGCTAATCCCCCTTCTCCTACCACTGCATACCCTTCTCAAATGTCCCTCTCCAGCTCTCTTGCAGACCTCCTACAGTTACTGAAATGTTGCTATAGGGTGTCCCTGGAGCCTTCTCTTCCCCAGGCTGAACATTCCCAACTTTTTCAGCATGTCTCCGTAGGAGAGTTTCTCCAGCCCTCTGATCATCTTGGTGGCTCTTCTCTGGACTCACTCTAACAGGCCTATGCCCTTCCTGTTGGTGCTGGCCAATGCCAGGCTGGACGCAGTACTCCTGGTGGGGTGCTGCCAGAACAGACTAGAGACGGAGAATCCCCTCCCTTGCCCAGCTGGCCATGCTGCTTTTGATTCAGCTCAGGACATGTTTGGCTTTCTGGGCTGTGAGCACACCAAGTCATGCAGAGCTTTTCATTCACCAACACCCTCAAGTCCTCCTCCTTAGGGCCGTTCTAAATCCTTGTCCATCCAGCCGGTATTTGCACTTGGGATTGTCCTGGCCCATGTGCAGGACCTTTCTCTCGGCCTTGGTGAACTTTATGAGGTTCATATGGACCCACTTGAGACTGTCAAAGTCCCTCTGGATGACATCCCTTCCCTCCAATGTGTCAACTGCACCACAGAGCTTGGTGTCATCAGCAAACTTGCTGAGGGTGCATGAAATCCCAACTGTTTCATTTGTACTTATATTTGTTTTGTTTTATTTTTTCTTCACTTTTAAATATGAGTTGTCATTATTCAATTTAGGAATTACCACTCTAACTCAAAATCTACACCACAAATCAAAATGGGATGTAATTATAAATTTTAGTATCATTATGAAATCAAATTATAAGAACATCTTATTCAATTGCAATGAAACATTCTAAATAGATGGTAAAATTGCACTTTACTACTGCTAAGTGAAGCTGGAAACAGGATAGGGTGTTGATAGGAATCAGTTACAAATGTAAAATTGATCACTAATTGACCAAAACTTCACAGGTAATCAACCTAATAACAGTTAATCAAACAAGAGTTACAAGTTAAACAAATAAATCCTTCACTCACAGTCCCTCCTTTTGATACCCTGCTCCCTATGAAGTGGAACCTTGTTCACTGATCATTTAAGAGACCAGATATTTTTAGAGTTCATCCTTGCTCAAGTTGTAGACAGACTTGAGACCTATTTCATAAAACAAAACCTTCAGCACCAGCGGCTCCTGTCACAGCACATTATCTCCTCAGTAGTACTGGCACAGCTGAGTACTGAGAGGCTTTGCTGTGAACCAGACCAAGGAATTGATAAAGCTGAAAGTAATTCCACGGATTTTTTAAAATTTTTGTTTCTTCAAGTCAGATCAGTTTCTCTGTCTAGATCTTGGCAGGAGTGGGAACATGCAGGGAGGTGGCAGTTATCTGCTGCCTGCTACTTCAAAAATTCTAGGTCACAGCCTAACAACTTATTTTTTTAGTTGTCCCTTTTAAACAGTTGCAGTTTATACATGCAAAAGCAGTAATAACTACTCAGCATTTAAAACATGTCCCAGAATCTCAAACCTTGGAAAGAGGTACGTGGTGAAGCCTTAAAGCTGTGCACAACTGCACTTCTGCACAAGATTGAGTTATAGAACATTGATAATGTTGAAATTTCTTCCCCCCTTCCCCCCCCCCACTTAAATATTTTCCTTCCATTTTCCAAATATCTTCCATTTTCTTCTCACCAAGTTTGCAGCAGCTAGACTCAGGTTGCTGGACACTCTGGACTCTGTCTCCAGTTAAGAGGGGAGAACATGGGGGTGTGTTCAGTCTACTGTGCTAGCTGGAGCCTTGAACCAAACTATCCATGCTTGACTTGGAAAAGCTGAGCTGTAATAGGTTGTCCCGCACCACCTTAGTCTATCTAGGACACTGCAGTAGAAACCTACACCTGTAATTAGGAGCCCCGTGTGCAGAAAACTCCAAGCTTGGGCTCTGATGAGCAATAGTAAGTGGAAGTTGGAGGATTTATAATGTGCAGTTGTGAGGAAATCTGTCTCGAGAACATGTACTTAACTGATGGTATAGACATGCTGAGAGCTATTCTGCTGAGAGCAGTTTATTCCTGCAACACTCAGTTATTGCTTCAGGGGACTTTAAATATCATTTCTTGTGGCCCAGATGATCACAGGTATTCAGGCACATACAAGAAATGTAAGCTTTCCAGAGTGCTATTTCACTGAGGCACAGATGGAGCTGTATGATTTATCTGAAGTCACCCAGGGATACAGCAGCAATCAACCTCACCAGGACTATTCCCCAAAGCACGGCCAGACTTCATAATAGATGCTGACTAAGTACACAGTCAGCGCCAGGACTAGAAATGGATTCCTCCACTGAATTCTGTTTATTGCTGTAAACAATTTACATGGATAGAAGCTTGTTACAGGGTTGGTGATTCATTGAGCTGTCTTACTAGATCATACTTGCTGTATAACTTGAACTGCGGGTGCAACTAGTGCCTGTGAGGCTGGGCAGTTGGCTATGTTTTGGCTAACTTGTCAGCAATTCAGACAGGGGTTTTCTAAACAATAACATCAGATTCAGTGGCAGCCCTGCATAGAGAGGAAGGAGTTGCAGAAAAAGGCATAGAGAGGAAGGAGTTGTGGAAAAAGGCATAAAGTTGTCAGCTGCGAGTTACACTCATAGTCTAAAGATGACATCACATCACTGAAGCCACAGCAGCAGTTCTCATATCATCTCCACAGCCTGGCTTTACCTGAACTGATCTTTTAAGTTCACTGATGGTAATCTCAGCCCAGCTTCTCTTTTACACAAAGATATTTTATACAACTTGACCATTACAAAGGTCTCGTATCTTTCATTGGCACCTACTGTAAGACTGTTTTTAATCAGCAGCGCAGACTGGAAAGATCTCAAGATAAATGGGATTCAGATCCCCACTCTACCCTGTTTACTGTGCTCTTGAACATATGTTGAGAAGCCTATAATGGTTTGCTGTAACAACCAACTCACTGTGTAATGGGTGACAAATGAGTTATAATATTTTACTGCACTTGGCTAAGTACATGAAATGCCATGTGCAGGGAGCATATTTCAGGATTTATTCAAGTGCAAGCATTGAAACATTCACATTCTTTGCAGGAGGCAAAAGGAAATAAAGACTTTGATTTTTTTTTTTTTTAATAAAACTGAGGCATTCTTTGAAAGGATTCGCTCTGGTTTTGCCATTTTGAAGTACTAAATACAAATCAGTTTGGCAGAATTATGCTTAAATTATATTCTAACATTTGCCACTATGTATAAATTGAGAGGAAGAGGGCTGTTTGTGAGATTCTCAGATACAGCTCTGTTAGATGCTGCGGGAAAACTGCCTGAGTCAGGGAAGCAGGGGGAGACAATCACCAACGGCACAATCTGCCAAGGGCTGGACAATCCAACAGGACTCTTTTGTGGAGTTTCTCCGCACATGTTTGACTTAGGTCTGTGGTGTATCAGTGAGATATCATTGCTGACATTAACATCTGCTTACCTTATCCCCTCAGGTTGCTCTTTGTCATTTAGTTTCCTTCCTCTTGTAGAAAGTGGTGTTTTCTAAGTGAAGGAATTGCACTATACCTGTCCTATATAATAGAGGACAATTGTAATATTGTGGTATTGATAATTGTAAAAACAAGCTGTGGACTGATGCAGTAACCACAATTTGCCCTCCCATCCGTTTTAAGCCAGCAATTTTTCCTAAATCTAAATATCTTCAGTCCCAATACACAGCCGCTTAAGGAATGAAGCACTCTTTTAAGCTCTCTTTTAGCTTAGCTTCATTAGATTTCCATTAAAAGCTGCCTTTTGGCTGGTTTTCACCCACAGTAGAAAGTTATCGTCATGCTCTGTCACTCTGTCCCTCTTTCCAAACCCGATGCCCACTTACTCCTGTTTGAGTCAACACCAGCATGTGGACACTGAATGTCTTTTATTTGAATTTAATGTCAGATTGCTGCCTAGTCCTTATTCAATTGGTCCCAAACAACAGCAAAACTCAATCTGTGTGAAAGTCAAACAAGGAAAATTCAGTTGTGGGAGAGAAAACAAAGCAAAGCAAAACCAAATAAACCAAAACAAAACCACCACAACAAAACAAACAAAAACAAATCCAGTTTTTTGTGTGTGTCCTATAATACTAAAAATACCTTGTGAGGGCTTCAACACAGTCCCACACATCATCCTTATCTCCAGCTGGAGAGATATGGATTTGAAAGGTGGACTATGCAGTGAATAAGAAATTGTCAGGATGGGCACTGCCAGAGAGTTGTGGTCAATGGCTCAGTGTCCAGCTGGAGGCTGGTGAGAAGGCTTTGTCTTGGGACTGGTGCTCTTCAATATTTTCATCAGTGATATGGACAGTGAGATCAAGTGCACACTCAGCTGACACTCCTGAAGGATGGGATGCCACCCAGGAGGACCCGGACAAACTTGAGAAGTGAAGCCCACGAGAACCTCAGGAAGTTGAAAAAGTATAAGGCCAAGGTGCTGCACCTGGGACAGGGCAATCCCAGACACGAATACTGACTGGGAGGAGAACAGATACAAGGTAGCCTTGAGGAGAAGGACTTGGAGGTTCTCATGGATAAAAAGTTGGACATGACCCAGCAATGTGCTGCTTGCAGCCCAGGCAGGCAACTGGATCCTGAGCTGCATCAAAAGAGGAGTAGCCAGCAGGTCAAGGGAGGTGATTTTGCCGCTCTGCTCTGCCCTCATGAGACCCCACTGGGAGTAACTGCATCCAGCTCTGGACTCAGCACAAGAAAGATGTGGACCTGTTGAAGCAGGCCCAGAGGAGTGTCATCAAGATGATCAGAGGGCTGGAGCACCTCTCCTACAAACACAGGTTGACAGAGCTGGAGATGTTTAACCTGGAGAAAAGAATGCTACAGGGACAGCCCATTGCAGCCTTCCAGTGCCGAAAGAGGTCTTATAAAAAAGAGGAGTACAGATATTTTACATGAGCAGATAGTGATAAGTCAAGGGAGAACATTTTCAAACTAAATGAAGGGAAATTTAGATTAAGTGTTAGGAAGAAATTCTTTCCTGTAATGAGGCACTGGAACAGGTTGCCCAGAAAAGTTGTGGGTGCCCCATCCTTGGCAGTGTTCAAGGCCAGGTTGTATGGGGCTTTGAGCAACCTGGTGTCGTGGGTGGCATCGCTGTTTGTGGCAGAGGGGTTGGAACTGGTTGATCTTTACAGTCCCTTCCAAGTCAGGCCACTGTATGATTCTGTGGTAGGGTGTATATTTCCCCTGATATCAGATACATGTATTGGTTTTGTTTTAATCAGAGTGAATCCTCATTTACAATAATGTGGCACCTTAGCTTTAGTCGTATTTTCCTCACATAATGAGAATGCTGGGAGTCAGGTTTTATGCTTCAAAAGTCAGGACAAGCCATCAACAAAGGACAGAAAAATAAAAGTGATTGAAACAAAACTGCACTGTCAGCTGCATTTTCCTCTTGATTCTTAATCTGCAAATGACCACATAACTACATAATTCACACATTTTCATGGAAGACAATTATATGCATTGTCTTGCACAGTAAATTATAGAACCCTGGCCAGTGTACACCTTTCCTGGCAATTAATCACACTGATATAATTTAAAGACACTTTCTCCGATTTGTTTTTTCACCAACAACAACAAGATGAAAGCCTGGAAAACATACTTAGCTGAATGCTTTCCTATTGATTTATTTTATCCTATTAAAGCCTTTTTTATTCTTAATACCAAGTAGGAAAATACTTAAAATCTTTATGACACAAATCCAGAGTCACAATAAACTTTTTTTAAAGTGATAACTCCACAGATACTCCACACTGCCTTTAACTCTATAAAAATAAACTGAATTTGTATAGGTGTTAAATAATATTAAACTACTCACCCACAGGTATGGACATTCATAAGACAGCACAGGCAACAATGTCTTTTTCTCCTGTTCACCTTGATCATGACAGCAGCAATTTCCTGAATCTCCAAGCAATGTTAGATGATGTCCGGGACAAAATATTGTCTGCAAGGATTGAGTTAAAACCCATAATGTTAGACATTCAGTTTCAAATATACAAGGTTTAAAAATGTACCCTGTTTGTAGCACAGAGCAAGAGAAAGGTTATGTGCTACAGGCATGATGCTCCCAATGAACCATGGCAAGAAACCAGAAGATACTGCAGGAAGTTGTTTGCCATGCAGGAGATCTCAGAGAGATTTTCTGTCTCTGTCCAGCCCCACGGGCTCTGTAGCCTCTCCTTCAGTGCCTCCACTGGGATGCTGACTGCCTGCTTCCAGGGCCAGCTCCTGTGTGGCACAGCAGTGCAAACTCAGATCACACGGATGTGTAAAACTCCAAGCTGGTAGAAAAAGATGTGAAAAACTTTGTCTGGAGCTTCTGCACCTTGTCCCAGGAGCTGCCCTTGTCTCAGACCTGTCTTTCAGCTGTGTGGTGGCTGTTCTGGAATTCAAATATCAGTCATGAACTATTCTCACCAATGTCATCTGCAGAGCTCCCCCTTCCTTTTCAGAGTCATTTTAGGATATTTGACCTTCCTTGTTCAACACTGTCTTGTCCCTCATGAACACTGTTTATGAGTAAAGCCTCCAGGAATGTTCCAGCTTCCTAGAGACTTTTCAAGACAACCTTACTGAAAACCATCTGGATCAGTTTCAGCTTGTTTTAATGGAGCATGAGAGTATAGACATTCAAATAGTAGCAATGGGTTAGGGCCAGGCAGCCTACTGTATTACTGCAGGGTTGCAGTAACTGGTTGCAAAATAATCATTTATCTCAAACATTTTGAGATAAAAATTACTTCTTCTGACACAGCTTGGGCTTAGGACATACACTGAAATAATATTATAAATATTAGGCTGTCCTTGTTCCGGTCTGGATAGGGTTAATTTTTGCAGTAGTCAGGAAGTGGCATGACTAGGCCTCAGAGTTTATTCTATACCACCTCACATCATTTTCTGGGGACAGGGGGAAGGGCTCCCTTCCGGACCAGGATAATGTGGTGGAGGGAGCAGTCGCATATTGTCAGGGAGTTTCCACAGGGTGAGCAATGATGTTTCTTTTCTTGTACCCTCTGCCATTAGTGTTGTCACTGTTACTGTTCCTTTTCTTATCTCATTGCTGTTTCCAGTAAATTGTTCTCATCTCAACCCATAATCTTAACCTTTTGTGCCTCCATTTCTCCTCTCCAGCCCACTGCAGGGGAGGCAGAGGAGGAGTGAGCAAGTGGCACATGGTTNGAAGGGCTCCCTTCCGGACCAGGATAATGTGGTGGAGGGAGCAGTCGCATATTGTCAGGGAGTTTCCACAGGGTGAGCAATGATGTTTCTTTTCTTGTACCCTCTGCCATTAGTGTTGTCACTGTTACTGTTCCTTTTCTTATCTCATTGCTGTTTCCAGTAAATTGTTCTCATCTCAACCCATAATCTTAACCTTTTGTGCCTCCATTTCTCCTCTCCAGCCCACTGCAGGGGAGGCAGAGGAGGAGTGAGCAAGTGGCACATGGTTTGGAGTAATTTCAAGTGGGATCATTAAATTGGAGAATACCATTCCTAAACCACAGCAGGGGCACTGTTTTTACATATAAAAAGTGTGGCTGTTATGTTGACGTCATAATATCAAGGTATTAACAGCCATGGAAATTCTAGTTTCACAGTATTTGTAGTGTTCATAAGGTTAAGTGTTCATTCACCAGGAATGAAAAAAAACCACAGGACAAATTGTCTAATTTAGGTAAACTAATTCTTATTGCTTAGCAGATATATGACATTATTCCACAGAAAGGTGTCACTGCACAATTTTACGTCTCAGGCTGTACTCAGTTCTACAGGATCCATATATGGGTAATTAATGAATCTTCTCTAACTAGCCAACCACATGCCCATTACCAGGCTTGTGAGTCAGCATTACTAATTCATGACAGCTTCAGCTGGTGGCTAGGGATTGTCCCCCACAGTGTGTGCCACTGTTTAACTTGTGTGTATGAGACTAATTACACCAGCACATACTGAATAATTCAAGCTTCCTTGGACTCAAACACAGATGTCAGTAAGGCTTATTCATGCCCCCAAGCACTGTCCCACACTGGAAGCTGTGCACAGTGCATTCTGTCCCTATTTTCAACATAGAAAATGGCTATTCCTGATATAGCTGAGGATGCCAGACATGTCGGTTTTTTTGGGCTTATCTATTTTCCTGATGAGAAATATTTTCCAAGTGGAATCTGAAAACTCTGTGCTGTAATTTGTGGTGCCCAGGCATGATCACAGATAAAGCACCCAGCAGGCAGTATGTGTGACACGTGTCCTCATTGCCATGCTTGCAGGATGGATGCAGCAGACAGAAGGAAGATGTAAAGAGAGCAAAATACATTTTAGATTTCCTGGATACGTTGGACATCCTGAAAATGTGCTGACCTAATGGCCTATACATTTGCAGTAAATTTGATATACAGAAGAGCTGGAAACATTTGCGAGTCACTTGGAGAGTACATACACACAGGCTGGGAGCTGCAATTACCTCTGTTAGGGTGACATACAACACAGTCTGACAGATGTTTGTGAGAATGAAATGGTGCTGCCATTTGGAAAATGGCATTGCCAGAGTCAAATCACTTTCACAGGTCTGTCTTAGCAGGAAGCTACTTACTTCCTGCAAAGAGGAAATGGAAGAGGAAACTCAGCTCCATGGCTGGTATCTGAATGCAGAAGTAGTGTAGATATGATGAGTGATAAGGGCCTTTTTAAAAGGTTGGGTTACTCTGTGGCTTACAAACAGTGAGAGAAGCAAATACTGTTAATGAGGAAATTGGACCTATTTTCATTCATCCCTATTAGTAGTGTTCCTAACTACCAACCTCTGCACATTTCAAAAAACTGGATAAAACATAGGTCCGACAGAGAATGACTGAGCCCAAAGGTCATTTAATATTGTATATTTAAAGTGTTTGGTGCAGTGACAGCTTTGTTTAAAGGAAAAAAATTAAGTCTGGCAAGGTTTGAGATAGGGATCTGGAAATTATATTAAACCCCCCCTATGTTAGTGATGAAATAAATTATTTATTGATGTTTTTCTTTCAGCTATATCAATTGTCATCTGTGCATTCAGAACAGAGCACAGATCTTTAACTCTATGAAAATATTATATAAGATTCAAGGCCATTAAGACAGCAGAGAGGAAATAGCTCAAAAATATATTAAAGACAATTGCGTCAGTCTTAAAATATGCAGTAATTTAATTAAGAATAGGAAAGCTAAATTTCATCCACCAGCCCACACATTCAAACTATATTAAAGCAAGAACTCAGGCTCTCTTTTAATTTTTCATCATAATAGAATATTTGGTACCCGCTCTTCTGCCTATGCCATATCTCTACTGGAAAATTCAATCTTGGCTGAAATTAAATCCCTTTTGAAATAAGGTAAAATTTCATTGCCATGTTCCAAACAACTGACCTCACACAGGCCTCAAAGGGGTTTTTACTCAGGAAAGAGATAGTGAAAGAATAAAATAAAACTACCAAGACAGGTTTTACTCACCTGTAGGAGTTTTCATCTGAATCTCAAAATGGCAGTCACCACTGTCTCCCCTGAAGCAGGGAGGAAAACAATTCTTTTTCAATGAAAGAACTGCACACACACAACTAAATGTCATTCTCAGTCAGGCATTTATATTCCATTTCCCTTGACTAATTTATTATTTTTTTCTTTAATTTCATGATGGATGATTTTAGACTTTGGGAGAGTATATACAACAATGTTGTGGCCAGATGTGTGTATCAAAAGAGATAACTGTCGTGTGTTCCTCCTCATTTACACCTCTAGATTTGCCATCTGCCTCCTGGAATTGGAAGAGAGTCAATGAAATATTTCTGTTCTTCAAACACTGAACAAGGAACTTGATTAGTAAAAGGAACATTGTATTAACCTCAAAGCTACTGTTCTTCTTTTTCCATTTCACTGCAGAGTTTGTGCATAAAATTCTTCTGTGCCGGGCTTCTTACTGCAAGCCAAGATAAACAACTTACAACATTGTCACAGCAACCAGCGCACTCTCACATTTACACTGCCTTTAGGCTGATAAGAAGTGTGATCATTTTCTATTTTGTTATTAGTCACATTACCTTCATTTAGCAATTGAAAGTTGTTTCTTCTAACTGAGCAATTGTTAATCAGTCAAAAGGTTCTTTCATTAATGCACTTAATACTTCCTCCCAGCATATTTTTATTACTTTTCTCCTTCAAATATTGCTTCATTTTTAAGTTTATATTCAAACCCTCTGATCTAAACAGAAAGCCCTAGGAGGCTTTATTATTATTGCAGTTATCTTTTTCTCTGGGTTTTGACCTATCCAATGTTTTTACTGAATCTAGTAATTTGATCTAGCAAATCAAATCTAGTTAGTAACAAACATTTTAGAAATCAGGCTACTGGAGCTTTTGGCACAACATAGAATTTGCTGTATGGAGTTTCATGGGTATTTTTGCCCTGTCACATGTCTTTGAAGTACATTTTGATATCCTATTAAGAACTATTAAGAGAGGGTTTTATTTCCAGCTATGTTGTTCTTTCAGCTTTGACTTAAACTGGAGTGGGATTGAGTCTCTAATACTGAATTTATTCTGAGAAATTAAAGATCAGAAATTAAGGGTTGTTATCTTAGACAACATCCTCAGATACTTTCAAGCAGTAAACAGCATACAGTACTTATATTACAGAAGCATTTTTCATGTGTACTCTTTCTGGCCATTGGAAATTAGTGCAATCAGAAGTAGCCTATTTTACCTCTTGCATCATTTCTTCAGAATCAGTATGTGGCCTCTGCTAGAATTTGCTGATCCTGTTTTAAATGCAGTTCCTTGCTTTAGAAATCCATAAGAAATCTATCCAACAGTTTTACACCATCAGACACAAAAGTGCACATACACACAAACGCACACACACAAATATGGGTTTTTTCTATGGTTTCAGGAACATCTGTGTCATTGTTATGTTAGAGTGAGTGTAATGGTAATTTTTATTATGACACACAATTCCAATGGTTCAGGAAAATACAGACTTTGTCTTTCAGAACAAGCCAGGCTGATGAAATATCTTCCTCTTCTTGGGACATTTCCAGACATAAAAGAGTTAACATATTGGAATCACCGTTATCCAAACCATGCAGCAAATCCTAATTATCCTGGAAGATGAACAGCTCACTTGATTTACATGGAAGAGTTTAGCAAGTTCTATTATTCTGTTTAGAACAGGCACAGAGAAATAGGCAAAAGCCCAACGTCATGCACAGTACAAAACAGAGCAATGCAATGACTGCAGCTCTCCCTGATCCTAAATGAGCAACTCAATCAGGTAACTGTCCTCGTTCCTATACTCCAGATTCAAAGTACAACTCTTCTGTTTTCCAGTAATAACTAATTAGGATACCTTATCTACTTTCAGTTCACCTCGGACGTGCTTTGAGGTATAATTCTTTCTGTTCTTCCTCTCCTAAACTAAAAATATATCTTCCTTACTGATATTCTGGTTTTGTCTTCAAATAGAAAACATTGTCATAATACTTAGCAACCTACACACCTCTGTCACCTTTCTTTTGTTTGTTCTGTCTGTTATCCAGTTTGCTGACCTTGATCCTCCAAGATGTCAAATATCTATCAGTGAACATTCTGATTTTATGTTTCCCAAAGGTGTGAAATTTAGTTGTTAACTTGAATAAAAAAATATATACTATCTATAGAAAATGTCATGGATGAATACAGTCCTGCTACAGGATCCAGGTAATACAGAATCTATTACAGAAATAATGCTGAATCTGAACACAAAATAATGATTAAGTAACCTCTCCTGGATATATAAATAAATATTTCTAGAAGCACAACAAAAATTAAAAAAAAAAAAAAAAGGACAATTACAAAATTCTGGGATTACTCTTAGAATGTCATTGCTGATGCACACACACCCCTTGTGAATGAAGTTGGAGGACACTCAGGGAGTTGTGACTCTCTCATTCTGCCTTGTGGGCCACCTTTTGTGCCCAGCCCATGCTTTGGCAGCTTTGGGAGGAGCCAGGTAAATCCCCATAGAGTGTTATTACCATGGAGCAACATATCCTGTGGTGTTGACCACACTGTCAGCAGGAATATCCATGTATGTAGCAAAGGATGGAAAAGACTGAGAAAGGTCTTACTAAAATATTTACAGGTAGGTTACTGGTCAGAATGAACCTCTATATTCCCAAGGCAAGAGCCACCTAAAATCAATTTTTCTTGCAAGATCCTAAAAGGCTTTTCCTTTTGGCCAATGCCTCATTCAACACACCACTGAGCACAGTTACCTGAAATAATCCATCTTTCTGAGATGCAGGGACACTGAGTCCATTTGCATCAGATGTGTGCAGTTTCTCCAGTTACAACCTGGGGATAATTTTTTTTTGCTTCTAAAAATCCTTAGGGCTGTTCTTTTAACACTTTTAGCATTGTTTTCTATAGCACCTTAATTATTTGGCAATTGCACACATAAAAAGAAAAAGTGCTTCTATCATTATGGAGGAAGGAAGGGAGGAGGCACAAATACATGAGTGCCATACTTTTATTTGCTTTTAATTTGTCTGATCCCTTCTTGAAATTTTAAAAGAAATTCAACACTGTGTGGAAGATTCAAAGTTCAGGAGAATTTTAATGAATAACTAATGATATCAAAAAACTTACTTAGAATAAATGTGTGCAGCTATTACATATTTACTCTGCATTCACTAAAGTCTTTCAGGGTGATCACGTCAAAAAATTTTGAAGAAATGATTGGAGTTTAACATCTCCATTAATAAATCATATAAGAAAAATCTTGCTTGATTGAACAGTGTAATTATTGTCAAAATGAAACCTTTTCAGACACTATTTTTTTCCTAAGTATTCTATCAAATTAAAAATTGTAAGAAGTGCATGATACACTGAAGAACATTATGTGATACAAAACAGTGCAGTGGAGAAAAGTGATGGTAATACACAGGCTGTGCCACTTACCAAACAAAAGATAATAACAGTTAGTCAAAAAGTTGGCAAATAAACTCCACACTTATTGGAACATAGGCACTTCCAAAGAGCAGTTTATTCCAAAGTAAACAGTGACAAAAGTAGTCTAGTTGAACTGTTTTTTAAATAATTCTATTAGTTTTTATTCACTATGGAGATAAAGCAAGATCATTAGTTTAAATACCTAATTCCCAGACATTTATGGTAGGTGGGATGACTGCCACCTAGAATTTCTAGGTCCTAAAGTCCAGGTATCTACCTTTGGAGCTGCATACATTTATTTTTAAAACCCACAAAACTCTCTTGCATGTATTTCAGTCATGGATACATACATTTACAGGTAACTCAGGAGTAAAAATCTTGAAATGATGATGTCCTAAAAAAATCCTAAAAAATTTTCTAAATTTCTGGAAAACACATTAAAATCAACTACACAGTACTAAGAGGTGAAAAAAGACTCTTCAGCTGTCAGAATAAATGCACTAGTGATTACCCAGTTCAGCATTCAAGAAATTGACAGTTATATAGAATATCACAATAGTAACTGGATGTAGTGATAAAAATTGAAATTAAAAACTAAAATTAAACTAGCTGTGAGAAAACAAAACAAAATTAGAACTAAAATATATAGAAAACCAATTTTGTCTCAGCAGACAAAAACATAATATATCAGTATTTAAATTATCATATTGACATGAACTATGGAGTTATCAAAGACAGTTTACCTATTCTTTAAATAAATTCTCTAAAGATTTTCCAAAACTTGGATTCGTGCCTCTGAAGCCACATACTCTCACTTCAGAAAGGCTAGTGATGAATATACAAGCTTTGAGAGAATTTTCCTTTAGTACCATTTAACACAGGAAAAGGTGCACTATACAAGTGCAAAATGAAAAATTACTGGCACAGAACTGCATCCTAAAATTCTGGAAGTCACCATGTTCCTTACAGTGCTGTGGTTAATCTTTAAGGTACTTTTCACTTTTAGAACTTGAGACCTCTATGCCCAAATACAACGTATTTCCCCTTTGCCACCAGATAATCTAATGCCTAACAGAGTGTGTATTCCAATGACATGTAAAAGCAGTTTTTATTTTACTTCAAGAAAGAAGTTTCTGATTTGCATTAGTGAAAATTAAGTGAAGAATAGAAAATTTAACTAGTGATCAGAGAAAATTTGGAACATCTAATATTAGGATTTAAAAAATAAATTTCAGACCTATTACACAGCTTAAGGTCAGTCCAATGACGAATAACGTGTGGTGAATGCAATTTATGCAACAAAGGATGATGTCATATAGAAACATAGGATAAAAACTAGGAGCTCATATATTAATTATTAAGCATACATAAATGAAAGGTGCAAGTTAGACATTTTTATTTTAATGTGAGAAATTCAAGCAACAGGCACCAAAATACCAAGAAACAGGTGCTTTTCAGGCTTAGGTATATTACCTGAAAAAAAAAAATTTCAGTCTAAGCTGAAAAACCTCTCATTTACTATTCTGTAGTTAATAGATTTCAATTCTGAGAATCATCCATTCTCAGACAAAGTTTCACTAGATATTAAAGTATCTTCAGAGACTTCTTCTGATTGACAATTTAGTTATGGTTCGGCTTTGCCTCATTTGATTGCATGGTTGTTCAAGGGAAGGTTAACTTGACACCCTCCTCTAAAGAATGATTCAGTCCGGATTCCCTTCACTATTTTTCACTAGATAATCAGGCATTCGCAAGAGCTGAAAACATGGAAAACTAATGAATCAGGGTTTATGTAAGAGTCACAACTCCTGTATGATGGAATATGTGTAGGACCAATTTATATTTTTATTTACACTTCACCTTTGCAGGTACTCAAAATTAATGTCTATAGCCATTTTAAAGGTCAACAGGATTGAGTATACTGATGATTTTGTATACCAATCGGAATTATTTTTAAAGCTGCACCTGGTGTGAGTGACTTTTGAATCATTCTTTGATCTTTACTGAAATAGATCAGTTAGCAAGAGAAATTGCATTTCTCTGAAAATCCCATCAAATATATGGAGATTTCAATCTCTCTTGGAAAGGTTACAAGACACCTGGTCGTGTTAATCCTTAGGTAGAATAACTTATTTTTTTTAATTCCAAGTGAAATAGGCAATATTTTCCTACTAACTTTAAGTAAACATGGATTGCTGACAATCTGTATCTTTAGAGATTTAACCAACTTTTTTTGCAAAACCAGATGTCACGTAATTTATTTAAAAGTCCTGCAAGGAAATGGAAATGAAAAGGACCACACATCTAGCAGAAAAAGACCAGAAGGAAAACATGACACTGAAAGATGAAAATGACAGTAAGGTCAGGGGAATTGCCCTGAATATGCCAACATATAAACAGCAGTGCAAGAGGGTACTGTAATGTATCGACACAGCATGAAGAGGTTGACCGTCCCTCTTTGCTCTGTGCCATGTGTTTGTCTATTCTGACTGCTCAAAGCAGATTTGTTCCCTGGTAAAGACAGTCCAATCCTGCAATAAATGTCCCAAACTTTGTGCTGAGAAGGTGGAAGGCTCTCGGGGTGTTTCTCATTTAACATACTGGTAAGAATCCTTTTGGATGATTTTCAAGGGCTGTCAAAAAGATATAAACAGACAACTGGAGACCTTTAAAAGCCTAAAGAGAAGGAGAGGAGATTTTTTGGGGTTTTCCCTCTATTTATAGTGACACACTGGCTACCTCTATAGCAGCACAATAAAGGGCACACAGTCTCCTGCCTGAGGATTGCTGTGATAGCAATTAAATTGTTACTAGGAGCCCTGTTTCAACTAGAAGCCTCTCAAACAAATCCTGGACATGCATCAAGGGTTTGTATGGGCCAGGAATCACTTCCACCAGGCTGTCTGACTAAGGTCATCCTCTTTAGGTGAGTAAGAGCATTAATGGTATGGACATAGGTCGTATCATGCCAGCCAGACACAAAGAACTATCCTGGACTGGTTTTTTGTTGCTGTTTTTAAACTTGGTAAATGTAACCATTGGATTGAGCCACTCCACTAGCTTATCTATGGCAATGACAAATAGAAAATGTTTAGGGAAAGCATTTATAAAGAAGGAAAGGTACAGAGTGATATATCCCTTGGTGTATCCTGTTTTCTTCCAGCAATCAAAGACCTAGGGGATTTAATGAGTCACAAACTGCAACCAGATGCATTGATTTTAATAGCTTTGTCTTCTTCCTTCCAGCAATTTCCAGCTTTGCATTTCCCATTTTCTTTAGGTTTAGTTTTAAATTCAAATATTTGGCCAAGGGGGAAGCACAATTTTCCTGTCTTCCAGTTTATGAGACCAGCTATGCACAAGCTGCATTGGGTCACATCAGCTCCAGTGGATGCAAATGGGCTGGATCCAGAAAAATCAGTTCTGGAAAGATCCAAGTACCTGCCTAATCTGTTTGACTTCTCAATCAGTGGTCTGCTTTGGGCTCCCATGCTGAAGAGAAACAGTCTCTCCCTCTGACAAGTTGACAGAAGTTCCATCATGCAGTAGCACTTAAGTACTTGAATACTTGCATACTTGAAATTCACATGAGCAATTTCTGATTTTATTTCAAAATTGGATATTTTATTTCCAAATTTAATCAGCACTATTTCGTCATATATTTTCTGGGTTTTGTGGATTTTTCATGAGCTCTTCCAGAGCTTCCTTGGCTCATAAACTTGTATAGATAATTAAAAGCTTTCATATAAATAATATATTTTGAAGATAACCTGTTCTCCAGTTTAATTAACATCTGGAGTGGAAAGTGTGACATCTGCCTGTAAAAGATATAATTTTTCTTAAGTTCAGGAGTTGGTGCCATTTCAGAGAGAGGGCAGGGACCTTAGAAGAGGAAAGCAGGCAACAGACCTTTTGAATATCTGAGAGGAGAAAGTATTCTAGAAGAGCAGAGGCTGATAGTCTGAAAGGAGAAGTAAAGTCACAGTCTGTCATCTATTACTTCTTAGAGAAGATAAACGTAATATGAAAAACACATTTGACTATAGTTCTCATACAATTTATATTAAAGCAGTTTCTAATACTCTTTAAAACCTAGACTGGGTCTTATCATCGGGTTCAGGCATCCATGACAAAGAAGGATCTAGCAGAGATAAAGTACTACAGGCCCCTGAACTTGAACAGTGTAAGCAGCAGGTAACACTGCTGGTGGAGGCAGCCCCCATCTGTGTGTCTGATCACTTCAGGGGGATTAACATGCCACCTGTGGCACATATGCTACTGTTTAGCAATCTATGAACCAGTGCAAAACAGATTTTTTAAACCAAGAGACAAAAAACTGTGCCTTAACAGAAACCTCAGCTCTGCATAGTTGTTCTTTTAGTTGTGTTAAACCCCAGTTTTGTTGATAACAGTTTTTAAATGTTTTTTCCAAACTTTGTGTCTCTGCTCATCTAGATGTAAGATTTTGTGTCATACTTCTTAGTACAAAAGAAATCAAATTGTAAGTAAATAATTCAGGGCAATTATGTTACTTATAGACTTCTTCTTCATGACAAATAACAAACAAACCTGTTACTAGTCATATTCTAATTAGTCTTAAAAGAATATAGTAACGTAGGCAGAGATGAATACTAGACTTGCCTAAAGAGGAAGGTTGATTGGTGTTATGGCCTAGGCTGTGAAACCTTTATTTTACCAGCAATGTAATTCTTATTTTCTTCTTTTTTTTTTTTTTTAATACAGAAAAAAGCTTATATTTTTATTTGATTTTGTTTCTAAATTAATTTTCCATCTCAGCTGTTAAGGAAATGAGATGTGAAAACAGTTCTGTACTGTGTGTGAGCACATTCTTAGTCTAGCTGGCATTGTTGCAAGGCTACATTTATCTGTTTTTTTCTATCAGATGAATAAAAAAACCCGTGCAAAATTAATCCTCTTTTTTTCCTCTTCCCATTAATAGAAAATATTTAAATACATTTAAAAGATAAATTTCAGTGTGGAATGTCAACAGTGAGTGCCCAGGAAGCCATAAAGTGCCAGTGACCCAGGAGGCTAAGCAGTATATCACTGAGATTTGGAAATGTCTCTTAGAATTTGCAAAATCCTCTGTCACATTACAAATGTGTGCCCTCCACACAGTTAAGAGGACTGGCTCACTCATCTGTGTGTCACACCTGAAACAATAGGATTCTAGTTTCGACCTCGCATCAATTTCAATTTGCTGTAGTTGCAAAGACTCCAATAGAGTTATTTCAGAAGTACACATATGCAGCTGAACCAATGCATGCAGCTCTCTAATATCACTGCAGGAGCTCATCTTCATTATCCCCCACATTTCTTCTCTACTCACTTATTGTACTAAAGAGTTGCCTCTGTTTCTTTTATGTTTCAAGCTCTCTGGAACTGACTGCTTATTTATACTTTTCCCATCATTGTTTCTGGGCATTTCTGTAAAGAGAATCTGAAATCAGATAAGTATTCAGAGAGTGTCTAGACAAGAAAGAAGCAATTACTGGGCCAAGGCCCTTGCATGATCATGCATTGCCTACCAATTGCATAAACATCTGACTTCTCACTGGAATCTATTGTTATTTTTCGGTCATGTGAGAGGTTTGTTGTCAGTCAAAAGCTGATGGCCATCTAATTCATAGGATCATTTTGCAATTTGTTCTCATGCCCATAACATACCCAGGCAGTCCATCTCAATCAGAGCATAACAAAATGCAGTATCCCTTCAGTGTCCTCAATCTTTGTGCAGCTTGCTTTGGCTGACCATCAATCCACACTTACTGCTCTCCTCACTTCTATCTGAGTGTACTCACTAGCAGTACAGAAGGAAACACTGGCATGCCTTCCAGGTCATCCAAACTTATGGATGCTTACTTTCTATATTTTGCTGCAATATCAAGCACTTTCATTTTTCAGAATTTGTTTTAGAAAAACAGGTCTTCTTTCAGAGATCTCTGTATAAACTAAAGAAAAAAACCAATCAAAATTCTATTTTGTAATGGGATTCAAGGTTTTGTGCATTTGTTCTCATGTTGTATCCAACAAGCCTGAGATACTCCATGATGTTTTCAGCTTTCCCATCATCCAGGTAGAGCCCAAAGATGAAAGTCCGCACCAGGGGTAGGTAATAGCAATGTTCAAGGTGCTTTAAGGTACAACTAGAAAACAAACTTTCCAAATATTCATTTGTATGTGAAAAAAACAGCTTGAATTTTGAATGCTAATTGGCAGCATCTACTTGGGTGTATGTCTGCTGGGCTGAGCATCTGAAACTGAATTTTTTTAACTCTTCAACTTTCAAGCAGACAGCTTTATAGATGCAGCTGATGTGGCTAGTTGCAAATTTTGATGATACTTAGACTGAAAAAAGTGACATATCCTGAAACCTCCAGCTAATACGAAAGCATAAGGCAGAATCACCAATTAGAAGGATAATCATGTGTTGTTCTTCCACAAATAAGGTATTTAGGCTGGGAGAATGGGAGACTTGGGGACCAAGAAAGAAGAGATGGTGCCAAAAAGAAGTGGTCTCAGGAAAGAGAAGGGAACTGGAAAGCAGAGGATCATAATCCTGGCGGAAGAAAAGGACCTAGACATGGGGAGCCTGGATCCTGGATATCAGAGCTGTGTGGAAATGAATGCCCAGGGAGCTTGGCCAGTGATGACAAAGTCTGGTACCTGAGAAGAGTGGAACACTCATCTTTCTGCACGAGTGTCTGGAGCAGCAGTGACCTTGCTGCAGGGAAGGGAAGTGAGGACCTGAGGTGGCACAGCACTGTGAGGAGAGGGTGAGCCACTCACGGACTGGGTAAGAGAATGTGTGAAACAACCAGCATAGTAAAGGCTCTCGTCTTGTCAGTCCTTAAACAAACTCCAGCACCCAGGTCCACCACAGATTGTGGTTCAGGCTGCCTCACCTGCAACAACTCTCTACTGGGCTGTCCTTATTTGCTTTCATCTACTTTCTGTCTTTCTTCCTAGCTGTTGGCTAAGTTATGTATGAAAACCATCCATTTCAAGAGTCTCCATCTCCTGCAAAGCGTTTGTCAAAAAAACCCCTAACTATTTAGACGAGGCAGTGAACCATTGTAGGAATTCTTTCATTTCCAAAATGAATTCAGAAATTTGTGCTATCTTACTAGCTGCTGCCTTCTCTCTATTTGGATCTGTTACTTGCTTGCTAATTGTTTCCTAGGAGCTCCGAATGACTGTAACAAAGGCAGCACTTATTTCTCCTGAGTTTTAGGCCCACACACTTAATTGGTTCACTATAATAGACTTACTATGTTCTTCTTCAAAAAAGGTCATACAATACCACCTGTAAGCAATCAGCTTTCAGGTGCTGAAGTTGCTATTATTTTCCTCTTTAGGAATTGAAATGTGTGAATAATGTCAAGAGGAAAGAGTCTATTCAAATTGTTAAATAAAATTAGCTAACTTGACACTTCATAAATGTAGAGAAATTCTGGGGGGAAATGAAAGATCTCAAGCAAGCGAAACAGCAGCTTGTTAATCTGGAAAAAATTTTGCCCAGTGCAAGCAAGACATGTCAGGAGTTACATAAATTTTTGTTAAAAAAACCCAAAATCTAAATTAATCCAAATAACATAAACCTGATTTAACTGTACTGTTTTTTTCCAAGTGAACATTTTCTTTGACCTACCCAGCTGTCTGTCAATCCTAGCCTTTCAAAATTTTGATTGGCAAAATACCTACCATGCTTACTGAGATTTCAAACGAAAACCAAAACAACAAACTTTTCCATAATTTGAAATGTTGCATATCCTGATTTGTGACACTATGCAACGTTGTGAGACTTAATATTTTTGTAAATTGCATATGCAACTCTTCTGCCAATTGTTACTTAATTAACCTCTTCCTGCTGTCATTAAAGCTGGACAAAGAATTTTAAAGAATGGAAATTTCAGCAGAAATTTGGCTTCTGTCATCTCAAACTGTTTGCAAGTTTTACTTCAGTTTCACCCAGTCCTTTCAAGTGACAGGCATATGTTTTGAGTTGGTTTGGTAAAAGTAGCAATTGGTGATATTTCCTGCTATTCTCCAATAGTTCAGTAGTTCAACTACTCTCAGAGGAAGACTCTCCTGATTTGTGTCCATGGTTTGTAGAGCCCTGGGAAGGATTTCAGCAAAGCTGTTTTTTCTCCTTCATCTCAGTCAAATGTATGGCCTGCTCAGAGGCTTCAGAAACAGGTCTGTGCTCAGTCCCACATGTTGAAACCTTACCGTTTTTCATATTGAAAATGTAAATAATCAGAAGTTGCTAAAACCAGTAGCTGGACTGGTTGCCCTTTCCCACCACCCATGCAAAGCAGGACTGTCTGCTAAGGACTCCTAAGGTATCCAGGAGGGCTGAATGTTATTCAAGAAGGAAATCCTGAAGGAGCAGCAGTATCTGTCCTCATGTGCCAAAAGATGAGGCACTGGAGAAGAAAACTGGCCCCACTGAACAGAAGGATTTGACAGGACCTCAGAGAAAAAAGGAGAGTTATGATCTTTGGAAGGAGGGGCAGGCAACTTGGGACATTGGGAGGTTATGCAGGGCAAAAAAAGAAAAAGACCAAAGACCAACTTGAACTTAATCTGATTACTGCTGCAAAAGAAAGTGAAACCATTTTTATAAATGCATTAGCAATAAAAGGAGGGCTAAGGAGATTCTTGATGCTTTGTTGGATTCATGGAGAAATGGAGTGACAAAGGAAAATGAAAAGGCAGAGATACTTAGTGCCTTCAATGCTTCAGTCTTTAACAGCAAGACCAGCTGTTGTCTGGGTAGTCAGGCCCTGGGTTGGAAGATGGGATGTGGAGCAGAATGAAGCCCCAATAATCCAAAGGGAAGTGATCAGCAACCTGCTACACCACTTAGACATCCACAAGTCAATGGGGTGGGATGGCATTCACCCTAAGGTTCTGAGGGAGCTGGCAGAAGAGTTCACTGAGACACTGAATCATTTACCAGCAGTCCTTGCTGAACCCTCACAATAAATATCCTTAGTTTAATTATTTTCTAGAAAACTTTTGCAGAGTTAAGTTTTCCTCCAAAACTGTTTTCAAACAAGTTAATGTATATTAACTGACCTTGATTTTTCAGACCCAGTTAGATTACATTTATCATCAGTTCCTATATCAATTTTACATTTGGCTGTTAAAGTCACTGTAAGAAACTCACCTTCAAGGACACACTAGGAAATGTTTCAAGGAGATGCACACACATTTCCTTGTCTTCTAACTTCTCTCACTTTCATTACACAAAATACACCAGCAGAGACTTCTTTCTTCCTTCTCTTCCAGCATAATTTCTTCAGGTTTTCATTTCCCTGACATTTTGAATCTACCTAAGACTTGGTCTTTTTTTATTTTGAGTGTTTTCTTGCTCTCCAAAGCTTTTGTCCTCTGAAGAGCTGAAGTACTCTTACTAACTTCTCTAGTTCTTCTAGCTGTTTTAATGATGTACATTCTTTACAGATGTCTGCACACTTCAAAAAATTAAAACTATTTTTGGAGAGGGTCTTTATTCAGCATTCCATCAAAACCCTAGGCCCTCTTGCAAATATTTAAATATATTAATTTATTGTTAAATTAAATAACTGTTAAATCCAGTTAAATTAATTAGCTGTTAAAGCCTGTTAAATCTTCAAATGTCCTTGTAAACATTTTTATTTTTTGCTATACTATTAAAAAATTCTCTTAAGAATTTTTATCAGAAAATAAAAAAAAATAATAAAATACTATTTAAATTTAATAATAGTTTACTTCTCTTTTACTTTGTAATGAGAAGACATGATAAATTCTATCAAACAGGAAAAAATACTCCCATCTTTCTTTTCTCCCAACCTAGACTGATGACCCAATCCAGACATATTCCATGTCTTCAAAGACAGAGCTCTTCTCCTGATTAATTTAAAAGCACTGATCCTACAAAAAAACCCCAAACTTTCACTTCTACACCTACAGCCTTTCAGGGTCCACAGGGTCTTCTTCACATGTACAATAAAACACGAACTGTGCATTGTATGCTGAGTTTGTACAGAGCCTGCTCCTGTGATAGGAAAATCCTGATGGATTACTAATGAAGGGAAGTTGTATGAGAATCTATAAAGCAGTGTTTTTTAAAATAAAACAGTAGCTACTAAAATGAAGAATTCAATGACTAAATGTTAAAAGTACATTGTGGTTGGGATTTTATAAGAGAAAATAATCCCAAAAAAATTATAGGAAGTTGCACAACTTAGAGTGGGTTTTAAAATTTAGCTATTCCTCAAACACTCTCCCTGCTTAGATACGTCCTTGTGAATTCCAAGTGGTTTTAAATATTAGAAAGGTTTTGCTGACTGTGCCAAATAAAGGAAATAAGGAATCCACTGCAATATAACCAGAAGTCATATCTCACTTGTTTGAGAAGTAAGTCAGAGCCTGAAGAAAATAGAGAAATGTGTAAAGAGTCTGGGTAATAAATCACAGAATCAAAGAATATTTTGAGTTGCAAGGGATCCACAAGGATCATCAAGTCCAACACTTAAGTGAAATGCCTGCACAGGTATCGAACCCATGACTCTGGCATTAGTGTCATAGCTCTAACCAACAGAGAAAAATGAGCTAGAAAACCCAAGTCTATTTAATTTTTAAGTAAAAGCATGTATAATTTTCAGAATACCTAGAACAAAATTTTCATCCTGAAATCATAAGAACCTTTTTGCACCAGCTCCATTGAAATGGTTCTCCCTCTTCTTTATACAAGTGGACTGATGTTAGCAGAGGAAGGCTTGTGGGAATTTCTTCCTTGCTTTTATCTATTTAGAATGTTGTCAGTCCACAGCCTAAGAAAGTTTTGAGAACATATTTGTCTATCCTTGCTTGCTAAGGCCTCAGTTGTGATGATATCAAAGCCAGAATTCAAAATTATGGTAGACAGGTGTGGAGTATATTAGATTGATACTTTTTATAGCTGTCCTTCCTCTTTTTCATTGTTTTTACTTCTCTTCTTCAGTAACTTATTATGTAGCCTCAACACACAGGGCTGTGCTCTAATAGAGCCAGTAGAAAATATTGGAGTGATAAAAAGCTTGCCAGAAAACCTTGTCAACCACATGCACACCTTGCCAACAAGAATCTTATACGTCCTTCAAGGTTTCCTGATATCACAATATACTGATCTGGTCAAAAGGGTCCCCGGGGCAATTTCGTATGTGATGAATTTTGAATGTCCACAGAAGTGAACCCATCATTTTCTGTGCTACTAAGGCAAAAGCCAGAGTCAGTAACAGTAGCTGTCTGCCAAGGACACCAAAGAAATTTTTTAAACATTTACAGGCGAAAAGATATTTCGGTAAATTAAAAAAAAATTTATTTTAGAAAAAACATCAAGTCATATGCAATGCAATTACTAGCTGTATATCAAAGAGGTGAATTAAAATTCAATTAAGGAATCAAATTAACATTTTAGCAAATTACAAGGGGTTAGGATTTCTGTTAAAAGTCATTACAGATTGTTAGCAATTAATTTATGTCACTTAGTATTGACATGTAATTAAGTTCAAAAAGTAACTTTTATTTCCAGTGGAAGAGCTTTTCTGATTGTGTTAGGAAACTTAATCAGGTAGAGGAGCCACAAAGGCATTCCTTCCTTCTCTTAACAAGCAGCAGTGAATATTGTCTGAGCTTAACAGGCAATGGTTTAAATCCACATAGTTTTAAACCAACTATGTATGTTATCTTTTATTTATGAAAGCATGCTTTTGGTTGTATAATTTCTCCCAAGAAAATTTCTATCAAACTAATTTACAGGTTGGAAATAGATGCACGAAACAGAATAGGTAGACATAAATTCTGAAAAAAAAAACCAAGCAATTTGTATTTACAGTGAAACAACAGGCTAAGCTGAACATTAAACTTAAACATTTTATTAATTTCTTAGTTCTAGCCTATTTTATATTTTGAACTGGAGAAAATATGTTGTTAACCGGTATATTCGTAGCATCTTACATTTTCCTACTTCCAAATGACTCTTTAAAAAAACCATTGCCGAAATCGATTGTTGATTATGGCAGAAAAGACACTGAGGTCCTGAAGGTTAACAAGGCAACCATGAGAAAGCAGTGTACCCTCCTGGCAAAGACCCCTCTCCTCTATTCAATACTAGTGAGGCACTGACTGGATGCTGGGTCCATTTCTGGGCTCCCCAGTACAGAAGACATGGACATACTGGAGGGAGTGAGTGAGCCCAGCACTGGGCCAGAAGGATGTTTGAGACTGTAACACCTCTCATATGGGGAGAGGTTAAGACATGGGACTGTTAGCCTGGAAAAGGGAAAGTTTAGGGGGATCTTATCCAATGCAAGATGATGGGTGTGTAGAAGACAGAGCCAAGCTTTCCTCAGTGGTGACCAGTAAAAGAGAATCACAGATTTAATAACATCATAGAATCATAGCGCAGTTTGCATTGGAAGGTCCCTTGAAAGGGACCAGTGAAGGGTGATCTAGTCCAACACTCCTGCAATCAACGGGAACATCTTCAACTAGATCTGGTTCCTCAGGGTCCTGTCCAACCTGACCTTCAGTGTTTACAGGGATAGGGCATCTACAATTTCTCTCAAAAACCTGTTCCATTATTTCACCACCCTCATAGTAATTTTTTTTCCTTATATCTGGTCTGAACATCTCCAGATCTCTCAACCTTTCTACATAGGAGGGGTGTTCCATCCCTCTGATCATTTTTGTGGTTTTTCTCTGGACCCATTCCAACAGATCCATGTCTTTCCTGTGCTGGGAACCCCAGAACTGTATGCAGTCCTCCACAAAAGTGGAGTAGTGAGGGAGAATCTCCTTCCTCAACCTACTGTGCATTCTTTTGCTGTAGCTCAGGATACAGTTGAATATTTGAGATGTGAGTGTACATTGCTGGCTCAAGTCCAGCTTTTCATCCAACAAGAGACAATGGGCACAAATCAAAAGATAGAAAATTACATCTGAGCACAAGAAAAAACTTTTTGATTGCGAGCATGGTTGAAAAATAGAATGGGTTATCTAGGGATGCAGTGAATTCTCCATCCTTGGAGACAGTCAAAACCCAACTGAACATGATTCTGGGCATCCTGTGTTCTGAGCAGGGTCAGTGGAATAGATGATCTCCATAGGTCCCTTTCAACCTGTGCTACTTTGTGATCTGTGGAGACTATTGTGATTTTTCTATTGATTCCCAAAGAGCATGGTCAGACCTAATGGATGGGTTGGTGGCCTTGTAATATTGTGAGCTTGTTAATGTAGTGAATTCCAAGTTACAGAACAACACTGGTGTGTTTAAGTATTTTGTTGCCTTAAAGGTCAATACAAAAGTGATCTGGAATAGTGAGAAAAACATACTTCAGATTGCAAATGAAAGCTGTGAGCTCGCAGCCATGGAGCTGACCTGTCTGAACAAATGGAAAGGTCATTATTTCTCAGAAGTTCTGTATGTGAATTAACCTTGATAGAAAATGAATGACACATGCCTGAATTTACAGGAAACAGAACATTAGATTCATTATATTGAGTTCTTGCAGCTGACTATTCTAATATCTATTGCTCAGTTAAGGAAGTCTTCCCTTAAAGGAAAAAAGTTTTCTTGTTTCCAGGACATTTTTCTCCTCTAAAGCAGGGGAGCTTTCAGCATGAAAAGTACACTCAAAGGCTATGACTGCTTATATCCATTTGTTTTACTTGCTTCAAACTTACATTGCATGAAAATGAGATGGCTAAACGCAGAGGTTTACCGTGTTTCATATTTTTTTGCAGCAAAGGATTCAGAGTCCAGAAGAACGTGAGCATATTACAGAATGCAGCACTGACAAGTACTGCCTTTTTATTCTTTACTCATTGCATTATCCTGTAAAATCTTTTTTTTTCCTATCCCCTGTCCCTCTCACCCACCTCAAAAATCTTGATCAAGGTCAGACTGATATGAGTGGATTAAGACTTAGCATTAATAAGAGTCAGCAGTCTCTCTTGGGATGCAATATGCCTACATTTAATTTACCATATGATCCTGAGTAACACTTTCAAACAGCAGTCCACCCACCTCCCTTGCACACCTGAAATTTCTGAATTTCTCAATTTTTTTTTGCCACATCATTTGGCAATTTTATTTTATTTCTTAAGGGAGGATTTATTTGCTCAGCCAGAAATTTAGGGGCTGAGTGGAATATATGAAAGCAGGTACATTTAAAGTATTTACTCTTAGTATCTTTACTACTAGTACCAGCAAGACAGCAAGTTTTGAAAATTTTGAAGCTAACCGTCCTGAGAATAATACTGTAAGAACGTTAATAGTACACTTTTGCGAGATGTCTATCCTAGATTATCAACAAAGAAAACCTCAGACCATTATACTGACCATATCAGTATAAAACAGTAGCACCGAGCAAAAAGATTACAACTCATAGAATCACAGAATCATTTAGGTTGGAAAAGACTTCTGAGATCGAGTCCAGCCTATGACCTAACACCACATTGTCAACCAGACCATGGCACTAAGCACCACATCCAGTCATTTCTTTAACTCCTCCAGGGACAGTGACTCCAGCACATCCCTGGGCAGTTCCCAATCACCCTTTCTGGCAAGAACTTCTTCCTAAACCTCCACTGTCACAGCTTAAGACTATGCCGTCTCAACCTTTTGCTGGCTGCCTGGGAAAAGAGACCTATTCCCATCCGGCTACAACCTCCTTTCAGACAGCTGTAGGGAGCAATAAGGTCTTCCCTGATGTTCCTCCTCTCCAGGCTAAACGACCCCAGCTCCCCCAGCTGCTCCTGATATGACTTATTCTCCAGACCCATCACCAGGCTTCTTGCCCTTCTTTGGACATGCTCCAACATCCTTTTCAACAACCTTCCTAAATTGAGGGGCCCAGAACTGGACACAGGACTCAAGGTGCAGCCTAACAAGTGCAGAGTACAGGGGAAGAATGACTTCCCTGGTTCTGGCCACAGTATTCCTGATACAGGCCAGGATGCCGTTGGCCTTCTTGGCCACCTGGGCACACTGCTGGCTCAAGTTCAGTCTGCCATCAATCAGTACCACCACGTCCCTTTCTTCCTGGCTGCTGTCCAGCCACTCTCTCCCCAGCCTGTAGTGCTGCATGGGGCTGTTTTGGCCAAAGTTCAGGATCTGGCACTTGGTCTTGTAAACATCATATTGTTGGATTCGGCCCATTGATCCAGCCTGGGAGAATTTAAAAATTAACAAAATCGATCATTTTAGTTTTTACCATGAGAAGTTAGTGAAAATTCTTTGGCTTATTTATAAAGTTAAGGACCAACCTGGTAACAGTTTGCACATATTATCACATATTTTTGCAAATTAAAATGCTTATGCTAAGGGGGAAAACAAAAGATAACATAAACTACCATGAAAGAAGATGAATTGAGAAAAATAGAGACTAAAAATAAATTATCATTAGCTATATTACCATTTAGAACACTTTACTAATATTGCAGAGTGTATATCACCTGATCTCTTCATTAAAAGCTAAATATTTTGCTCACACAATTGTTATAAGCTCCAGTAAGTACCGTCTGTCAAGTTTCATGAAAAATGTATGCAAGACAATGGTAAGATTTTCTGGCCTTCACATGCCACCCTAACTTGATTTGGTTTTGGCAATCTTCTCTGATCATGCAGTGAGATCCAAAGTAGTACTTCAGCATCTGTAGCATAATCCAGAAGAAATTTAAGGACTTTTTTTACAACACTCAAAAAAACCTGCTTAGGTGATCAACAGGCCATAACTGCTTAAGTTTTCACAAAATCACTTGCTTTTATGCATACCACAGGCACTTACACCACCACTGAGCATGCAGGTGTCTTTGCCCCCAGTGTTGGTTCAGCAGGTAGACTCAAGGCAAGGTTAACATGTGATGATCCATTAAGTACAACACATTACTGTTACCTAAATTTAAGAAAAGACACCAGAAGAATGGTGCTAGTGACCTTGCATGCAATATCCTCATGATAAGATCCAATTAGCTATTCAATAAGTTATAACATTTGTACATGTGGACTTTAAAATAGAAAGATTCTATTAGCTCTTATTTATGCTCCTCTCTGAGGATTTTGAGTGACAAAAATAAGGAATCAAAACAGTAGGACTAAAATATATTTATATCAGAATCAATTAGAGTGCTGCTTTTCCTGCTCCCTGACTTCTTCACACTGGGCTCAAAGAGTTCTCACATCAAAACAACGATCAGTAAGAGTGGCTGACACTGGGAAAGAAGGAGAGCACAAGAAATATGAGCCTTGACTGATTAGACACCTGACATCTGTCACTGAGCTCAGAATGCAGAAAACTGCACTTTCAGAATATCCAAACACCATAGTCTCCAGGACTGCGCACTGTCTAGAGACTTGTTATGCATCAGTTGCAGCTAGTGGCTAATGGTTAAAAAATTTGAAGAGAGAGGAGAACACATGAAAGAACAAGATATTAGATTGTAAAAGAGGAACACCCTAGATATAATCTCTACTTTTTATTTCCTCTCTACCCTTTTGATTGCTCCATCTCACAGGGAAGAAGGTGTCCAGAAACAACCACTTTGTTTATATCCGAGGTTCAAAATTCTAGCTGTAAGACACAGTCACAGTTAGCTACAAGTGATGTAGTGCCACTACTTCTTAGCTTCACATACGTATATATCTATATGTCCACATAGCAACGTACAAAACAAACATCAAATCCCAGAACCAGCAGCACATCTGTGGTTTTTATAGAGTCAATTTCCTAACATGTATTTAGCAATGGAAGGAAAGAGCAAAGTCTTTTTTTTTTCAAGTAATAGAGTTAATTTTGTTTGTCTATGCTGTTTTTGGAGAGAAGCTATCATAATATATAGTGTTAATAAAAATTTTCTGTGCCAATTTCCTGTTTTCTTTATTGATGAAAATCTGAAGTTTCAATCTGTGTTGAATTTAACAATAACTCCCCAAGCTACTGCTTTTTATTTTGACTTGATGTCCATATAATATCAGAAATTATATCTTTACACACTTATTCAAATCAATATTGTCCTTGACAAGAGACAACAAAGATCACATGACACACAGTTGAACATCTTATAGAGAAAAATAGATAATCGTAATTACAGGCATCCAAATCACTTTATCTTGCTATAACTAGGACTAACTGCATAAAGGAAAGAGAAAAGTCAGACAGTTCCTGTTAAATAAGTACCACTCCAGTTTGCCTCTTCCTCATTTATTTATCTTACAGCTTCATTCACTGCTTTCTGTACACCCAGCAGATACAGTAGTGGTTTCTTTCCGGTCTTTCCTCCAATGGTCTCAAAGAGTAATCTTTGATCTGAATATTAAAACAAGATAAGAAAGTATTATGCATTTGCCCTTCTTCAGGTCAACACAGTACAAGTAACATAAGCATCACAAACAGGCCAGCTTGAAGAACACACCCATTTCTCACACACAGAATAACGAGCATGAACGAGTACAGTGTTATCTCCAATACTGATTTCAGCATTTTGTCACCTACAGTTGAAATAAATCCCCCCACTATGCAGCACATAGGCACCCAGCTCAC
The DNA here is from genome assembly GCA_013399195.1 of Dicrurus megarhynchus. Classification (NCBI taxonomy): domain Eukaryota; kingdom Metazoa; phylum Chordata; class Aves; order Passeriformes; family Dicruridae; genus Dicrurus; species Dicrurus megarhynchus. The sequence goes on from VXAD01001115.1 coordinate 1,418,926, forward strand.
ACAAGTGGTCAGCAATCACCCTGACTGACACAGTGAGGTTTTATGAGCAGTCTTGGTGCCACCAACTAGCTCCATAAGCCTTGGGCATGCCATGATGGAGGTGCCTCCATCCTGGTGAAGCAGGACTGGCAACACTCCTCACACATCTCAGTCTCTTTGGGTTCCCAGTCTCCGAGGTAATTATGTTTTAAGTCCTCAAGAGTCCTCCCAGATATGCTTGGAGGAGTTTCACTCTTTTGCACAAAACAAACCCTCCCAGCACACTAACTTTCAGGAAAATAACACTTGTACTGACACCTGCTTGTAAGAGTGCAGGATAAGGTTGCAAAGCCCATCAGAGGATTCAAATGCTTATTTCCTTCTGCCTAAGCCTAGACTGTGTCCTGTGACTCACTGTGCTAGCTTTGTGATTAACCAAACTGGGCATCTGCTTGGGGCACAGGATATGGTCTTTAAGGACAAATGCCTGGTTTTCCTCAGTGAAGGTTTCTGGAAGCAGTGGGTTTGGTTCAGACTTTTTGCCAGACCTGAAGCTGGGAAATATTTTGGAGTCTTATGATTTAGCTATAGAATTTTGATGACTTGGATGTCCATTCTGTATCAACATTCATTTCTACAGTATTCCTCTAAAATATATTTCTCTTCCCACAGAACAGGATACATATGCACTGGGTTTTTTTTGTACTGAGATTCAAAGTTTAAAATGAAAATCTCAAAGACTTCATAAACTGAGGATGCTCAGTTAAAGAATTGAGACTGACTTAATGAAGTAATTAGAATTTTAGGTAACTTTGTACATGTAAAGGAAAGTTCCCAATAACAGAAACATCTGGTCAGAGCTACTAGATGCCAGGTATGGATTGCTGGGTAACCAAAAGATGAAGAGTTTAATATTAGCAATCTTCTTTAAAAATGTTAGGTAACAGGCCCACCATTACATAGAAATAATATGGAAGCAACAAGAACAGAATCCTTGACAATCTAATATTTTGTCCTTCAAAAAAAAAAGTCCTTTTTCTTTATTCTGTTCTTTTATGGGGTCTGGGTCATCCTCCAGAGAATAGAAAATTTGGCAGAAAATAGCCTTAGAGTGGAGAGAGTAAGAAGGGATTAAGAGAGAGGATCATAAGAGGAGATTAAACAGAATGCACCTTCACAGAATATTAGTGTATACTGCATCATATGAAAGTAAAGCAGCCTTCGAGTATAAGCACTTTAACACTTGATTTCAAATAGCTGTCTCCTTTTGAAATTCTCCTATATGGGGAAGAAAAACTTAAATATATTTGAAAAGATCATATGAAATACATTTTCTGGTTTGTTTTTCTTTTTGCCTGCTGGAAGAAATAATAATAATAATAATAATAATAATAATAATAATAATAATAATAACAACAACAATAATAAATGTTATCCAAAACTGTTCTGATTATCTCCTGAAAAAATATGGGAAATAAATAGTATTACCAAGTCTATACTCAAAGTTTTACTTGTCCACTCCTTCGGAGTGCCTGCAGTAAATTAGGTAGAACCTGGAGTCATCAAGCTTTTTAACCATAATCTTTGGTTCATCTCCAGAAAAGGTCTGTACTATACTAGGATTTATGTGGATCATACAGCATATGATTAAATAATCACAGGCAGTATTGTAATGCAAATACAAAAAGACACAAATGGGGGTTGGTTAATCATAATCACAGAATCTCAGCCTGGTGCTAAGATCTCCATTGTCAGTACATCCAAGAATGGGACACATATCTTCTCAGACAGCAGTATCTCAGCACTCTGGCCATTTCAAAGATGGAAAGGTCATGACAAAGCAGTATGCATTTATGAATATTTGTCATCAAGATTTTTAAAACCCATCCTTGCAAACAAATCCGTTAGAACCAACTAGATCACATTTATTTTGTCAGTCTCTTGATCTGTGCATAGGTACAAGAATATACAAAAAACTGACTAGATTCACAGCTATGCAATTTGCCCAAAAGATATTTTTTCATAACAGTAGCAACTATATTTTTCTGGTCTTTCTACCAAAACCAACTCAAGCAGGCTGAAGATAGGTAAACCTTTGGTACAAAATTTGTATGTCTATGGAACTACCACTAAAATGGCACCTTGTCTTAAGGCTGCACAGTGGTGTGATGCTATGCCAAAAACATAAGAGCTTTCATCAGTGTACCTTTGCAGATAAAATGCAGCATAAAAAGAATAACCTGTTTTTAACAGGAACTGGCCTGAGATACATTGTAGTATTTTATGTGACAGATAAGTAGAGTTTCAATTTAGTTACCCATTCCACCCTAGAAACAGGAACATCAAAACCTGATACAAACTGTTATTACCTAAATCTAACCCCACATATGGATATCTTCAGTTAAAACTACGTGAACTACACTATGGAAATCTAAAAGGGTCCCAAGAGCCAGTTCATTGAATTACCAGTTGCATAATAGTTACCATTGCTAATGCCCTCCCTTCTGCTTTCCCCTGCTGCTGTAAAGTGCATAAACAGCCACTGCCATCTGTGCTGACTTTCAGCAGGGTAATATCACATTTCCTGACTGTTGCAGCACTCAGCAGCAAGGGCAGGGCCACCCCCCTTCACCCCATGGATGCTTTCTCTTGCAAGACAGCATGGCTCTCCCACCTGCCCTACTCCTTCCCTACAAACCCGGAGATACAGGCCAAAAGTGGGCTTCACAAGCCCTCACCGATGCCCTCTTGTCCTGCCTGGCTGGAGAAGCCTTTCCATACCTCGGACCAGACCTTCTACGTATCTCTGCTGTATGGAAATCCACATAGCTGTATGGTCTGTTTCCTCAATACCTGCATCTGAACAATCAGATTAACACAAGATAAATCTTTTGCATACATAACAGCTGGATGTGACCAGCCCAAAACAGAGATGGTCCAAAATACGTTTTCTCACAGCAGTTAACTGGAGGACCTTGGTGAGCCTGCCCACATTGCAACGCTCATAGCAGCAACTCACTCTGTTTTACATGTTGCCCAGAGAAAGTGGAACAACACTGACAGAATAATAGACCTTTAATTTAAGAAGCCTAGTAAAGATATAAGTTTTTCAGGAAATTCTTTTGGTTCTACTCTGTCCCAGACGGATCTGTTCATGAAAGCTTGTGACATGTTGTGCAAAATACAAGTACTTTGAGCTTTTCACACCATTTAAAAAATGCAGTGTATTCCAAATATCTAAGGTTAGCACTACATAGGTCTGTTTGACCTGATGTATTCACCTACTCTTTTAAGTGGAGAATGACAAACAATTTAAATTGTGTGTATATGAAGACATATGTGTAGACAGATGTACATCACAGATTTTAAGAAGTGGTGTTTGAAACAGGACAGAGCAACTTTGCAAAACAAAATTACTGTCAGTAAATCTGTACAAGAAAGGTTAAGAAGAAAAATTAAAGTTAGCAATGATTTTGTTTGTGTATTTTATGTTTTCTGTTATAACTCACATGATTCAAAAATTACCAGATTTTGACTGTGGCCTGTAGACACACCATTCTGTTCCACTGAAAGCTGCTTTGTCAGGCATTTTCTAAGTCCCTTCAGAAAATGTTCTTTCTAGAAATGTCTTGCAAGGACAAAATGCAAGTGGGAAGAAGAATAAGCTACCCTCTTGTACCACTAATCTAATTTGCAGCACTATAACAGAGTGTCAGTTGGAAAAACAAATACAATTTTTAAACACATGAAAACGCAATAAACAAAATTAAGGCTCACATACACCAATAAAAAAATCATTTAGAATTACATAAACAGTGTCATCAGTCCAGTCTGCATTATGGTGTTAATAATATTGATAACTTGGCCCAGACTGCTCCTTTGCTGAAGAGTGCTACTCAGAATCTCTGGAGATGTCTGACAAATGTTTTATGCACATGTTGATGTGTCAGCTCCTGCCTCTCTCACACCTTGCCATGTAAATAAAACATTTATCAAGCTCACAGAGGGGATTGAATACCATTTATTTGCTAAGAAATTGTGTGCTTATTGAACATTTGCCTGGTGTGAATTGTACATCTTGCAGGACAGAATTATCTTTCTGGGCCTGCAAGCCAGCTGTGATTGCAAATATTTTGCTTTTTTATGCGTGTTGCTTTCCAAGGGTCAGACTCGTTCACACTAAGACTGTTTTACAATATTCAGGTAAAGTGGAGAAAAAACTTAATGGCTGGAGGAGGTAATACTGCACCCTTTATTACAGTCACTGTAATGACAGCTTTGTACAAGAGAGAAAAGCTGGCTAACACTATTAGTGACATCAGTGAATGGACAGGAAACTGTCCCTTTCTTCTGAAAACACATACCTTGAAATCTCTGGGAATTTTGCAATTTGGATATCCCATGCTGTTTTAGGTCCGGTTCTCACCCTCCAATACCAAACTAGATTTTTAAGAACTGCATCGTGGGTGGGATATTGCAATCACAATCAGAATAAGTAGACTTTTCTTTGCGTCAACTATTCAGATGGGGCATTCAGTGTTTAGCAATACTTAGATGAATGGAATTTGTCTACACCTTGCTACAACATCTAGGTGAAATATCAGAGGACATCTGCAAGAAAAGTAGAGTTGCTCAGCAATTCACAGGTTAGTACCAGGGTCATAGATGTCTGGCTTATTTGCTTTATGTGAATGACCATTCTATGGTGATTTGAACTTTTACTAATCTACATTCATCAACTGCAGTCATTTGTTGAGCCCATATAAAAATGAAAGTTTGTTTGGCTTTTTTAGGAAGAAAAAAATTAATCCCCATAAACAATAAAAGACTGAATGGCATATTGTGGTATTGCTTGTGGCAAATAAGTCTGTAACAGGGGCTAGGTTATGACTATAAGTGGGTCAAAAAAAGCCAACCCAGAGTTAAGTCAGGACATGGTTAAAAGAGTGTACCACCCCAAAGAAATTGCCCGATACTGAGTAGATACAGAGTGTGAACTATGGGCAAAGTATATGTACATTTCAGAGAAACCAAAATACTAGGAGAGAAGGGACCTTCCTCTCATTCAGAAACAGGAGACAAGCATTACTTTACATAACCATGCCAAGATATGTAAAGTGTGCACAACATGGGTAAAATGATAACAACATATTTAGCCAAACAGATTTCTTTTAAGACTTCATAGCTGCTGTTGCAACTGAGAGGAGTAATTCCTCAGTCTTGTACAGCTCAACAATACTCAGCCCAAAACACAGAGTGCACGCAGCTATGTTTTTACAGGCATATGGACACAGAGGAAAAAAACCAACAGAAAATAGAAAGTTACTTGATAAATCTGAACATTTATGATTGTAACCTTGTCCCTGTAGGGGAGTGTGTCAACTGAATGTGTGAAAGCAAAATAATAAATGGGATATAACAAAGTTTATAATAGAACTACTGAGAAATGTGTCTATTATAGGGATGAAAACTCATCAAGCCATTGCTCTCCCTCAAGAAAAAAGCAGTCACTGAAAGGCTGAAGCTTAAAATAGATAAGGAAGGATCTGACACTGTTTTCTTCTTAATGGTGAAGAAATAATCAGAAGACCATGAAAAGAGAGCTGAAAGATCATCACCATATTTTAGATACAAATAATTTTCTGTACCCTAAAATAAAGGTTAAAGGAAGAGCTTATTACTTGGATAATTGTTATTTAAGTAAAACAGCTGGTAAAATAGGCATCCTCACTCGTACTTGCAACTGGAGGTAAAAATCTTTCCTTTTGCATCTCCTGGGAAAAATTTAACATAAATGTGTAAAAAAATTGTTTTTCACTCCTTGCCACGTGAGAAATCAAAGAAATTTCTCAAGTAAAGATGTCTCAACTAGATCCAGACAAGGGTTCAAGACCAGGAAACAGTTTAAACTGCTTCCACTTCTGCCTTTTGTTCTGTATTTCACATATCTCACTGAAAGACAGGACACATCTATGACGCCAAGGGAGTGTAGCTCTCAGTCTGCTATGCCAGTTTCTCTGAGATTCATAAGGGCAACTAGCAGACTGATGAACTGTTCACAGTGGCCCTCTTTTCCTGTCACAGTGGCCCTCTTTTCCTGAGGAAATGAACCCTTGGCTGGATTAATTTCACAGGACCCAGCAGGAATTCAGAAGGAAACAGAAGAAAAATATTTGGGGAGAAGAAGCGCACAAAAGGAAAGGTTCAGAATAGCTCTAAAATTATTTTCTGGATAACAATAAATAAAATATATATCCCATGCAATGAAAATGCCACACAAGGTTCTCTTTGTGGACAAAAAGTAAAACTCCTTGCTTGGTATTATCAGACAGGAGTACCTTTGAGCACTGTGTCCAACCCAGCTGTTCAGAAAACCATCATAAGCAGATAAGCAGAGACATGCAGCTGAAATGGGATTGTTCAGTTTAGATAAAGAATATGACAACTAGACTAAGATTTACATAACAATGATACAGTCCTCAGGTATTCTAAAGAAAGAACAAAGTTTTTCACAAGTATTTAAAGGATTTAAAGTAAAGCAACTTCTATCGGTGCAAAAGAGCAATTTAGCTCTGTGTCTCCTCTGTGTGCTGTACATTACAGCTCATAGCTTTCCTGTGTTCAACTCCTCATGCAGTAACAGAGCAGAGAAGCAAGGTGTCTCATACATAACATCAAGTAAGAGAATAGATGCCATCAGAATACAAAAGCAGCAAAAAGTCACTTAAAATAAGCTTATTTGACATCAAAAGAGATTTTTTTGCAAGTTGTGAGTCTTCAGGGCCAGCATTTTTATGCATTGTTAATACCTATGACTCTGGAGTAGGAGAAAATGAAGTTGAGGACACTAAGGTGCAGAAGGGACAGGGACCACAATGTGAGAGGGGAAGCTGACAGAGAAGAGGAAACTCTGGGAAAGTTTAATTGCTATTTCCTACAATATAGAGGGACGTGAAAGAAAAGATGAAGACATACTCATCTCAGAGGTGCACAGGAAAATGACACAAGTTAGTGCAAGGTAAACTTGATCTTGCTAAGAAAAAACTTTTCTGCTCAAGAAACATGATTGAGCCCTCGAATAGGTTTCCATTCCTGAAGATTTTAAAAATTTGGGTGGGCAAAGCCCCAAAGAATGATATCTAAACTTTGAAACTAGCCTTTGTTTGAGCAGGAAGTTGGACTAGATGACATACAAAATCACATACAATATATTTTTTATGATTTTGATTTTTTTCAATTTTTTTTCTATGAGTCTATGCTTGTAAGTAGAATTTAACAGGCCTCTTGAGTATTAACAGTCAAATTTTGGAATGTAAGTACAACCAAGTGAAAGTGAACCCCAGTATTACAAATTACAGAAAAGAGTTGCAGACTAACAGTATTTCATTTTATCATGCACCTGAGAAGCTCATTTCACATTCACCTCATAGTGAGAAGCTGGCAATAAAATCCAGGTATACCAACATCTGAATTATGCAACTGCAATTTTGGCAACAACTTTGGACAAATATTAAATTTGTAAATGTTGCAGTTTTCTGTAGGTCTTAATGTTGCTGCTGCAATAAAAAGACCATATAAAAATGAGCCACAAATGACTATCCTTATTTATCAAAAGACTACCTGGATTTCCTCATACTTTTGAAGGATTATTCTTTTACTAACTGCACTATCTCATAAAGCTTCCTGTATACAATGAGAGATTGATTGAGAGTGTCCTCTTTATTCATGATGAAATACTCCATGATGATTGGAGGGGTGATTTCTATCACTTGCTCTTAGTTTTGCATGCAAATCTGTAGATGGAATTCTTAAAGTTCAGAGTATTAAGATGCTGAGAGATGGTTGCATATGCTTTAATATGGCCATACTCTTGTCATAGAATTTCCAAAGGCCTCTCTCTACTCCTCTGAGGAACCCATGTTGATATTAATTTTTTGTTTCTGTATACTGCATTATTAAACTTACTCTGTGTTCCTCAGGGTGTGTTCAGATAATATTCCTACAGGTTTTGGCTTGGGCATGGATTTTGTTTGCATCCACTGAGGACAGCAGTCTGAGTGATGAGACTGTGCAGACTAGAGATTTTTACAACTGTTGCAGGACTGAACTTTCCAGACAGAGGGAATTTTGGTGTGAATATTTTTCTGTGCAATCCTGTTATATAGAGTCACTCCATTTTTAGCACTATTCACCAGCAAATGTCTGTGAATTAGAACCTCGTTCTTATAAGCCCTCTTTAAATACTGAAACACCACAATAAGGTCTCTCTTTCTCTCTCTCCTTCTCCAGGCTGAACAACCCTAACTCTCTCAGCCTGCCTTCATAGGAGAAGGGCTCCAGCCCTCTGATCATCTTTGTGGTTGTCCTCTGGACTCGCTTCAACAGGTACATGTCTTTCTTGTGCTGGGAGCCCCAGAGCTGGACACAGTATTCCAGGTGGGGTCTCAGAAGGGCAGAGAGAGACCAGCTGACCACTCTTCTTTTGATGCAGCCTAGGATAGTTTTGGCTCTAAACTGAAAGAGAGTAGATTTAGACTAGATATTAGAAAGAAATTCCTCCAGTGAGAGTGGTGAGACCCTGAAACAGGTTGCCCAGAGAAGCTGTGAGTGCTCCATCCCTGCAAGTGTTCAAGGCTGGATGGGGCTTGTTTAGTGGAAGGTGTCCTTGTTCATGCAGGGGAATTGGAACCATTCTCTGCATTTGTGATATAATTTTATGGTGTAATGTCCAAAGTTATTGCTCTGGTAGGCTGCCCTTTCACATTGTCTTATAAAACTGATGCAGTACTAGACCTTTTTAGAGTGGCTGACCCTCTGCAATGTGTTTTTACCTTCCATTTGCATGGGAAAGCACACAATTCTCTGTGGAAGACATGTCTAAGGCTGTTTGTACTGATCTGACAGAGCATGCAGAGAAAGAGCATGCTCGTTTTCATATTTGTGACTTTTCAAGGTCATAGACCTTTTTTTCTCCATCTTTAAAAAAAATTGCCCCAATAATATAAGTGCTTCAATAACTTAGGAATAAGTGAAATGCAAGTAAGGGCATGAATAAAATAAACCTCTGCACTCATAGGTTTGTTTGTCTCCGTGCAGTGCCCCAAGAGCACGCTTCAAAATCACCCTACCAGGACAACAGAATTGTTGGACAAAGGTAAATGTTGATCAAAGCCATAAAAATTATCATGATAATATCACTAAAACTTATAAAAGTTTATTTAAATTCTGAACCTCTGAAGTAACCCCAAGTTTTAGCTTGTGTGGTTATTATGGACTAAAAATGCAAGTTTCATAACACTTGGTAACTACAAGAGTGCTGAAGCACAAAGTGGCAATTAAATTTTCTTTATCAGTAGCATATGGTCATACTGGTCCAAAAAGAAAAAAAGCCAAATAATGGTAGACTGAGAGAATACTGGAAAGATGAATAAGAAAGAGAGGCTCTCCCTTTAGTAACCATCTATTGATATAATCCAAAGCTTTAGTTTTAGGGGAGAAAATATTTCATTGCTCTTTTCAACTTGAGACAAGTATTTGCTAACACACTGGACAACTCAAATAACAAAATTCAATTTTCCACTGAAGTAGAACATCTCCAAGGAACAGGTAAGCACACCCATAACACATCAGAACAGCCAGCAGACAAACCTTCAGTAGATGCACACTGCTTGTCACTGCTGACAGATCCATAAAATGACCTACATAGCTGCTATATCTGCTGAAGGACGTGCCAAGTGGAAAGAATAACCTTGACACTGCAAAGATTGAAAATACAAAAAATAAAGTGTTAGTAAAAAAAAATTGCTCTGAGTTTGGTGGGTATATTTTGCAATTTTTATCCCCTTGTCTGGTGTCAAAGTTCCCAGATAGACTAAGGTGACAATGTAATTTCTAGGTAGTAGCCAGGTATTGTGTGTAGTAATACTCCATAAATTTAACAAGTTATGAATTTCTTCCTAAGAAGTGCCACAATGCCCCCTAAATCCTACCGCAGTGTGAGTTCTGACTGGGAGCTTGTCACAGGACCTGATGCCCTCCCTCATTTTTGCATCAGTATAAACCCCTCCTAGCCAGGAAAGATCCCTAATGCTTTTTATGCCTTTTTTTTTTTTTTTTTTTTGAATAAGGTTTCTATGCAGATTGACAGAGGAGGCTAAACAATGCCCTTTCCTTCCTTGGGGAGTGTTTGCTTTCACATCCTGACCTGTTCTTTGAAAGCTGAGCTGGAATTTGCAGAGGAAGATGCAAGTGGGACAGACCCAATGGCTCTGACACATGGAGTTCTCTGACACCATGGAGTTCAGAAGTGTATTTCCAACAATAAGCATGCAAAACATTTGTATGCCCCCCAGAAGGATTACTAAGAATCACAAGGAAAGCAGACAACACCTGTAAGCTGGACTGAAATATCTTCAAACCCTAGTTCAAAAGGAAGTAACTAGTTCTTCTAGTGTTCCTGCATGGACTGATCAAAACCACAGAGGTATCTAAAATTAACGTAGGGACATAACTTTGCGAGAACAATGAAAAAAATAAAGGAAAAAATACAATTAAGTTTTCTTCATATTTACCAAATTTATTTCTCTTCTTGAATCATCTCTCTCACATAGGAACCAATCCCAGTGTAGAATGTATGGTGAAGAGAACTCTGTACCCAAAACTTAATTTTGTTTTTTCTCTGTTTTCTGACTCAGTTGTTCAAGCAGGTTACCAGCTGATGACACTTGTGCTTGTGGGAGGCACAAGGAGACAGCATGATGACAGGAAAGGGAAATGGGAGTACAAAATCATCTCTTTCAAATGCAGTATGATTTTATACCTGCTGCAGTAGATTACAAGGTCATCTAGCCATCATAACAACACACATGGGATTTTCTTAAATTTTCCTTATATGCAGATCAAGTTTTGATGTTTTTCCAACAGTTCAGCCTAACCTGAATTAAAGCTATTTATCCTGTTCTGTACTTGTAATCTAACATCTGCTTTAGTCAAACTACAGCTTCAGTCAAAAGAAGTTTAAATTCGAGGTTCCTCAGTTCATGACAAGGTTAAAAGACTAATTTGATTAGTGACTCTAACGAAAACCTTTTGCATCACTTACTTTTCACTGGTAGACCCAGGAAACCTGAATGAGAATGAACGCAAAATTTAAATGTGATTTTTTTTCTCATTAACCTTGACACAAAACAATTACGTGCACATGGAAAGTTCTGTGGTTAAAAAGAGACAGAGACATCTCCTTCACTGAAGTGTCATAAGGCAAGGTGCCGGCAAATTACTCCGTGAATCTGTCCACTCTGGTACATCAAGTCCTATTTCTTTCTATTGCTTTAATACCCTGTAAGAATACTGCTCACCAGCCTCCTGTTGTTGTGAAAATGAGTATATGACCATGTCAATTCTGGTCCTTGACCGATTTCTAATAGATTTGTAAAGCCTTGTTTTCTTGTCGTACCAAGTATTATTCCAGCCTTCAAAACACAGAGCTTTCACGTGACCATGAAAACTTAAGAATCACCATGTAACATCACAAGATTGTGAGTTTATGAAAATAGACTGTGAGAATTATTTTACTGCTATTTTTTAGTGCTTATTCTGAGAACTGGATGGGTATATCAAGCTGGCTGTATATAGATGGCAGAACAGCCATTATTTTAGCACTAAACAACAGTACCAGCATCAATCCTAATTGTAACTAAATCACTGGCTAGGATATTTTTTTTAAAAGGATCAATCTTTGGATTCTCACACTGGGATGAGTTGTATTTGAGAACTGGAATTTCCATTCTAAGCTCCTAAGTCAGCACAAAACTCTTTTAAATAGACCAGTTGTTTAATTTGCAAGACGAAATGTACCAGACATTTCATTTCAATGTATTGTCATGGGTTAGTTTCCCATTCCCTAACAAGAAAAACAGCAATGATCAAATAAATAATTCCTATAGGAGAAAGAAAATTGGGAAAAACATTTCTTCAAAGTCCAAATGAAAATACAGAGACAGATTCATTTGCTATGAAATGGCATGTTGTTTCACAAATTTCTAGATGCCAAGCCATTACCTGAATACAGAATCATAGAATAATAGAATGACCTGGGTTGGAAGGGACCTTAAAGATCACCTAGTTGAAATATCCCTGCTGTAGACAGGGACACCTTTCACTAGACCGAGTTACTCAGAGCCCCATCCAACCTGTCCCGGAACTTGCAGATATGAGGCATCCACAACTTCTCCAGGCAACCTATTCCGGTGTCTTACCATCTTCACAGTGAAGAATTTCTTCCTAATATCTAATCTAAACCTAGTTGTAGTTTGAAGCCATTGCCTCTTGTTCTGTCAGCATATGCTGTTGTAAATAGTCTCTCTCATCTTTCCTGTAGGGTCCCTTTAGGTACTGGAAGGCTGCAATTAGGTCACACCAAAGCCATCTCTTCTCCAGGCTGAACAAATCCAGTTCTCTCAGCCTTTCCTTGTAGGAGAGATGCTGCATCCTTCTAATCAGCTCGGTGGGCCTCCTCTGGCCTTGCTGCAACAGTCCTTCCTGTGCTGGGAAATCACAAGGAAGTTCACAGCACCTCAAGCCTGTTCCCACTTTTTAAAAGGGTATGGCCAGGCATATCTTCACATTTTGAACAACACTGAATGCTGACACTTGTTCTTGCAGCATGTGCTAGACTAATGCAGCTGTCAAAGATGAACATATCCAAATTCCTGCTCTCAGGATGAGAATAAATCTTGCAAGCCGGGAGCTCTAATGCAAGGCGAGTCACCAACTTCTGTGTGATCTCGAAAGCATGTCCTTTGGGCCTCAGTTAAAATAGAAAGCAGCTCTAAGCTGGGCAAAATAGCTGGTGGGACAGACAGACCTGTCAGGAAAACTACATTTACTTGGAAATGACAACCTTTCAAAAGAATGTGTCCAATTTGTCTATATTTTGGGGGAGAAGTGTCAAAACAAATAAATTCTACATGCTTGTTCCAGTAATATGGAAAACACTGAAGTATTTTGTTTAAATATAGTGGAAATGCTTGCTATAACTTCTGTAATATTAACGTCATTATGACAATATACATATATTAGATTTATAGTTTCTGCCTTATGAAGAAAATTTTCATGTTTTTGAACACCATGTTTTAACACGTTAAATTCTTTCAAAATTTCTTTTTGATGCAGAATTTTAACACTAACCTGCAGACAAACAAAAGTCAGTTTTGAAAGATAAATTTCAAAAAGCATGACAGTCATTTTCTATCTAGCTTTTGCATCAGACAGATTCACAAATAAGGTGCTTAGTTTAAATATTTGCCACTGACACAGTGCTTGGAGATCCTCAGATGCAAAATGCTGTGAAACAGTAAAGCTGACCAAATACCCATGTATTTTAATAAATACCTGAATTACAGCAAAATCTAGAACAGTTGAATTCCATCAGAATTTCTCTGCAGGCATTATCTGTAATAATATCATCTTATTTTTTTCCACAGCTGTGCTATTCCCAGCATCTGGATCACTCTTGCAGATGACAGCTGTTGAAGAAGTAGCTTTACTTTGTACAGCCTCCTACAGCGCTTAGCACCATTAGTTTGGGGGGAAAAAAGCCTCCCTTTGGCAATCAATATGCTCTATTTTATTAAATTTGTTCTCTAATCACAAGTGCATTCTGTGCAGCTTAAGAAGGAGAAAATATTTTACTACCTGCCAAAGAATTAAATGATTCTTATGACTTTCTACTCTCACTTCACCATTATTAGTATCCTCAGGCATAAAGACGGGAAGAAGGAAGGGAAAAAAACAGGTAGGGCTCTAAAAGAAATCTATTGGAAATAATGAAAGTAAATTATTTAGGGATAGTCCTCAAATATCAATTTCATTTTTATTCAATAAGACATGTTTCTATATCAGTTAATAACAAAAATATTAAAAAGCCATCTGCTGAGACTGGGAAATAAAATACTACATACCAACACCATGGTAATTACTTTTCAATTGCTATGTGCTAGTAATCGATTATTATTTAATATAAAATAATTGTTCTAGTGAAGTCTGGGCTTTTATTTGGTTGTAAATAAATAACAGTTAACTATCAATTACGTGAATTAATCTTTCCCCCAGCATTACACCACTTGTGGATAACTCAGGTTTTGAGTAATTCCTTTAGGAATCCATGCAACAACAGGATTTTATTCATTATTGTTGATTTTGAAATTCCTTCTTAAGCATTGGTTTGTGTTCACTGAATAATACCTAATGACTTCATTTAGGGGTGTTACTTTGAAGGTACTTTACAGTTGTCTTGTCCCATGTATTCTTTTAAAGAACACATAAATTTTGTCTCTTCAGTATTCCTATGTTTTACCTGCTCTTTTCTTCACTTTATGTTATTTTTTGTATGTCCTTCCTAGTGTCAGTCCTACATCCTGTACAGTAATCCAGATGTGTTCAAACTAGAATTTTATAGCTCTGTTTGTACTTAATCTACTAATAAGAAATATTAAGCTACACTTTCCTTTCAATAAAGCAGATATGTGAGGGATGTCATGTACATGGTCTGCGCATGACGAACCTGAATTTCAGATTTGGTGCATTGCAACAAAACAAGCAGGACATGTTTGAGGGAACTCAAAATAGGCAGACAAAAGACTTGTTATCAACTATTTCATGTTCCTCCATAAATCTTACATAAATGGAATTTTTTTTCTTTCCAGTTTTATGTGTAAAAACACTACTATTTGAGCTCTACCACTGGCATTATCAATACCAAACATGAGGACAGGTATTAACTTTCAAAGCATCACATCTTCAAAAATCTTTTGCAAAGCAGGCTTTAAGCTTTCTGCTTCATAGACACATATAAACACTTAGCATAAACTCCTCAGCCACTGCCTCACAAACAGAGCAGAAGAAATCACCATCAGGTTGGGAATTTTAGCTTACCTTATCTCCTACAGCCAAGTGCAATCCTGAGATACATTTCAGTTTTCTTTCCATGTGATAATACAAAAAATCACAGAAGTGGTTTCAGGAAAAAATATTTATTAAAAATATAGACTTGTTTTTATTCTGGGTGGCTGGAAGCCACTGGTTTATCAAGGTAGAATTTTAAAATAGTAGGAGTAAAGAAAAACAATATAAGCACTAAGGAAATATGGAAGCATAACAGAACAAATATACAAGAATTTATCTAAGACGGCTCCAGCAACCCTTCTTTTATTTCATGGTTCATTATTTAAGTTGGTTCGTAGGTTTTTACGCTTCTCAGTATCATTTAAAACAATGTTTGGATGTGGATAAAGATTTAATTTATACATTCTGACTTCTCAGGCAAACGGGGAGCTTCACATAGCATGATTACTGAATTTTCATGGATCTGATGGCTATAGGATACAATACTGCATAATGTTAACCCATTTCCCAACACAATCTGGCTGCAATAAGCTCTGCTGAACTAGCTGAATGCATTAGAACAGTGAAGTTGACAGCTCTTCTTTAGCACAGTACTACCCTGCAATGCTTTTTACATGCCTTAAGAAGAGAAAATGTACTTTGTAATTTTCTCTCTAAAAAGTTAAAATTCTAAAGGGATTATGGAGAAGGTGAACAGTTCCTTGCTTTAAAGAAATCTATTTAGAAGAAAGTAATCCTTCCTGATACAAAGTGAACAATAATGAAAGTTTAAACATCTTCCTCTCCATCTGTGCAAAACTTCAGATGTCCACTATAATTTAAGCTTTCACTGATATTCTTTTAGTGGCAGCAATGAGTTTGGTTTTTCCTCCGGAAAATGCCAAGGATCCTCATGTGTTTGAGAACATTCTTGGTGTGTCTCATATGAAAATGGTCCAAAGGACTCAAAGGTTATTAAGCAAGACACAGAAAAACCAGACAGGCAAAATCTTTGCCCAGCTTTAATTTCCTCAGAAGTTCAGAGTACAGAAGAACTGGCTCAAGTGCTGCTGCACCCTAGAGAACAGAGCAGACCATGGAGCACCAGAGCTGAGAGCCCCACAAGGGCATTAGCATGACACGGGACCTGAGCTAGTATAGCCTTAGTAGAGCTGGACATCATGATACAGCACCCTATCTATGTGACAATACAGTGTCTGGACTGAGCTTTTATCTTCGGGCCCCAACCCACAAAACAGGGGCACAAATCCGTATTTTCACCAGCTGGCCCAGCCCGGTGGAACAGCACTGTAGTGATGTTGCTGTGGCTACTTAAAATAAGTCTGTGACAAAAAGAAAAGAGACGATATTTTATAGGCAGAAAGATCTTTGTTCAGGAGAGCCATCTGTCACTGAGGCGAGAACTTTTTGTCTGACAGATTTTGGCAACAGATTATCAACGCCAGGCAGTGGCAGACGTGAATTGAGCTGCTGATGAATGGGATAGCTCAACGAAGCCATCACTCCTGTGTGCTTAAAGAAGCAACAAGATATTCCAGTGGGTTAAAGGGAATGAAAGATACTACAAATAAAATATTGTAATGACACTATGCTTTGCTCTACTGTAAAGATCAAGGTATGCTTTTATCCCAATTGGAAATTGAAACAGACATATGGAAGAAATGGTTTCTAAACATCACCAAATTTATTGCCACATTTTCTAGATTAAAAAAAAACCAAAAAAAAATGGCCTAAGAGAATACTTATCATGCAAGAAACCAATAGAAATCTTTTCAAGAAAATCACAGGGAAACTTATAACTTCTCCTGTGTTTTCAAATATTAAGAAGAGCCATCAGACTGCAGCTAAAGTGATGTAAATCTAGAACCATGGAAAGGAATTATTTCTTTACAAATCACATCTACCTATCTAGTCTATTGGTTCAAATGGTCACTGAGACAAACCTGGATGGCCTGTAAAAAAAGGGCTCAGTATTTATTGCAAATATTAATTTATTTGTGAATATTGTTGCCAGCAGTGCTAAAGGATAACCAAACTATATGCTTCAGAGATAGCATAATGTCATAAAAATGTCATGTTTAATTGCCAATGATTTAATGAAAAGAAACTACCACATAAGTTCACAGCTATTTAATTTTACTAGGCAGTTGAGGCTTCTGAATGTCAGATAAAACTAATTCATAATTTTCAATTATCTCAGCAATCTGAGGTATTCTACCTTATAAAGCAGAATATCTTTTATCTACAGGCAAGCCCCAGCACTGTCAATGGTTTGATGGTTTCCATGGTGTGAATAAGCTGCTGACCACTTCTAAATTTATAATGGTACCAAGCCACTGTGGTTAAATGCAGATTCTTTTCCTTTGAGCTTAAGAAGGCTTGCAAGTGGGTTTTTGTTCAGTTCTATTGTCATCATGGGCTGATCACAGAGCTCAGATCAGCATCTGAAAAGACCCATATTCAAAGGCTGTCAGACATGTGCTTAGCATCTGTATCCTCTGCAAATGTAACTGAGACTGGATGTAGCATGCAGATACCTTTTGTATTACCATCTACTCTGTCTGGATGCCTCAGCTTTAATGGCCTTCTTCAGACTTTGCCTGCTCATTCCTCCTCACCCCAGCATTTTTTCCCTCCCATTCCTTTCACAAAAGCACCTTCATTTGGGTGTGCCCATTAAGTCAGTTTTTATTTCCTTATTTTCTACCAAAGGGGTAAAAATAAAACCAGATGTGGTCTGAGTCCATCAGTTTCAATATCCTAATGATCAGAATCTTCCAAAAGATATTACAGGTGCTTCTATTTTAAGTAGGATACCAGACATTCTGCCATTGATGAGTCTTTTTCAAACATCCAGTAGATTACAAAAAAAATTTAAAAAGTGAATCCTACATGATGATATTTTCAGATGGGATACACTTACTGCTAAGGCTCACAACCCTTTGTTAGGTACCAAAGATACTGATTTATTTTTTGGTTTCAGAACCTTCTTAATTCTATGTAACATAAAGAAAATATTTCTTTTTACCAAGCTCAATCCAAGACATTTGTTTGCCTTGCATGGATTTTGGCTCAGCAGAAAGCAGCCCTCCCTAGCAGAATATGCCACAGCCCCATTAAAAATAAATAAATAAATAGAAAATTGTCCCTTCTGTCTTAAAACAGAGGTAGTCACATATTCAAAGATTTAAGTGACAAAAATATCAGTCCTCATCTGTACAGCAGCTTCAAAATCACTTTCAAACATACCTAATGCTTTTATGTTCCGGCTACTAGTTACCCTAGAGGAAAAAAAAAATTAACTAAAACTAACAGAGTTAATTTATTAATATTTAATCATGTCTGAGTTCAGTAAGGTGCTATGAAGAGCATGGTTTACTCTCTGCAAGAAAACTTGCTCAATAGAGAAAACATATTGAGAAATCAGGTCCTTTGTTTTACATATTATCTTGAGTGTTTGTCTATGCATGCCTAGGGATGTCTCCAGTTATATTTGTGACCTGTAGAATAGCTAATGCTATAGAGGATGGGAAAGTGGCATGAGTGACTTTGCCCCCCTCAGCTACTGTAATTGGCCTCAGCAATTGCATCCAGCATCACTGCATCTCCTCATTACTGAGCAGAGCAACTCCAGCTGCTCTTTCATGGCCATTATTGCTTTGCTTCTTTTATAAATTCTAGGTAAGAAGTAGATATTTCCATGCACAGAGCACCAAGCTGCTAACTTTTCTTTCATAGCCCAAACCCCCAGCTGCCCATAAGGAGGGAACAGCAATCTCAAGGAGATGAAAGCCAAACTAAATGCATTTCCTCAGCCAGCAAGGTATAACGTGTAGGGGAGCATGACCTGATCTGTGGTTGGATTCGCTTTGTTCTCCCACTCTTATGCCAGGTCTCATTTGGCTTATATTTTTCTTTGAACAAAACAGTTTTTGCAACTGCTAATACCTTTAGAACTTACTTGGTCTTCAGGCACCTTTGTTTTGTTTGGGAGATGGTGGAGAGGAGGATAGTTTCTCCTAAAATCACAACCTTCAACATGTATACAACTCTCAACCTTTGACCTACTCAATCAGAAAAACTTCAGAACAGGACTGCGCACACAAAAGTCTGTCCTCTAAGATAAATTCACTCTCTGAAACCTAGTAATGGTCTTCCCTATCAACTGCATAGATAAGCTACATCAACAGGGTCACATCAGAGTATCCTGCTGCATCTGGCAGCAGAAAGACTAGGGCAGGAGAGAGGTTCTTGCAGAGAGGAGGAGCCATGACCTGTTTCCCGATGGGCCATGAAGAGCCCCAGAGCTGGCAGACAGGACTGCGCTTCTGCAAGGGTTGAACAGGAGGGAAGTTGTTCCAGAGACCAGTGGGAAGCCCCATGGAATAACAGCTGTCCCCATTCCCAAGCCTTGCACCAGAACCAAGCGGCTGTGGCTAAGCTAACTAAGTAGCAATTGGGAGGCGACGGGTTTAGTTCTGCTCACCACTCCGAGCAGCTTAGCTCACTGTGCATACAGAAGATAACACTGCCTGCTGTGCAGGCACCCGGATGACTTGCTGCTTCTAATGCTCATTTTAGCTGAGGTTACTTCAGGCTTTCAAAATAGCTTCCCAATTTTGTTCACTTACAAGGGCTTTCTGCTCTTATGAAAAGGTACTATAAACATAAGATATTACCCCTTAAGGGACACAATATGATTTATCTAGGTGCCTCATCTATTATTTCTAACATAGCTGTTTCTTTTGTAGCAGTTAATCTGACATTGATTTGCTTCAAAAGAGCGACAGAGAGTGTATAAGACTTGCTGCTGATACCACAACATTTTGCACAATTCAGTGCAGCCTCCTGGGGGACTCTCTGCAGGCTTCACCTCCCATCCACGCAGTCGCTGCAGTCCCACACCAGCTGAGCTGCCTGCCAAGCACCAAGGGGACTCTTCCATTCAGGATTTCACTTGCCACATGCTCCAGGAGGCCACTGTTGGCCTCGCTTTTGCCTGCACCAACACATGTGCTGCATGAGCAGACTGAGAGGCTGGACTCGCCCAGGGTCAGGCCTTGCAAGATGCTGTGGGTATCGCGGGGCTCCACGAGTGGATAAAACCAGCAGCCTTTCCCAGACAAAGACAGACAGCTTCATCCACCTTGGCTGCTTACAGTGTCAGCCTTTGCCCAGACAGCTCAGATAGGGATTTGGCAGATGACTGGGAACTAAACTTTTTGCTTCTGAGTTTAGGAAGCCAGAGCTGCAGGAAGCACTCAGCCCTTCTTGACTCTGTGGCTGGATAAAACCTGTGAAGAGGTTGGTAGATGCTAATGCACTATCCTAACAAGCTAGTGGAACACACTCCAGACCAGCTTAAATCTGAGTCAAAACAAGGCACCTCCCCATTACTACCACTCAATACTTCCGACCCACAAAAGCCAGCACAAGAGCACTGCCTAGCAAGCCTGTCCATTCCCAGGCATGAACTTTGCTGAAGGAGAGCTTTGAATGAGATTGAAAAAGAATGATTACAAGTTGACCAAAATGGCCTGTTTCCATGTATAACATCAGGTTAGAGAATTGTGAAACACATGCTTGCTGCTTGAAAACATATAAAAATGTCCTTTAGAGGGTTAAAAGAAAATGGGTTTCAACAGATATACTGCTATCATTTAAAAATGACATTTCCATGCCTATGACTGCAGCATGGGAGTCTGAGCTGCCAGAGCTTAATATTTGTTCAGTAAGGTAGCCTGGTCCAAGCAGAGCACAGCAATAACACAGGGCTTGGGCTGCCAGGAACCAAATGGCTTTCCTAGAACTGCTGACTCCCCAAATCCCTTCTGTGTCTTTCTTCCTTGCAGGAAGCATAAATGCTCCATCCTCAGCCTGTCAAGGGTTTTTGTCAGCTGGTCTTTTAAATTACAGGATGACCCTGATGAGACATGATTTTAATAAAATACGATTTATCATGTAAGTAGCTGAGAACTAGAATACTGTGCCCCAATATTAGACACATTCAGAGAGACTAGAATTCGTATCAATATGAAGAGGCTGAAACAGCTATGTAAAACCAGCAGTTTTAGACTCTGCCAGTTTACTGCGACAAATATTTGGGGTTGTATGTTCTTTGTTATACATTTCAGTTTACCCAGGAAACAAAGAGACAGGACTGGGAACAGTTGGGGTTTTTTTACTTATCTCCAATCTGTGGTAATACAGGTGTGCAGAACGTCGGGGTTTTTTTACTTATCTCCAATCTGTGGTAATACAGGTGTGCAGAGCAACCCAGCTGCAGTGTCTGTATTGCTGGCATTGCCCCAGTAACTTATCAGATTGTTCCCCAAACAGACATGCTTCAAGAAGAACAGATCTTAGCTTCCAGAAGGGAGACACAAAGGGTACTGAATTTAATGAAGGGTACTTCTATTGAAGACACATTTTTGCATTACTAAGTTTTAATTAAGCTAACCAAGTCCTGGGAAATTACTAAATGTGAACTGCAAGACTTTCTTTTCCAAAAAAAAAAAAA